>CM061037.1:577500-990000 GCA_030763125.1 Hippophae gyantsensis
TTCCTTCATCTGCGGCCATTGCTCCCACTCAAATCTGACTTTCTTCGGATCGTTTCTGACTATTTCTGCAAACCACCGTGTATTAGAACACCTCCGTCAGCGAACAAATATCGTCAACAAAATTTCACTATTCACGTAATTCACTATTCACGTGAATAGTAACCTTGCAAGAAATTGACAGAAATCACCACCAAAAGCTCTGATACCAGTTGTTGGGAAATAACGCAAATTCCCGATAAGCCAAACTTATGAGAAAGCAAGAATAGAAAATAACACAAATTTGATAACGGAGTTCGGCCAATCTTGCTTACGTCTCCGGACCTGCTGTAGATCTTTTTACTGAAAGAGGAGAAATTACACAAGGTGTTTACAACACTCAAAACCCACAACCCAATTACACCCAAGAAAATTACTCTCAATTTTCTCTCACAAAAGCTTTGCTCTCTAAGCTTTTCTCTCAATTGGAATGAACACTTTGGATGATTAATTCATTACAATTACACATCTATTTATAGGAAAATTCACTCCTTGAATTACTCCTTAAATTAATGGTTCCTTGAATTGCTCCTTGAATTAAGCTCCATGTTTTGCTCCATGTTTTGCTCCTTGTTTTGCTCCATGTTTTACTCCATGTTTTGCTCCTTAATTTGCTCCTTAAATTAAGGAGCTTTATAACAACAATCTCTAACATTCTCCCACTTGAAGACTGATTTCAATCTGTCTTCACACCTCGATTAATGCAGCAGCTTTTCTAGTCTTTGTTACTCTAACAGCTTTTCTAATTTCTTTTTAGTAAAATTAAGGGAAAAAATTCGTGTATTTTTTTTTTGTGAGGAAGTTCCTTGCATATTTTTTTATTCTTAATTTTTTAATAGATGAAGCTTTTATACCAAATAAAATTTCCAAAGTTTACAAGAATTGGGAATCATTTAACCACAAAAGATTAACTTATAAGAAAATTAAATCTCATATTATTTATAAATATTTTTTTAAAACACTTTTCTTTTTATACTCAAACAATATAAACTATGGTTCGTACTAAATATATAGCATCAAATGAAAAGTTAAGATTAGGATAAGGAAAAGAAAGTATATCAAATTATTTATTTATTTTTAGTTTTTTTGCCATTTAGGAACATTCTTTGCCATCCCATAAGCTTGAATGTTCTTTTGTTGGTAGGCTAAATTAATTCAAGCTTATCCATAACATCTCGTCCTCGTTTTCCTTTTTTTAATCTGCAAGTTCTAATGTAAATTTCAAGCTATATGATGAAATCAATATTCTTACATAAGCACATGATACACAACACACAAAAAAGAGGAAAACATAAAGAAAAAAAAAAGTGAAACAAAGAAATTAAATTGGTTCTTAATATGATAAACATACAAATTTATCACCATATTTTATATATATTTGTATTATTTATGTTAACAAACTAAATTTCATCCTATTTATACTATTAAATATGCTAAAATGTTCCTCTCATATATCATTGTGTTGTTTCTCCATCCATACGTGCCTTTAAAAAAATAAATAATAAACTTCAAAAAACATCACAATATAATTTGATTTTTTAAAAGTAATCCACTAAACTAAATTTTGTCCCAAACGTACCATCTGACTCTTAAAAAAATTTAAACCTACCACCACAAGATATTATGATATTAAGAAAAAAAAATTAATATTATCACCTAATGGAATGATATTTTTGAAACATTTTAAAAATTTGATGGTAAGTTTGAAATGAAATTTGGTTAATGGTACATTCATAACAAATTAAATAATTCAATGTTAGTTTTATAAGTTTATACCTTTTTTATTATGTTTAAGAGCACATAAGCAAAGAATTGTAGAAATTATATGAATGAAATATTTTTTAATTCAATCCAAGAAATAAAATAAAATTTATATAAATAATAAAAACGTAATAATTTAATAATATCTTTGTAGTTTTATCATTCTTAATAATAAGTCGTTTAGGTTTATATATGTACATTTTTTCTTAAAAATTAAGATCTATCTATCTAATTAAATTTATATTTTTTTTCCTTAAAATACTATTGTTTGGGTTTGAACTATGTCAAGGTGTATGTAAAATAGGTTAATTTAATTATTTTATTTATAAATCTTTTAATTTAAATATATTATTTATAAAAATAAAAAAATTTAATATACATGTGCATTTTAGTGTTAAAATTAAAATTCATGATATTAAATAATTATATTATTAAATATATTCATTTGTAATAATAATATGATTCATAGTATCTTAACTAAGAATAAATTAATAAAATTTACATATTTAACGCGCACAAAAAAAAAAGACTTTGTTACCATCACCCCTTCCAAAAGTATGGTATTATTTTTCAAAAATTTTGAGTGGATCATGAATTTTTAATAATAACTTTTTCTTAATCTGAATTTTGAGAATCATAAGAGATTGGAGACAAGAAATTATTCATTTAATTTACAACGGTTAAAATATGAAGAAAAAAATTATCTAATATTTGTAACCATTGAATGTATACTCGAGATGATTTAAGATAAAATGACACGTAAATATTAATAATTTTCAAAAGCTGCTCAAAGATTTGAGCAGTGCCTGTGACATACAGCTGTTAAGAAGAAAATGGTGAGTCATAGATTAAGTTGAAGTATTAGGTCAGAACAATCAAAATTAAAAAGAAAAAATGAATAGTAATTAGAGAAACAAATGAATAATCCTATAATTTTCATCAATTATACATTTTGATTTTCTTACACTTTTTTTTTCTTTTTTTGTTAAATTTAGTCTCGTAAATTTTTAATTTTTACAAATTTAATTAAAATGTAAAAACTTTATTGATAGTTAAATTTAACATGTTAAAATTATTATTATTTTATTACTTAGTCTTTACCTTTTTAAATTTAATACGTTTAACTCATTTTAAATTAAATTAATGAAAATTAAAAACATAATAAACTAAATTTAACTAAAAAGCTAGAGGAGAAAAATATTATTATTATTATTATTATTATTATTTTCATACATGCATAAAATTGGTTAAATACCCGATCTCATGCCATTTTCCCATATATTTTTCAGCAATCAAAACGATTTAGATGAGAGGTGGATAGGTAAGAAAGACAGGGGAAGAGCCACGTCTCCTTATCAGCACACGTGGATGATGGATCCCTAAATTACACAAACGTCAAAATCTAAAAAAAAAAACGAAAATAAAAAGAGAACAAAATCAAGAGTGACAATAAAAATGCTTAAATATACATGATATATGCTCCTGTTACTAATAATAGTTTGTTTAAGATTTTTTATATTATTAATATCATGATTTTATTTTTGATATTTTTTTATTAATATTTTTAAAATATTATCTTAATAATATTCATTTAAAAAATGTATTAATTTAATAAAATTTGTTACTTAATTAAGAATTTTTCACATGTTTAATATTCATAAAACATTTTCAGATAATTAATTAATTAAATAATATTTAGAAGATATTTTTAGATAATCAATAATTATTTATCTAAAAATATCATCTGAATATCGTACGTGTATTATTACATATATCAAAAAAATTATCAATTAAACTACAAATTAAAGGAGTTAAACAGGTCGATCGGGGAGTGTTTTATTCGAAAATAAAACCAAAATATTGCTATACTTCAAATCAAAACCAAAACTAGTAACTCTAAATTTTGAAAATCAACTGTTATCATGTATACAAAATATAAACACCTGGTGTCAATTTTTCCTACATAAGTTATCATCTAAGATTTTTTTTGTACTATGATAAACATGTGAGTAAACCTTTTCAATACTGCATGTACAAATTAAAAAAGAAAATTAAATTCAAGAAAAATTATCGAATATAAAGTAAAAGAAAGTCATTCACTATATGCACTATCATTAAATAAGACAATGTTATATGCATGAAAGTAAAAATGTATGCAATTGATTGAATGTAACGTAATAATAAAATTTATATAAATGATGAGTATTTTTTTCATTAAATTAATTTTTTAAGATTTGAAGAATTATGATTTTTATAAACTTTAATATCATAAATTTAATGGATTAATTTAAAAATCTTGTACATCTTTGACAAAATAATAAAAAGAAAAAAGAAAAGAAAGGGTATTGCTAAAGAAAAAAAAATTATAAAAAATAATAATATTAAAGTTTATAACAATAAAAATATTATACCAATAACATTAAATGAGTTTAAAATTATTATAAGAATTATAATTTTTATAGTTATAAGTTTTAAAAATATTATTTTTATTAAGTTTTAAAAATATCATAATTAAGGTTAAAAAAAATTCACAATGATAGTGATTAAAAAATGTCATCCATCAAGTTGTCATTGAAGCAAAGTAGCTAGCCCTCAGACTCAAGGGAAAAGTACAACTATCTAGTTATGAAACGGCCAAACTTTTTAAACATCATTTTGAGAAAAGAAAAGCTTGGGACTTTTATAAATTAATATGTTAGTTGTTGCCGTTTTCTTTCTCTTTACTTCTGTTCTGCAAGAGTCAGAGTTTGGTACCAAGTAAATGAAAAGAAATCTGGCAGTTTCGTTCAACCTTAAGATCCAAACATCCAAAGCTTTCTTCACGTACGTAACTGCTTTGTATATATATATATATATATATATACATACATACATACATTATATAAAGCAATTTCCGATATATAATAAAGTTAAGCTATCTAACCAGCTACCAAATTATAATTTGTAAAATTATAAATAATATGATAAAATTATTATTAATAATTATAATCAAATTTATATAATTATATCTATTTAATCAAAAACTGTTACATCACTTATAATTTTAAAATTATAAGTTTACACGACTAACCTCTTAGTACAACTGCTTTCCTTTTATAGCAATATGTATACTGTTTTTATTTTAATTGTTTGCCAGAGGATGATCGAAACTCTAAAAGTAAGACAAACTCATTCGAGATATTCAGTGATATATTGATGGGTTTTGATTCTTATAATTATTCATTATTAAATAGATTATGTTATAATAAAAACCTTATATATTTTGTTAGACAATATTATTAATTAATTACTTATAAAATCAAATTACTAGATCAAGAGTTTACATTTCACTCACGAAACAATCAATATTTATATAATTTCTTTTATTTATTCAAAATTTAATCAACTTAATTTGGGGTGACAAAAAACCATAACTAAATCAGAGGTAAAAAGATCGAGAGATGAGAAAAAGGAGAACAAGAATGATCATATTCCATAAGCTTTTAATCCTTAATTTAACGCCATATGTTCATATATTGACTATAAGAAAAAAAAATTAGTAGTGAGAACATGGGTTAGGGGGCCCTCAAGAGAGGTAAAAGGGAAAAAAAGATAATGTAAGATAGGTAAATGTATGTCTTTATATATAGTATTCTCTTTATTATATATATATATAGAGAGAGAGAGACAGAGTTTGAGATGATATATGTATTATTATATCATTAGTTATAATAAATATACATGATTAGAAAGGTATTAAAATGTATATATTTTAGCTAATATTAATTGTACTAGATCTCATTCATGTTGTTATTTGACTCCATGCATATTAGAATTATGAGACCTAGCTACTGCAGTGCATACCGATCTATTATAATAAATATTCATAATTTTTTTATTTTTTTTAAACAAAAAGAAAAAATAAAAGTGTTTTTTGGAGTAGGACGAAATTAATAAACCAGTATTACTAACAAAAAAAACACATACAACCTATTTATTATTGCATTTAAATATTTATGGAGAAATACGGAGGTGGGGCCACAAACCGCCCATGCGCACGCTGTTTTACAGGAACCAAACCCCATCATGGATCCGATTCCTTAGACCAAACCCTAACCCAACAAAGCAAGTTAGCTAGCTAGCTAGAGTCATAAGAAAAGGCCAAATTAAATAAGAAAGTTACCTTAACTTCTCTTGAGACTCTCCATTCACCTCCCTTTATAATTCATTCTTATTCTCTCTCTCTTTTTGTTTTCCATTTTTTCTCAAATTCGTTCCCCAAACACTTAATCATTAAGTGTAAGAGATCATCGATTCTACGAATACCAAATTTTCATTAGAGATGAGGTTGGAACAAAGCTCTTAAAACATGGATTTATCGATGGTCTAATTATTAATTTCACCTGAAATTTGATTTGGTGTGTTTTCTAAAAACATCCTTGCTTTACCCTTTCAATTTCATTTTTCTTTCTGAAAAAAAAAACACCCTAATTACTATACACAAAGAAAATATATATATATATATATATAATAGATATATGGATCCAGTTACTGCACATGGTCGTCCTCTTCCACCTCCTTTTCTTACTCGAGATCTTCATCTCCATCATCCTCATCATCAATTCCAACACCATCAACAACAACAACAACAGAACTCAGAAGACGAACAAAATAGCAACGGTTTAAATCGCAGTCAGAAACGTGATCGCGATGAAAACGCAATCACAACTCCCACTGCCGACGGCAGTGGGGAAACAGAGATCCAAAGGAGGCCAAGAGGAAGGCCATCAGGCTCAAAAAACAAACCAAAGCCACCAATCATCATAACTAGAGATAGTGCAAACGCACTTCGTTCTCATGTCATGGAAATTGCTAATAGTTCTGATATTATGGAAAGTGTTTCTAATTTCGCAAGAAAAAGACAAAGAGGAATTTGTATTTTAAGTGGTAGTGGAACAGTTACTAATGTAACCCTAAGACAACCAGCTTCACCTGGAGCTGTAGTTACTTTACATGGTAGATTTGAAATTTTATCTTTATCAGGTTCATTTCTTCCGCCTCCAGCTCCACCGGCAGCTTCGGGATTGTCTATTTACTTAGCCGGTGGACAAGGACAAGTTGTAGGAGGTAGCGTAGTAGGACCTCTTGTAGCTTCAGGACCTGTTGTGATTATGGCTGCTTCATTTGGAAATGCTGCTTATGAAAGACTTCCACTTGAGGAAGAAGATCAAGGTCCAGTTTCAGGAATTCCCGAAACCGGAACCCTCGAATCTCCCAGTAGTATTGTTGCTCAGCAGCAGCAGCAGCAACAACTGATGCAAGATGCAAATGCACCTCTATTTCAAGGCATGTCACAAAATTTGCTCAATTCATGTCAACTGCCTACAGAAGCTTATTGGGGCACAGCTCGACCTCCTTATTGACTTGAGAATTTCGACAAGAGACTGTTTCAATTTTCTTCTTCTTCTTCTTCTTTTTTTTAGTCGTCGCATGCATCATCAGTTTTTTTTATTTTATTTTCTTCATGATCGATATTATTTCTCTCTTCTTCTAATTTACAAGTATTTTTAGTTCGGTTTTAGTTTATTGAAGGTACTACGTACGTGTTAATTCTTATTAATCTCTGCTCTCACGGTATTCATGTGTGACTTAATTTGAATCGAACAAGAATGTATAAATTTATGAATTGAATTTCGTGGGTTTCAATTTTCATCTTGATGGAATAGTGATTACTGATTCATTTTAATTACTCAAATTAATTAAAGGGTGAAATAGTACAGTACTATTATATATATATATATATATATATAACCCTATGTATTTTATTTTTCTGAATAAACTATTATAGTGTTGTAATTAAAGAGGAAGGATCCTTATTAACTTCCCACACTCACATTATCTCAAAGAATTGAAGACTGCCACTTTTTCTTCTCTTCTTGTACTTGTTTTATATTATATATAGTAATAATTAATGAAAACAAAGCCGCTATAATTAATATATATATTTATATAAGTGCATATTAGCTAGGTTGTGTTAATTTACCCTTGTAATTTTTTTAAAAAAATGTTAGTATTTGCATGAATTAATGTTGCATTTGTATGTATATATATATATATATATATATATTATTGATAGCAGGCCAGGAATGAACAAAATTAAAGAAACAACCAAATCCATCTCATGATATATATAAGTTTGTCCAATTAAGTTGGGTAGAGATTAAATAATTAACTTAAAGCCTAATTTAGTGGTGGAAGGAGGAGAATATATAAAGGTGGTGCATGTGGTGGCCTTGTGGGATGTTATGTTATTATGGTCTTAAGGGTTTGGGGTTTCTCTGTTTGTATCTTCTCTGACTGATAATTACTAATTAGTGTTGTGGAGGCAACATTGGATATTGGGTCACACGTGCACTTCTCTGTACGTTAAACAAGAAAAAGTTCCTTTTCGAGGCAACAAACAGGCTCTTAGCTTTGAACAAGCGTTATATATAGTAAAGGACCGGAGTGAACCCTGATGAAGATGGGTCATGGGTGGGTAAGTTTAATTATTATTAGATTTCAAAATTTTATTTTCTTCTTTTAATTTTATTAGGTTATGGTATTATTACAATCACATACTTTTATTATCATTAGAGATAAATTACACACCAACTTATTGATTATTATAATTAAATAATTTAAATTTAGTATTGTTTTGTAGTAGTTTATTTTAACAACTTTAAAAAAGTAACACAAAATGTTAAAATAATCAATTTTTAAATTTTTTTAAAAATTATTATTTTTTATTTTCCAACTATATTTGATAAATAATATTTTAACAAAAATAATGGTTAAAATAGATTTTTAAATATAAGTTTAAAAAATAAAATAAAAACATAAAAATTAACAATTTAAACCTACCATTTCACTTTTTAAAAACTATTTGACTAAAATATCACACAAACTATTATACCTAAGTGTTTCACTTAAAAACACTAGTAGTGCCCTTATTACTATTACAACTAGAAATGAGCTTGAGACGAATAGTGACGATTATATTAATAAGAATAATCATCAGGTACCTGATTCGAGTGTGTTAGAATAATAATTGTCAAATATAAACTAGTAGTAATTCTCCAACATTTAACTAAACTTATTATTTTATTATATCATTTAAAATATTAGCATTAATTTTTATTTTTTTAACTATTTAATAATATTTCTCAATAAAATAAAAAATATAAATTAAAAATAAATAAAATTCAATCTAATTATTTCAAGTATTATGTTTTTTATTATTAAAAATATATTTTCTATGTAATTATATATATTAAAAAATGATATTAGTATATATTTAGTTTCATTTAAACACAATTTTGACATTACTATAACCAATATCGCCTCACATGTTATTAATTATGGTTATTTTTTAAGAAAAAATTGTCTAATTTTTATAAATAATCACAGTTTCAATTATCTGTAATTAAAATATTCATTCTTCATTAGAAGAATAACATATAAATTATTTGTTCTATCATTATAATTAAATGCTACAATATAATATTATTATAATTCAATTATCATCAAAATAATATTAAAACTTTATATAATCATTTTTATTTATTTATTTTGTTATAATAGAAATATTAAGATTTTATATTTTTATACTTACTTTTATACTTGTGTTATAAAAATATCGATTATATTCTCAAAGTTTACTTTCTTTTAAAAATATTTCAACCTTTTAAAAATATTAATATAACATTATAATTAACGTAAGTTAAAGATAAAATTTTTTCAATAATAATTTTGTAATATATTTAAGATTGAATGATATCTTTAATTTTAAAATAAAATACTATATAATTAATAAAACTAAACTAATACAATAAAAAAAATTTATTTTTATTTATTAGATTATTTAATGCACAAAGTTAAAAAATAAATAAATTTACAAAAAATTCATATATATATACACGTTTTTAAACTAATGTAGATAAAATGAAAAGAAATTTTTTATTTATCTCAAAACACTTTTAGTAAGGTGATAACTTTTAATTTTTATTTTCTATAAATAATTTAGGATCTAACATTAATTAAATTTAAAGACATATAATCTAAAATAATAGAATATATAATTATAAAAATATAGTGAAAATAATATTGAAATTGAAAAATTAAATTAATTGATAAAAAAAATATAAAAATTAAGTTTGAATTTTAAGAAAATAATGTTTATAAATTATTGATTTAGACTAAATTATAGTTAACTCATTATTTTAAAAATTATTCAATTATTATACACATGTTTTATTTCTTAAATACATTAAATAATTTTAAATTCTATTAATTATACCAAAAGTTTTTTATAGATATTCCAAAAATATTTTCAAAGTATTTTTTCTAAATTTAAAACTTTAGTTAATTTTCTCAATAATAAATATCAAAATGAGAGAAAATTTTGAATAATGTAGAAAAAAAATATTTAAAAAATTAACGGATAGAGTAAGAAGAAGTGACATGAGTAGTCAATGAAATCAAAAACTTTAGCTTAATTTTTTAGAACTATATTTTTAAGCTAGCCTTTTTATATTTTTATGTGTTTTTTTAGTTAGTGTAGATTTTTATTTTTTAATCATAAAAAACATAGTAAATATTTAAATATTTTTTTTACCTTGTTGGTATTTTTAAAGGATATTTCAATGTTATAACCAAAAAATGAAAAAATATATGAAAGAATGGATAAAAAAATTGACAAAGTTACTTATAGAACTATTTGTGATAACGTATATAACATGATGGTCTTTAGCTATCATTTTCAAACCACAAATCCTAGGATATGAGTGGTTTTTTTCACTCATACTACATATATTGTGTATGTTTAAGAATTATTTTTAAAATTAAAAAAATAATTTATTAATTTATATAATATTAACATATGAAAACATAAATAATGAGTACAAATCTATGTATTATTAGCACGTAATGAAAGCTGAATTAGTTGAAACCATAGCATGATTGCAGATATAAATTATATTTTCTTTCCTTGTATAACCTTGCCAAACATTATATAAGCATATATAGAATCACAAGAAAAATATACCAAAAGGCTTTTTTTTTCATTAAATCTCTTCATTTTTCTCAACATTCATATAATACTATCAATTGCACTAAAATGTTAACCACGTATAAATTTACATCTATTTTACATTTAACCAATCAAATGCTCTATATATATAGAAATGATTCGTGTATATATTTCACAAAAACAAAAAATTAAAGTGGGTGAAAAAGTAATCAAAAGACATAAAAATAAGGATATCATTTCCAAAAATTTACATAAATAAGATATGCCTTATTTTCAAGAGGAAAAACCTATTGATATGGTCTTCAATTCGTTAGGAGTACCTTCCCAAGTGAATACAGGATAGATTTTTAAATGCTTGTTGGGATTAACAGGAGGTTTGTTATATAGATATTATCGAATAATAACCTTTAATGAGAGATATGAACAAGAGACTTCGAGAAAATTAGTCTTTTTTGAATTATATGAAACCATTAAGAAAACATCAAATCCATAGATATTTGAACCCAAATATCTAGGAAAGGAAGAATGATGGGATTCTTTTGAAGAACCTTTTATAATAAGAAAGTCTTATATCTTGTATAAATGTATATATGTATGTATTATTATAATTTAGAAAAAATAGATGAGTTTATTCAATTTTTAAAATTATAATGACATATGCTTTATGATATGACAAGGGTGTTAAAATTTATAAATTTAACATTTTATAATTTATTTAAATTTTTTTAATAACATTACATAACTTACACATTGGATCAAATCTCTAACATCTAATTTGTGTATATCACAAAAATTGTGATGTCAATGAACTACAACAACGAAATCAAAAAATTTCTTTCATTGATAACAATGAATAAGTTACTACAAATTCTAGCTAGATAAGATTTTATTACGTGGATTTGCATTAATTTCGGAAGAGTTTATATAATGAGTCAAATGAAAAGAAGTAGTACAACTTTGCGTTTATATTGGGTGGACCATTAATGAAGATGTGATTCATCCATATAAAAACCTTTGCACATAATAATGAGCATCTTCTTATATACATACATAAATGGCTGCATGTTTAATACATCAAGATTCTACTTTTAATACTGCTTCGTAACATCAACATCATGTTGCAGTATATTTAGATCTCAAAATATTGGCTCATTTCATTCAATTACTTTAAATCTTTCACACTTCACCTTGTGACTTGTGTTTTTAATTACCCGAAACCACAAGGTTAATTTACGTACAACGCACGTACAATCTATATTATTTCTACGGTAAAAAATAGACTAAATATACATAACAAGGCAACAATACTACTAATGTGAATACACATCTAATAATTAATTATATTTTATTAAAATACACAAAACAAATAGATATATGATTCACATGTAATATTGAATAGTTCAATAGTACTCAAAAAGTATTTTTCCCAAAAAATGTCCATTTTTCAAGGTCTCAATGGGCATGAAAACACCTTTAGTACAATGACACGCGACATTTAAATCCCCCCCTCCCCTCCTCTTCCCTTTCACGTCGTCAAGATACAAAAGTGAAAGTAAACGAGTCTATTTAGCATCTCTTGGGTATTTTAGAAACTTGATAATGAGACATTTCGTTACTTGTACAAATAATTAATACAATACAATACGACATTACAAATTATAACATCCGCCAATGATCGACCACTAAAAGTGAAACAAAAAGTGATCCCCTACAAGCAGACAAAGTATGTCAGCCATGTATCTCTTTTACTTCTCTTTTCTAATCACCAATTCCAAACTAAATGGTGAGGAAAGCTGAAGCCTTTTGCTTCCTTCACACAAAAATTAAGATAGATGTTCAAACATATCCTCATTTACCTTGAACGACACCGTTTCTCCATAATGAATCATCTAGAGCATGAACGTCACCATCTGGAGCCCATAAACAAATACGACAGTTCCCACCATTTAATCAATATTGTATCCGCAAGCGTCGAAGTTCAGAACGGAAGGTGGGGCTAGAATTTAAAGTACGACGAGCAAGATTCCTTATGTCTTCACGTGAGCAGTCCTGAGAAATACGAACTAATTCCCAAAGGGCACCACCGCTAATCATGTCTTTTGCATTCACTTCTGTAATTTGAAAAGGTCAACATCTTAAGGAACAGGTCAGAAATATCTCATTGTATGTATACAATGACATTTATAACCTACCATGCTGTGCTAGGTGGCAAAGCGCAAGCTCAATGTGGCGCCTGATTGGTGCAGCCTCGTTATTAGCATTTTGTACAATCCATGGAAGAGCACCATCTTCTATCAATAGAGATCTTCCAGTTTTCATGCCTACAAAAGTACAACAGAAGAAGGTAGAAGAAAAAAACTTGCCAACTAAACACTAGAACAGAAAAGAGCCAATTTAAGCATCTGCGCTTTACCTTGATTGGATGCTCGAGACTCACATTTTGCGAAGTTAGCTATTCCCCGTGCAACTTGAGAAAGAACGTCAGGATGCCCACATCTCACAATTCCCAGCAAGGCTTTAATACCACCTTCAGTCCTGAGTTCTGTTTGTAGCTTGTCTGTAGGTTTTTAAAATGGGGGCAAATCAAGCACTTTGCTATATACACACATATATAAAAACTTAAAACAAAGTATGAAGAGAAATTTAAAACAAAAGAAAAAATAATACTTCTTTGACCTCAAAATTTTAAAGATAAATTTACCTACTAAAACCTTAACAATCAGCTACAAAATAATTTTTTCCTTGCGACAGGATTCCATTATTTTCAAAATTTTCAAACCATGCAAAATTGCATGAATAGTTAGTGCATGAAGTTTTTTTTCCGATGACCTATTATCATCAAGCACAAATATTAGTTAAGATATTCAGGAATTGGAAAATGGAATTTCAAAGTTCAATTAATAATTCACTTATGGTTTAATGAAACAATATATTATTTTTTAAAATCAATTCCATTTTCACACTTGACGAGTGCCTGTAGTTCTTTTAGTCTACTTTGTTTTAGATGTTGACGAACTTGAGAGAAGCTCCACTAGAGGAGGCATGAAATGATTCAAAAGGAATGTAATGCACAAGAAATCAGAGCATACCGTTGCCACATAAATTAGCAATAGCTCCTGCAACCATACGAAGAGTTTGAGGATCTTCTGCATCAGCTGCAGTCACTGATAAAAGACTTATTCCTCCTTCAGCCATTATCAGTTCTTGATTGGCTTCTGTTGTATGAAACGAAAACAAAAAGGTTTTTAACCCATTTAAAGCATATATAACAAACTAAAGTAGAAATGTTCAAAGTGAAAAGCAACCCTGAATCTTAAATGATAAATTTCACACCCAACCAATTAACTACCATTCATTGCAAGATTGGCAATGGCACCAGCTGCAACTCTACGAACTGTTTCATCCTCATAGCTTCTAAGAAGCATCAACAAGGAAGTAAGACCACCAGCTTCAACAATCCTTTTCTGGTTTGTCTCTGCTCATTTGAAGCAAGGCAAATTGATAATATAAAACAGACAATAATACCAAAAACCAAAGGGTGAAGGACTGACAATTTCCCTTTGTTTTGGCAAAAGGGATTTTATTAACAGGTACATATTTAGTCCCTTATTTTAAAAATTGGGAAACCTAAATCCACTAAGTTCAATAGTGTTCAAAAAATCTAAGGAAATTTCACATTTTTAGAATGTTCTCATCATATCAAAATAACATAATCTTCTCTTTTTTTCAATATTTATGAGTTTAATATTTTAAAATGGTGCATAGATGCCAAGCCAAACACATGACATTTTTATTCATTTTGCCACATTATAGTACTTTTGAACTTAAATGTCCCAATTTCTCAAACAAAAGGACTAAATGTACTATTGAAAATAAAGGGACCAATGTGTCCCTCAACCAAAAAAAAGGACTAGCAGGTATTTTAGCAAAAACAAAACTGTTATTTCACAGCCTACCTTCAGCAGCTAAATTGGCCACCACTTTTACGGCATGAATACGAACATTGGCATCTTCAGACTCAAGCAATGACAAGATCTTGTGCAATCCAACTGTTTAAATTAATTGGCAGAAAGCAAATGAGAAATTGTAAAAAAAAAATTGTTTAAATTATATAGCCTTTGGAAAATACCCATACAACCTTGCTCAAATAGTGCAGCAAATGGTGTGTTATGCCCATTACAAGAGTCTTTTGTCTGTGAATGTCTCACTGGAGACATGGAAGAATCAACTCCGGTGAATGTGTTTTGCGACTCATCTCTGTCAAGGCACCTTCTCATCTACAAAAGAAAAAATATTTAAATTTGAAAAACAAAGAAAAGATGACGTGAAATGATACTCAATGCAAAAGTAAATCATTATCTTGAAAGTTGAAACTAATAAATGAGTCTTACAGCTACCACAATCACCAAAAAAAAAAACTCTAATAAATGACTCAATCAAGTGCAACCACCATGCATGGAATAAGGCAAACGAGAATAAATATTAACATATCCATAAAGCAATTTTAAGACATGCTGTAATATCTTATGTCTTAGTCATCAGAGAAAAGCAAGATCATTCTGCTGTTGGATTACAACTTCGTTGAAAACACATTCAAGCTCAATACATCTTTAGATGAACTAAAAGCTAAGTAACCCAATGTAATATCAATTCATGTCATATATAGAGAGTACTAAATGATAAAGCATATGCTGTAAGCTTAACTTCTATTACTTGAATACCTGATCAGCTTCTACAGTTAATTGCCACAACTGACTTCGTAATACTATTATTTCTTCCTCAAGTTTCTTCTTCTGTTTTGTGTCCTCTTCTAGCAATCTGCGAAGTTTTAAAGTCTCGGCATCTCCACCTGCCTATTGCCATAATAAAAAATAAAAAATAATTAAATTTAAAACTTCCAGTATACAATCATTTCCATGTTTTCAAACTGACAGAAACCAGATAATGCTCACAAAATCTGAAATAGTATAAGGAAAATGGTCAACTTTGTCCCTTATAATAAAATACAGTTTAGCCATTTTAATATTTACGGATGCAGGATATGCTCTTCTTTGTTTTAATAAAAGATACAATTAATTTCAATGTGTATGGTGTCACCAAAAACATATTGGTTAATTGCCCCATGTGCATTGCACGTGAATTAAAGAGAAGGGAAAACGTGTCATTTTGCTATCCAAAGCAGTGCATTAAAAATAAAATAAAAAATAAAAAAACTTAAAAAAGATGACGAGAGAAAAATGAGTGTGAAACAACACTACAAAAAATTAAAAAGGAGAGAATGACAATGAATAAGATCGAAAAGAAGAGTATTTATAAATGTCTTTCAATAACATGCTTATGTGGATCACATGACATGTATCGAATAAGTGACCATTTTAAAATGATAAGTGTTTGAGCATAAAGTTCAACCTGGATCCCAACCTTTATTGTACCCGAACCTTGATATATAATGCCGGAGTCTCAACTCAACCTCACGCCTAGAAGATAGATTATTCAAGTGTCCTCACAAGTTTAGAACATTCTAGAATCGACCATCTGTACAGTTTCACAATGTAGTCGACCCTAGGTTAATTTATACATTTACTGTTGTACTCTCCTAGCATGCTGTGATGTACATCCTGTATATATGTAAATGTTGTGTGTGTGTGTGTGTGAACCTAGTATCAAACTAGCTCAATTCACTTTCATTCTCTAACATCTCTAATTTATCCCTCTAAATCGGATCATCTCAAGCATTTTTGCACCCATCGCAAAGCTCGGGATTTAAAGATCGAGCTTTTGTTTCTGACTCCATATATTCCAAGATTCACCCAAAGTTTTAAGAGAAAATCCCAAAAACTAAAACACTTCATCCCGTACTCTTACCAACTATATTCACCAAGATTGGAACTCGAGCTGACGAAAGATCAAGACTGGCTAATGAACTAGCACTAGAGGCTAACGTCGCACCTACACGCGAGAAGGTTCGAGCTTATCCTCGAACTAACTCACCAGAAAAGGTCCACCCTCACCAAGAATTGGCACAACTCCTCTTCGAACTCAAAATAGAACTCGAGGAAATGAGACAAGAAAATAAGGCACTATGTGCTCGAACACAAGCTGCTCCACAAGCAAGCTGAGCTAATAATTTTATTAAGAAAGTTGAGTTGGTACCAAGGAAAAATGGACCTGCGATTTTTCCAGTTTAACTGGGGCAAGATGCAACCCAGTATAATAATGAACAAATTGCTTAAGGAAAGGAGGTTGCGGGAAGCATGCTTCCAAGCTCTCGAAAAACAAACAAAAAAGACACGCTCTCAAGGAAACGAACAGAAGATAGGACAAGAGTAAATCTCATTATGATGTTGATAGAGATTGTGAGCAACTGTGTATTTCCCCTTTCTCTGACAAGATAGACAACAACAAGCCATCTACTAAATTCAGTGCTCCAAAATGCCTAGACTATCAAAGCATAGAGCTGCTTCTCAAGAGCCATGAACGGGATGATCCATTCTATCTGGAGCCACACCCCTTCAACCTCAGTGGTTAAGTCTTCAATGATTCCTTTTCCTTTCCCCAAGTCTAGAGCATATGAGGGGGTGTAGGTTGCCTCGATGATATAGGAATGGGTTTTCGATGGCACGGAGAAGTTAGTGAAAGTCCAACCACCACCTACAAATTTTGAAAAGAGTGCGAGGAAAAGCGGGCTTTTCAATAACAATGCCTATGTGCCTTTTCTTTTTGACTAAGGCTAGAGCATTCTTTTTGTGAGAGCTCTTGCTCTTCTTCTTGTTCGAGAAACCCACACCTCTTGTACCTCTTCTTGTTCGAGAAACCCACACCTCTTGTAGGGCTCACACACTTTTTGGAGCCCATGTCTTTAGGAGTTTCTTTGCTCCTCTCATTGGAGAATTGGGGTAACATGATATCAGTGTTGAACTCCATTGCTGAAAAAAAGAAAGAGTTAGAATATTTAAAATATGAACTAGATACGAGCCAATCAAAGCATAAGCTGATTGATAAACCACTATCGTCTAGCACTACTTCAAATCCATCACCAAAGTTAGTAGATGGAGTCCTAGCTCGACGTTTACGAATTATCCTGGTTGGAGGAGCAATGGAGCCTGATCTTATTAATCCAAAAGCTATAAAGCAAGGTGTGGTTGAAAGTTTTTTCCAAGCTTTGATTATGAAGGAGGTCATATTTCTGATCATAAGCTTTGTATCTACCTAAGAACTCCTAATAAGCCTCTCATCACTATCAGCCATATCAGCCATCTCCCACTGATTAAAAACATAGGAAAAATATTGTTTCCAACTCTTTTCATTCTCAAGAAGATTCACATTTATGCCTCAATCTTGTTTGGCTGACATGTATACTCTCCTCGTATTAGTGGGATTTTTTTCAACATATATGCATCATTGAACTTGGGCATTTCCAACTCCACCCCGAGCTCTCTACATATTAAGGTAATGCAAAGTAGATACCTTCATCCATTAGGCATTATTTGTCCTAAAACGAGCTACATCCTCATCAAAAATTTCCTAATTAAAGGATATACAGGAAACCTAAGCCCAAGCCAAAGAGCCTTCTCGTGAAAGGTTGTCCAACCACTGTCCAATACAACCGAGTTGGGGATCACTAGGTTAGCAGAAGACGGTCTGTTGTACATTTACTTGAGCTACTCCTCGTCTCTTAGAGTTAAACCACTATTTTCAACTTTGATATTCCAACCTTTGGTTCGGCCTATGGGTTCTCCAATCCCCCTTTTGGCAAGATTTATTTCTCCATTATATGAAAGCTTCTATATTTGTGTATGAGGGACACTCAGTCTAATGGTCGGGGTTGATTAAGGTCGAGACATTGACGAGCTAGGAATCTCAAGCATTTTCTCATCCTCAGATGTATTCCTCAATGTCTAAACCCGAGCTTGCACTTTCTCTTGTCTTAAGTAAGTTGGATACTAGGGATTCTCCTAAAAAGATGAGTCCAACGAGTTTGAAGGTAGGACTACTCTACTTGTTGCCCGCCCTTGATAATACATCTCTATGCATGTTTGCTACAATAAGAGAGAAAGAGCAAAAGAAAATAGAGAGACAAGAGTTTACTTAAAATCAAGTTTTCAAAATAACATTTACGTGAAATTAATGAAAAGAAATCAAAATTGGTTAAACATGAAGATAGATCTTTAAAAAGCCGAGCAGGAATGTATAATGCCCAAGCAAGAAAACAATAAGATGCGAGGTGAAGCAACAGAGCGTTTTTTGAGAGAATTTGGTTCAACTTTCTGAAAATTATGAAAATGAATGCCTTGCCTCCTCCTTAATATAAAGGTCCATTTCAGATTCAGTGTCGTTTCAACTGTCTATCTTTTTTACTCTTCCATCTCAATTAAAAAACCAAGCTAAAAGAGTAAGGAAACTTGACATTTGAGCATAAAGTTTGACCTGGAGCCCGAACCTTGCAGTGTCCAAACCTTCATATACAATACCCGAGTCTCGAGTCAACCTCTCGTCTAGAAGATGTATTCTTTAAGTGTCCTCACAAGTCTGGAATATTCTAAAATTGACCATTTACCCAATCTCACAATGCAATCAACCCCAAATTAATTTATGCATTTACTGTTGTACCCCCTAACATGTTGTAACGTGTACCCCTATATAATAGACGCGTAGACACGTAATGTCCTATATATATGTGAACATGGTATCAAACTAGCCCAATTTACTCTATCTCTCTAATTTCTATCTCTAAATGGGATCATCTCCAATAGTAAGTCCACATTGAACTTATATATACCTTTCAGATAACTAATGGACTTACAGTGTACTCAGGAGACTAAATTGTATATTTTCAACAAAAAAGGGCCCCTAAAACATGGGGCCCAATATTATAGGTGAAAACAATACCCCAGGCTGTATACACTTCCCTAAATGGCTTTTGAGATTTTTGACCTCTTCTTAAGCTATTTGGCTCCGGTTAATCTCATTATGCAGCAACCTTTTGACCTCAACAATGTCCCCAACATCAAAATGACCATGTCCCTACATAATTTGGCATCCATAAGGCGCCAAAACAGCATCTTCAAACTATTTTACCATCAAAGAAATACTACAATGACTACATTCTAGAATAACTCATCAATGCACAACAAACCATAAAAGTAGTTCCATATGACTGTACGAACGACAAGTTTAGTATACTATATTGAATAGGACACACCATAAAAGTAGTTCCATATGATTGTAAGAACAACAAGTTTAGCGTACCGTATTGAATAGGTTAAGTATAATCATATTAGACTAAACTGTATTGAATTGTATTATAGTTAGTCTCTACAGTGTTTAGTAACAACCTGTATAACATAATCGAGTAAAATTGATGATAAATATTTTAATAAAATAATTTATATTTAAAATAGTATGTAATTTTCTTTATGTAGTTTTCTATATAAATAAAAAAAACCATTATAAAATTCATATAAATAAATATTTAATTAATTTTTATTACATTTTAAAAATAAAAAATTATTTTTAATTTCAAATAAAAGAAAAAATCATGACACATAATTTTAGTAATAAAACTTCAGACATACTAACTTAAAGTATTCAGTACGGTTTAGATTTGCATCACAAAACTTGACAAAACTTCTACATAACCGTACTATTTTTATTTTATATCATACAGTCTCACTTCACGGCCACCGCATGACTGTACATAAATTATATAATCAAATCGTTAGTAATGTCTAACAAATATGCCGTAAGAAAGAATGACTAATCGCATACAAAACTTACAATAAAAGAAAATGTACAAACTTGAAATTGCATACTGTATTTGCTTTGTTAGATAAATGATAAGAGAAACTAAGTAGAAACTCATGGACCTTTACAGATAGAAAGAATGTCAAGAAAGTCAATATAAGAGCATGAACGTCAACTTCCATAAGTTTCCTATGGACGATCACAAAAACCATATTTAGAAGAAAAACTGAAAAATAAATAAATAAATCAACAAGGGGATACCTCTCCGTTACATTTGTTATCTACCAGGACACTATATTCTTGACTCTTCTGATTTAACACCAACTTCTCCTCCAGCTTTTTAACTGTTTCCATATAATCCATCTGGCATTTCAGCCTCTCTTTCTACAGGCACACACAAAGATAAGAAGAATGTGTATCACAAAAACTTCTGTAGCTACATTTAACACTCATAATTTCTCTCATTTTTTTTAAATCAAAACAAAGATTAGTTCTAACATAATCCTCCATCCACACTTCCACAACATAAATCCTTCAGCTATCATCACAATAATGCATACTTTTACATCTTTGGGATTCAAAGAAAGAGAAAAAAGCAAATAAATAAGTTATAGAACTTATAAAGAAGCTCAAATGGTTCACATAAACAGATCAACCGACCTCCAATGCATCTGCAAAGTTTTGTTCTACCACAGAGACACGGTGTTGTGCATCCAAATTGATTCTTTCAATTTCATCCTCAAATGATTTTTGCTGCCTTTCATTTTCAGCAATTAGCCTGTCTAGTTGTACTTCAAGCTTTTTTGATAGACTTTTGTAATCAAACTCTTCCTTTATCTTTAACATATTTTCCACCTTCATAGCCTGATAAAGAGGATCAAAGCATTCATGGATTTTCTTTTTGGCTCTAACAAGACATTAATCAATTATTCATTAACATTTGTAGTTTAAACATAATAACAAGAAAAGGGGTGGAAGGGAGAGAAATGGAACAAGGGAGGGGGGGAGAGAGAAATATTTGTAATTTAAAATAGCAATAAAATAAGGCAGGAAGGATGAGAGAGCACTATGAAGGGTTCTCTTTGAAAACACTATGCTTAATATTGAGCCATTATGAATAATAGATGCACCTGATCTAAAGTTGAGGTCATAGGCATGAGAACTAACCCGTTGTCCAAATAATATAGTACTAGCGGTCTCCCCACGATGGCGTGGAGATGGACCAATGGTGATAACTAGTGATGTCCTTGCGGAACCTGTGAAAGCATAAAATATGAAGGAAGCTAATAAGAAAACAATTAAGCCATAAATTAGTTGCAATTTATAGCTTAAATGACCTCAGGAGGAAACTCATAATGTGGCATTTTGTGACATGTAGTCTTTAATGAAATTTAAACATTAGAACAAAGCAATGGTGTATTAGATTGCTATTATTTCTTTAAATAACCATGCCTTAACTGCAGCTAACATGCCATTAAATGATCTGATTTTGTGAAGTTTCACACTGACATGTAACAGCTCACCTCCAAATGAATCCCTAAGCAATCTTGTAAGCTTTGAATCACGAACTGGAACATGAGGACTATTTTCTGCTAGTGCATTAATGCACTTTCCTAAAGCACTAAGAGAAAGGTTAATAGATTTTGCTTCCTCCAGCATATGCCCCTCACTTCCTGCGAACAAAACAAACAAACATAACTTTCACCATATTCGTTTTGTTTAACCTATAAGACATGTCCTCCTCTCATAATAATGCATATTCTTCAAACTCAACACGTTATGTCACAAAATCATACAAAAAGGTGACTTAGAAAGAGATGGTTTCAACTCTAGATATAAACCTGATTTATGTACACGCTCTGAACCTGCCAAATCTACCACAACAAGTTTACTTTTCCGAACAAGTGGCTTAAGAGGTTTGGTTAAATGAGAGGGTTCTCCACTTTCGCCTGAAAGATTATCTTCTTTTCCAACAACTGACCTCTTAACATGTACCTGCACTATAAACAAATTAAATATACTAAGATTGCTGCCACACCAAACCAACAATATCATGCAATCAACATTTTGATGAAAATCAGAAAAGAAAGGGACAAAATCATTTCACCATGAGAATGGCATGGCTGCGTGAAGATTCAGTGTTCAATTTTGTGTTAGCAGCAATTCTATGAGTTTCCCCCACTCTTAGCAACTCCAGAAAATTTCTTTGGTCCTTGATTTCTACGAGAGTCGCCCCTGGTACTGAAACATCTCCAGTTTTTGGATCTTCCACAAAGGGTATATTATCATTTGAAGGGTTTAGAAGGTCTTGGATAGTCTCCATATAAAGCTACATGTTTTGGCAATATATAAGAATCTTTGATTTGCAAATATCAAAGCGAAGTCAAAAAATGGAGATATACAACCTGAAAATAGTTTCTATAATCATGTTGAAAATATATGATAGTGAATACAAAGTCCAAATGCTTCAATAAAAAAATTGGCAACAATATGATCACTCATAAGGACCAAACCTGCATATAAGAGACTGAGACAGAATCGGTTTCTAGAGATATATCTCCTAAAACATCCTCCATTGCACGAACCATGATTCCTCGATCAGATGCATCTTCCTCTCCCAATCGTCCAAGTGTATATGTCTTGCCCGTACCTGTTTGACCATAAGCCATAACAGTCCCATTGTAACCGTCCAAAACACTCTACATATCAAATAATAAAGATGTGAGATGTTACTCAAAGCCAACAAAAGGTAATAGGTACAGCATAAAATGAAACTCATATAAGCTGAACATCAAGATATGAGCACGTCATAAAATTGAACATTGAGGAATACTAGAAGCAAGAGATATCAGAAAGATGGTGCCAAGGGGGCAATGATGTTATTTGAATTAAGAAAGAGAAAAGGCAAACCTCCACAACAGGCTTGGCAACAACTTCATATACACGTTTCTGCGATGCGAATTCAGTAAGAACCTCATCGAATTCATAAGTGTCTGTATCCCAATTGTTTTTTCTAAGTTTCAGTCGTTTAAGCTGAGGTAAAGCAAAAGCCAAAAATTACTAATTGAGCCACAGCTAAAGATAAAGCCTCGAATAGCTTCTATGAAGAAAATTTATAGAAAAGTCTCATAGATTCATATTTCAAAATTCTAAGAATAGAAATAATAAATAGAAATGACAATACCTCAGGCTGCAATTCCACGCAATCGGCAAAATCTGCATCTGCTACTAACTCTTCAGCATTTCGGGGTCGCAATCTTACCGCCACTCGAACTCTTCCAGGAACTAGTCACAATAATCAAAGCACAAACAAAAAGTTCATCATTCGGTTCTCAGCATTAGTTCTATCTACTTATTTATTTTAAACCCTGGTTTTCGAAGTACTTATTTCCTCCTGGCAACATTGAGCCCAAACTCTATTCCAATTTTCAACCTATTACGAGGCAGTTCTATGGGGATGCGTAAAAAAACAATAAACAATTTCAAACACATAGAGAATTTAAACCGCAGAACAAACATTGTTGAGCCAATACAAGTCCAGATTTCAAAGCCATGCCAATTTTTTCACAATTATAATCACGTATGAATAAATTAGAAGGGGGAAAAAGTAGATAACAATCGCAATGATTAAAAAAACCGTAATCCAAATGAAAACAAACCTCCATCGTCGTCTTTAAAACCAGCGGAGGCAAAGGACGACGAAGAACTTCGACGGACGGTGGATCCAGATGACTGAGGAGTGAGTCTGGACTTGAACGACGACGTTCTAAGGTTAAAGGGACGATCTAACTTGAGGCTGCCCCTTTGAGCGACGCCGTTTCGGTGGGAGGACGCCATACAGGTCCTAATGTTGGCCGCGCCTTTAAATTCACGAACGCATTTACCGCTTACTGAGGGTCTGTGAATGGAGTTTCGTTTGCTTTCAAAGTTCAAAGGAATGTGAGAGAGAGAAAGAGAGAGATGGAAGCAACGGGGACAAAGAGACACGAGACCTGAGAAGTAGAGTAGAAAGCCGGACCCACTGAGTTTAAGTTTGAAGAGGTAAGGGCTAAATTTACAAAAATGTCACTATCGGATTGTACGATACGTGATACGAGACGATACGAGACATTTTTATTTCTTTGTAGTCTTTAATCTATACATTTGAATTTTGTCACCCTGCAGGGCAGTGGTCATTCTCTAACCGGACGAGAGAATGTTTCATATAACCAGTGTTGACACGTAGTGTAAATTCATCTTAACACTATAATTTTAGAAAGTAAAAATTAAAATTAAAATTAAAATAACTAATATATAAAACTAAAAATTATCCAATTATCATCACATATAAAACCAAAAATTAAAAAAATTGAAAGCATGTGTTATTTTATTTATGTCATTGTCAACTATTTATAACAAGATGATAAAAATAAAAATCACTTTACTTAATAACGTAAATTTCATCCCACACTGAACTTATTGATTAAAAAAGTGAATAAACTCTTTAATGTTTTCATTTTTAATAAGTACATGATATATTATTGATAATTCTTTTCCAAGAAATTTTACCTATCAAATTTTAATTATGCCATGAACAAGGCAATAAATATGAAGGGTATGTTTAGTAAAGTTTTAACTTTCGTTCTAAATTTTATCTACTTTTAAAATAGATAAAAATATGATCGAATTCAATTATTTTTTTTCTAAATTATACTATCAATTATGTTTTTTAATTTTAATTAAGTTGAAAATATATACATGAATTTGTTATAATCTTAAACATCAGTCCACGTCTATAAAAGATAGTATTATAGTGTTTATGATTATGTTGTTGTATTGTTAAACTTTTTCTCTTTTTTATTTTTTAAATTTAGTGATTTAAATTTTTTTTGCTTTATCGGGGATAAATGTAATTTTTTTTCTTGATTAAACTAAATTCGAACACAATTAAAGAAAATTAAATTTGAATAGAAAAATATTTTTAGGATCTCAAACTTTTTGTTAAAATATAAATGCATAAGGAAAAAGAAATTTTTTTATTTTTTTAATTGTATGAGATAAATAATATTTTAACTTAAATAAATTGTAAGTGAAATGATTGAAAAAAGTTAATTAAAAACTTAAAAATATTTATTTATTTTTATATGGTTATATTTTAATAATAAAAGACTAAATTATCACAAATAATAAATATAAAATTTAAAAGATTATTTTTAAATAAGTATAAAACTTGTACTCCTACACTTCTTAAAATATCATTATTGGATACAAATGGAAACAATTATAAAAAAAATATCTTACGACAAAAAACAAATGTACGTTTTCTTTTTTCCTTTCTAGGATAAAGAAAATAAATATATAAAGAAATTGTTATAATTTACAGTGAAGTTTATTGCATACAATAAAAGAAAAATTATGTTAAATAAAATTTATAACAATAAAAAAAATAATATGTTAATAATATTAAATAAAATTTAATTTAATAGAATTTATTATTTAACGAGTCTAATTAATTTACATTTAATTTAAATAATATCTTATGTAAAATAATTTAAATAGATGTCGAATGTAGGATAGAACCGTGGAGTTTAGGATGAGCTATGGCACTTAACTCCATATGTTTTTTCTGCTTTTAGTAATTTTTAATACTTTTAAAAATAAAATAAGATATTTAATCATCATATTATAAAAAAATTATTATTATTATATATTAATAAAAAATAAACCAATTATTATATTTTTTTACATTTTATATTTATATATGATATAAAATATAATTTTATTTACAAATAAATAATTTACAATATAAAATTTAATTGACCGAATTTTATATGAAATAATTTCTCAATCCATGTCAAATTTATCCTTTAAGAACACTCATAATTTAATGTATAAATTTTTGTATTATTTTTATTATAAATATTAGTTTTTAAAATAAAAATAAGTAAATTGTGAATCACGATACCAAGTTAGAATCTTATAGTTTGAGTTTTCAAAATTTTATTTTCAAAATTTCATGTTCAACCAACGTTATTAAATATTATTTTAAAAATAACATATTTATTGTACAAATATTCAGTATATTTTGAAATACGATGTAAGTTTTTTATTTTTAATTAAAAATTAAATTTTATAATTTTTACTAAATTAAAAAAAATGATAAATACTATAACAAATATATCTAGATAATATTCATCACCACATATTTAAAATCCCCTTAGAATAACATTTTGAAGGAAGGAAGGAAGGAACAGAGAGAAAGAAAAAGAAAATAAAAAAAGTCTCTATTTTAATATGATAGGATCTATTCGGAGATGTTCTAATAACATAGTTGAATGCTATTTAGACGAAATGTTTCATTTTAGTTGATCATTGTTTCTGTAATTATTTTCTCATTTTTTAGATTCTTTAAATATAATCATAAACATATACAACACATTATTGAAACAGGTGTTAGATAAAAAGTTGAATGTTGTAATAGTATATTAATCCGAAAAGAATCGTAATTGTTATACATTATTACTTTAAACCTTTCTCAAAAATATCGTATTCTTTATTAGTGGTTAAAGATTTTGTTTTATAATTTTCATTTGTTTAAGATGTACAAAAAGTTAAAAATTATTTTTAAATGTGATTTTAAATCTATCTTAAATTTATTTTTGAAGGATAATGATAGATTAATTTAATACTATGATTATACTAACGACTACATAGTTAAAAGATATTATTTTATAGTTGAACAACTTTATGTTAATGATAATTTTTTTAATATTATTAAGTATTTAAGAGATTTAGAATAGAATTTTTTAAGACTATGTTTGCAAAATGCAATTACAGTAAGAGATAATATGTGCTAAAGTGGAATGTATTATTCAATTAAATTATCGTAAATGTTTAAAAACTAATTTTTATTAGTTAATATAAAATAAGAATATATATGTGTAAATAAAATAAATATATAAAAATTTAGACACATTTATATAAAATATACTAAAATTTAAGTAACTTTACCTAAAAAATAAAGTTACTTTATTTTTGAACCAAAGTTTGGGAAGATTAAGTGTCTTATCAATTCGATTAGTTTTGAAATTTCCCAACCACAACCAATCCGATCAATATTTCAACCAGATTTTATGAGACTTGGTTCAATTAGTCCACTGACATAGTCTACTATACAATTTTTTTAACTTTTAATCAATTTATTTTATTTTTTGACCATAAAAATTCAAATTAAAAAATGTAAGATATATTTTAATAAGTATTAATAATTAATAATAAAATGATACACGTAAGAAAAATAAAAATTTTGTTTTTTTCGATTGGTATCAAATTCTAAGTGATGCTAAAAGTTTCATCATTATTCCATTCAATAAATATATATTTGAAACAGTATAAAATTTAACATATTTTACGGTACGATAAGATTTTTTTAAATAATAAAAATAATAATTAAAAATTTATAATCATAAAAATAATATTTATTATATCTATTTTATAATTTTTTGTTATTAATTTTTTTTTAAAAAAACTCTATTTTGCTTCCAGGGTTAAACTCTATTTCGTAATTTTGCAATTACTTGGACTTGAATTTAAAAAGAAACTTGATGAAGACATGTTTTCCGAATAAGAGAACTCCTAAAAAGCTCCCTGGAATGGTGGGTCTTCACTTCATTGTTGATCTGTAAAAGCTCACATTCATGTCTTTTTCTAAAAGTTGTGCCTCCATAAGACCAAAAAGTCTTGCACATTATATATATATATAATTGTAGTATGTAATATCTTGAATATTTTCATTGTTTTAAACATAACAATTATATACAGAAAATAACAAAATAAAAAATATATTTAATAACTATGTAACCACTCTATTTAAATATAATTTTGTCTATAAAAAAATGTTTATAGACATCTGCATTTTTATTTAAAGCTTGCAAATAACCTTTTATGGTATTATTGAATGATAAACAATCTATTGACATGAAATAGGTAACTCCCAATTCATTTGATTTACTGTTATAAATTGTGTTTTTTTTTTAATATCTAGCACGAACAGACGTAGCTCGAAGAATTTTGTAACCTAAGTCAAAATATAAAATTGATACTTTAAATATCTTCTTAAATTTAAATTTAATGATTGATAAGAACTTTTTGTCAATTATATATAATAAAATTTAATTTAATTATTTAATAAAAACTAAATAATTAAATATGTAAAGAAAGTCAATTTTCTTGTGGAGTAATTTGATAAATAATTAAAAATTTATTTTGATCCAATTCTTAGGTTTTTTAAGGAAACTTTAGATAAAATAAAAAGTTTAAAATTGTCTATAATATTGTAATATTTATTTATAAAATAAACATATTAATAAAATAAGTTTTGAATTTTAGGAAGAGAAATAGAAACATATAAAAAAGAGAAAAATAGAATGTATAAAAAAATATTTTAAAAATACATTTTTATAATGTTTAAATGTTCCTGTTCGGTAAGATCTCAATTAATTGAAAAATAAAATAAGAAATTGTTGCGTATAGACTTAAAATTCTGCATTTTTATTTAAGGCAAATAGCCTTTCATCATATTATTGATTAATAAACAACCTATTGGCATGGGATATGTAGTTCTAAATTCATTAATTTGATTTATCGTTTTGAATAGAGCCTTTTTAAATTATCTAAAAAGTTCAAACAGAGTTGGCCCGAGCGATTTTGTGCCTTAAGAAAATATATAAAATTGAGATTTTAAATATTTTTTATAAATTTAAATTACATCAATTAACAAAAATATATAAACATTATTAGAATGTATTTTTGTAAAATTAAATAATTAAATATGTAAATAAAACTTAGTTTATTATGAAGTAATTTAATGAAAAAATAAGATACTAAATTTTAAATCATCTAAAATATTATAATATTTTTCTATGAATAAAACACACGTATTAATTATATATGCTTTAAATTTTAAAAATATAAATAGATAGTAAATAAAAAAATATATACATATAAAAAAGATACATTTTTATAATGTTTATGATTATTTTTTTTCATGATCATAATTAATTGATAAATGTTAGATACCATAAAATATTTAAATATCTGATAATTTAGAAAATATACGAGTTTGTTTTCCTTATATAATAATTAAGAGTCAATAATTACTTATCTTGTTTATTATTAATTAATAACATATAAATTATTATTTTTACAACTAATATTTGTTAATAATAAATTTATCTATCATATAAGTATAAAATAAGTAATTTATATATTATTTTACAAAAATAAAAAAATTATGCTATAATAATATCTACACAAATAATATTGAACTAAATACATATTATTTCTTTAAAATATAGTAGATCAAGATTAACAAGATTGATTGAGTGGTTGGAAGCTGAATGATCAACTTGAAAGAAGAATGCAATAAATCTTGAATGATGAGGAAAGGCTTAACCTCTCTTGGTTGACCAAATGTGTACCTCTCTTCTTGAGCTTATGTAGTCTATTTATAAAAAGTATTGAGCAAATCGAATACACAGAACAATCAAGTACGAATTTTCCCCATATAGAAATCAAAGAAGGTGGATAAATGAAACTAAATAGGAACTCTCCCTACTTAACTCATGTTACATTTAACTCCTATATCATGAATAAGGTGTTTCCTGTATTAAACCAGAATCTCTATCTGGGAGTTAAAAAAATGATTTTCATTGGTTGGTTAAACTAAAGCTCTTGCTTCTTAGTCATCAATGTGTTACAAAAAATTAGAATCCCTATCTTCCCTATCCATTTGAGACCTAAGACAACCTTTGATCTATTTAAGGCACAAGTCATTCCTATGCTCAAAATGGAAAAAGTTTTTCTTGATGTAGTTGTAAACAAGTTATAAATTACTCTTGTTTTTTTATATATAATTATTGTTACTCTATATATTGTGTTTTGTTGTTGCCTTAATCTAGTCTTATATGTTTGTCATGAGCTTTATAAAGAATGTTTGCCTAAATTGTAAATCAAAGTGGTGCAACGTTAGTGAGCCGTGGTAACGGTTCGGTTTCGTCGGAACCGTACCTTAATAAAGTATCGGGTCCTCTCACTATTAACTGCATAACAATTCAGATTACACCATCAATACGCAGAGAATAAGTGTGAGAAACCAGTGAAAGCATCAAAAGAAAATCCATTGGAATTCCCGTGTAAGTGTTGAAAATTGATCAATGGCAGGAGGTATGTTTTCAATCCAATTTTGTTTCCGCTGCATTTAAATTATGAGTTCATATGATTTTATGAACGTTTCTGGATTGAATTGAGACTCTAACATTTGGTATCGAGCCATTTGAAAACAACTACGCTTTGCTATGCTTCACGAGAACCTAAATTTTGGGTTTTTTATATCGATTGTTTTTGATGCATATGGAAATTATAAAGTGTTTCAATATTGATTTTTGAATGATTACGTAAAATTAAACTTGAAAAACAATGAAGAAAATAAATTCAATTTGCCGGTATTTATTTTCTTCATTAATTAACATTTTGTTTAAAATAAAGTTTTACTTAAAATTAAGATCATGAATCACTTGAAAATTGAATTCGAGAATTTTGATAAATAGAGCGTTGGATTCGCCTAATAGAAAGATACGTAGATCCGTTAGTGTAAAAACGGCCTGATCGGACCCTGGCTAGAGGTCAAGATGAAGTTTTATTTAAAAAAAAAAAAAAAATCAAAACAAATGTCATTCTGGGAACTAACACCGGATCCTACGTAATTTTGATTAGTCTCATCCAGAGAATTTATGTAACATATATTCGCTTATTTTGTATCAAACTTATATTTATATATATTCCCAGGAAGTTTGATTTTTAAACAAAAAAAAATACAAATAAATTCCGAATATAATTTTAATTTATGTTTATCATATGTATAATATTTATTATACATGTTATATTTATTTAAATAATTTTTGGACACATTAAAATTTTATTTAAATACATTATGCTTAAATTATTTGTTTTGTATATTTATATGTATAAATTTTGCAATTAATTATACATATAAAATTTAGTTAAATAATTTATGTATAATTAAATTAATTTTTTTAATAGCTCTTTATAGATTTAATTAGTGCTTATATTATTTAATTTTGCTTGTATAATTTATTGTCATATATGCAATTTAGGATAAATAATATTTGTACATTTGATATTAAATTAATATTGGTTATGGTTTTATGCAATAATTGAGCATAAGAATTTAATTAATATTTAAGTGATTCATATAGTTTGATTAATTAGGAGTAGCCACAAGATCTTTAATTAATTAAAACTATAATAAAGTTTATTTAGGATCACGTTTAGAAAATAAATATTAATTATAATTAATCATATGTGATATAATAAATCTTATCCCACAGGAATTTTTATTATATTTTTTGTGTGATTAATTAGGATATAATATCAAATTATATTTTCTAATTTACCTTAACAGGAATTAGGAAAAAGAACATAATTTGATAGTTTTATTATAAAATTAGATGAATTTAATTGAATTAAAACTTTAGCCCACAGCAAGTTTTATGTCACTAGATTCATATTATTCATGATTTACATTGGTAAAGAATGACTATAGTTTAGGCCTCAATTTTAATAAGCATATAATCTTTAATTGCACTTCTCAACTCCGTAAATTTTTCCTCGATATCATTTGTGATATTCCCGATCCGAAAGGGGATAACTATAAAATATGGAAGGAAAAGAATTCTCATTCAATTAGGGTGGATGGATATTGATTATGCTATTAGGAAAGACGAACCACCTAAAATTACTCAAACCAAGGTACTCGTGAGAATATCATGCTTTATGAAACAATGGGAACGATCTAATCGCCTTAGTATGATGTTCATTAAGACTAAAATCTCTGCTGGTATTCGTGGTTCCAGTTGATCGGCATACCAATGTTCAAGACTTGCTAAAGGCCATTGATGATCAATTGATCACTTCGGATAAGGCTTTAGCAAGCACCCTTATTATGAAGTTCTCTTCGTAAGACTCACCGGTGAAAGGTGTGCGCGAGCACATTATGCAAATGAGGGACATTGCGGCTCAACTTAAGCATCTCGAGGTTGAAATGTCGGAATCCTTCTGGTGCACTATATTCTTAACACTCTCCCACATCGACGGCCATTCAAAATCTCGTACAATACACATAAAGATAAATGGTCAATCAATGAACTAATGACCATGTGTGTTCAAGAGGAAAGGAGGCTTGTTATGGAATTTGGTGAAAGTGCAATGTTGGCTACAACGTACTTAAAGGAAAATCTCAATACAAGCATAAAAGAAAAGGGATAATTCCACCTCAAGTCGATATTAAGAAAGAATCCAAGTGTTTCTTTTGTAAAAGAAGTGGACACATGAAGAAGGATTGTATCGAGATTCCGAGAAATGGCTTGAGAATAAAGGTAATCCAACCTCGTTTGTTTGTTATGAATCTAATATGGTTAATGTTAATATTAACACTGGTGGATTGATTTGGATCTACAATCCATGTTGCAAACTCTCACGGTGGTATGCAAAATCTAAGGAAGCAGTGCAGAAGTGAAGCAATACATCTTATCCCAGTAACAAGATGGGCTCACATGCGAGCTGTAGGGATGTAGTTTGATTTTAAGTAGTGGTTTTATTTTAAAATTAGAAAAGACCTTTTATGTTCCAAGTTTCTCTAGAAACTTGATTTCAATTTCAAGACTTGTACCTTATGGTTATTCCTTTCACTTTTCGAAACATCTTTCAATTTATTTAATAAATCTGATCAGTGTTGGGAATGGTATTTTGTCTCGATGGTCTTTCTTTACCGCATTAATTTACGAAATAATGCCACTCATAACGCTATCGCATGTTCAAGCTGGCACTAAAAGGTGTATTATTGACGATGACTCTTCTACGTTATGGCATAGGAGATTAGGACATATCTCCATGAAAGAATTAAAAGATTAGTGAAAGATGGGGTACTTAAGTACTCTAGATTTTCTTGATTTTTGAGACATGTGTGGACCTGCATTAAGGAAAGCAGTACTAACAAGTCAAAGAAAGGTGCCAATAGGAGTTCAAACATATTAGAAATCATACATACGGATATATGTTGTCCGGTGTGGACATTCAAGGTCGAGAAATATTTTATCACCTTTTATTGATGATTTTTCTCGATATATGTATCTCTATGTATGCTTCATAATAAGAGCGAAGCATTGGATGCCTTCAAAAGCTTTAAGGTTGAAGTAGTAGAAACAATGTGGAAAGCAAATAAAGATTGTGAGATCGGATAGAGGTGGTGAATATTATGGTAGATACACCGAGAATGGACAATGACGCCCTGGTCCGTTTACTAAGTTTCTTCAAGAACACGTGGGATAGTTGCCTAATACACTATGCCTGGTTCACCGCACAATGGTATAGCAGAAAGAAGAAACCGAACACTTTTTGGACATGGTGCGAGTATGCTTAGCAACTCAATCTTCCTAAATCCTTATGGATTGAAGCTTTAAAGACGCATTTGTGTATATATTAAACCGAAGGTTCCAACCAAGGTCATTTCAAAGACACCATTTGAATTATGGAAAGGTTGGAAACCGAGTTTGCAACATATGCGCGTCATTGGGATGCCTGAAGTCGGGATTTATAATCCACAAGAGAAAAGTCGGACCCAAGGACCATTAGTGGGTATTTTCATTGGATATGCCGAATCTGCCTAAAGGTTATAGATTTTCTTGTCCTGTCTCACAACACTAGGTTTGTGGAATCAAGAAATGCAAAATTTCTTGAGAATTACTTGATTAGTGGGAGCGATCGATCCCAGAGCATTGGTTCTGAAAGATCATTCTGGATGCTCAATATGCCACTTCAAGTAATGGACTGATCGTTATTGTTAACAACATGCTCAGTACAAATGCATGTTGAAGAACCGAGTCTTAGAAGTACCACAAGTTGATCTGATCCAGTAGATGTTGAAGTTCACAGTATGCCTACAATCGTTGAACAACCATTGAACAACATGATCTTGCTCGCCAGGAGAATGTTGATGTAACATTAAGAAGATCTACTAGAGTAAGGAAATCGGCGATTCCTAATGATTATGTTGTGTATCTACAAGAATGTGACTATAATGTTGGCCGAAAATGATCTTCCAAGACGTTTTCACGTGGCCATGAGTTCGAGAGCCAACTTATGGTACAATGCCATGAAAGAAGAGATGGATTCTATGGCGTCTAACCGAAATCGGGATCTCGTCAAGTTGCTGATGGTGTGAAAGCCATTGGATGTAAATGGGTCTTCAAAACAAAGAAAGACTCAAAGGCAACATTGAGAGACATAAGGCAAGACTCGTTGCCAAAGGATTCACTCAAAGGAAGGAATGGACTACACGGAGACATTTTCTCCTCGTATCTAAGAAAGATTCACGCCGTGTGGTCATGGCATTGGTTGCCCATTTTGATTTGGATTTGCAACAAATGGATGTGGAAAACGGCTTCTTAATGGTAACCTGTAGGAAGAGGTTTATATGAAACAACCCGCGATTCTTCTCTAGTGATGGTGAGCATTTGGTTTGTAAGCTTAATAAATCCATATATGGATTAAAGCAAGCTTCCCGTCAATGGTATTTGAAATTCCATAACGTCATTCACTTCATTTGGTTTTGAAGAGAACGTTATGGATCAATGTATATACCGAGAAAGTTAAAGTGGGAGTAAGATTTGTTTTTGGTGCTATATGTGGATGATATTTTGCTTGCAGCCGATGATGAGGGTTTGCTACACGAGGTAAAACAATTCCTCTCTAAAAATTTTGATATGAAGCGATACGTCATGGTAGGCATCTTATGTCATTGGCATTAAGATCCATGTGAGATAGACTTTCGAGGTGTCTTTGGGTTTATCTCAAGAAACCTATATCAACAAAGTTTTAGAGATTTAGGATGAAGGATTGTTCACCAAGTGTTGCTCCCATTGTGAAGGGTGATAAGTTCAATTTGGACCAATGCCCAAAGAATGATTTTGAAAGAGAACAAATGAAAACCATTCCATATGCTTTCAGTTGTTGGAAGCGATGTATGCTCTGTGTCTCACTACTGGACGACATTATTGGTTGGGATGCTGGGAGATATCGTAGTAATCCGTGTTGACCATTGGAAAGTCAAAAGAAAGTGATGAGGTACCTGAGGAACCAAGGATTATATGCTTCATGTATAGGACGAACCGATGAATTGGAAGTAATTGGCTACTCCGTCAAGGACTTTCTTGTTGTATTGATTCAGCGAAAATCAACATCTGGTTACATTTCTGCCGTTGTGTCTTGGAGGAGTGCGCTTGGTGTGATCGCTATACTTCCACCATGGAGGCCGAGTTCGTATCATGTTTTGAGGCCACATCGTACGGTGTATGGTTAAAGAGTTTCATTTAGGGCTTAGAGTAGTTGACTCTATTTCTAGGCCATTAAGATTATACCTTGTGACAACTCAAATTTCTTGTATTTATGGCTAAGAACAACAAAGTGGTAGTCGTAGTAGCACATCGACATTAAATACTTGGCCATAAGAGAACGTGTTAAGGAAAAGAAAGTGGTCACTGAGCACGTAAGCACTTGAAGTTGATGATTCTTGATCCTTTGACTAAAGGCACGCCACCAATGAAATTCAAGGATCACGTAGAGAAAATGGGAATTGGTTCCACTTTGTAAATGTATATATACAATTTATTAATGAAACTCTTATATATTGTGATATTTTCTCATATTCATGCACCTTAATTTATTTGAGAAAATATATATATTTTATTGGACCAAGAATAAATATAGGATTTATTCATTAAGTTTAGTTACTACATAAAGTATAATACTTGAGAAACTAAATACATTGTAATACATGGAAGATAATACTCGCTCTTAGAGGACCTATCGCTATGATTCATGTGTTTTGTTACTCAAGAGAATTTCACTTAACGTTTGCAATCGCTGGGAGAATGTAAATCAAAGTGGTGCAACGTTAGTGAAGCGTGGTAACGGTTCGGTTTCGTCGAACCGTGCATTGCAAATTCGAACCGAACGAGGTTCTTGATGGAAGAACCTTAATAAAATTCGGGTCCTCTCACTATTAACTGCATAACAATTCAGATTACACCATCAATACGCAGAGAATAAGTGTGAGAAACCAGTGAAAGCATCAAAAGAAAATCCATTGGAATTCCCGTGTAAGTGTTGAAAATTGATCAATGGCAGGAGGTATGTTTTCAATCCAATTTTGTTTCCGCTGCATTTAAATTATGAGTTCATATGATTTTATGAACGTTTCTGGATTGAATTGAGACTCTAACATAAATTATTTTTTTAACTCAACTCTTTGTAAGTATGATTATCTTTACATATAAACATTTTATTTGAGAATAAAAAAATTGCTAAACACGTTCATATGTCATGCATGATAATTGTTTGGAGAAAATTTTAAATGTTACAAGACTAGAGAGATGATATAAAGATAGTTATATCCCTCTAATAGATTATAAAGGTCTATATATATAGACATTATCATCCCCAAGTATGACACCCTACCATCATGTTTAACCTTTCATCGTATTATTGGAATAAGATGAGGTAACATCCATATAGTTCTACAAATCATGTCTTCTTATCTTTATAGGGTCAAAAAATGCTACTTTGTCTCGATCACAGTGATGATGAAAAAATATGTTGTTTCAATCTACAAAATTCCCACCATGTAACCTATAAAGACATCTTTATTGAACCTCATTATAAAACTTTCGGGGTATGAAGAGACTAACACACTCTATGTGTTAAGTTTTACACGAGATACTTTCTTTTACATTTTATACCTTCTTTTACAAATTCTCATGAGTAACCTTCTCACGAGATGGAGGCCATTGTTGTTTGTGAAGGTACCACACTCAAACCAATTTCTAAAGAAAAAGAAGTTGAGGTGGTAAAACCTTTTGCAAAGCCTTTACCCCACAAAAAAAGGAAATCAAACCATCCCCATAAAGTGAAAAATGAACCTATTCTCATGCTACATCTAAAAACATGTTGTGTGGACGATGTGAAATTAAAAAAAAACATATGAATTGAGAGTATCTCGATAACAATATTTAAAGAAGGTGTATTTGAGAAACCAAAAGTGTTGCTTTAAGTATATCACAACTTCGATAGTGAAAGAGAACATGCTCAAATTCAAGCAGCCATAAAAGAGATATGATCTTACCCATATGAAGATTGCTACAAACTACACGTTAGACGTAATCAATTTTGCCTTAATAAATTGAATATTATAAATTTATTATCTCGTGTTTGATAAAAACTTTATATTTGTAGAATATTTCCTTATTAAGAGAAAGAGAGATTACAAACAATACATATCGTGTCCTTGTTCTTGAGGTACCTTGATCCGTAACACTCAAATAATATTAATTTTTAATTATATTGATGTTTAAAAGGATACCATAAAAGACAAATTGCGTATTAATTTTATTTTATGTTGTTGGATCCATTTTTATTTTTTTTCCTTTTATTTTTATATTATTTTTTGATTTATGGCTTAGTTTTTTTTAGGGTTTTTTTCGCCCCCTTTTGATTAATATATATTGCAGTATATATATTTTTTGCAAGCAAAATTTTACATAGTGACAGAAATTAATAGTCGCAATTACATTATTTAATTATTATGTATAGTATTAATTATGAAGTATAATTAAATTGCGGTGAAAATGTTTGAAAAATTAAAAAATTAATATCGTTAAAATTTATAAAATAAAAATAATATTTTAATAATATTAATGATATATAATTAGATAATGTTTATTATTAAATAAATATAAATAATAATAATTTAAATTGAAAGAAGTTTATTATGAAATAATATTTAAGATTTTTACGTGAATTGAATATATAAATTAAATATAAAATTATATTATTTTTATAATTATAAATTTTAAAAATATATTTATAAAATTGAGCCATTTTTTGGTTATTAATATTGTTGTAAATCACTAAAGGAGAGGCCCAAATAATTTTAAATTGACTAAATGATTGTGCAGGGGGCCGAATAATTTTAAATTGACTAAACGACTGTGCATCATATAAAAAATTAATCTAATTTTATCATAATTTATTTATATATATATATATATATACTATATATAAAAATTCAATTAATATCTTATAAATTTTTAAATAAAATATACATATATTTTAGAATATAACTATTATTTTTCTTAATTATTCTATAATTTATTTAATATTTTTATTCTTATTAATTTAATAATAAACTATTAGTAGTTAAAATATTTAAAATTATTAAATTTATAGTTATTTAATTTTTTTATACAATATTATTTATCTTAAGTATAATTAGTTATATTTTTTGGATAATTATCTTAACTCTTATTTTTATCAACTAAATAATAAATTATTAATAGTTAAAATATTGATAATTATTTAACTTAAAGTGATTTTTATATTTTTCATATAATATTATTTATTTTAAGTAACATAAATATATATGTTTAATTAATTATTTTAAATTTGTTATTATTAATTAAATAATAATTTAATACTTATAAAAGTTATAAGTTTAACTAATATATAATAATGGTAAAAATAATATTTTTAATATTTACATCTATAAAAAATATTAAAAAATTATTATAAATAAATGTATTGTATATTACGATATAAACAACAATTCAAAGTAACTATATAATTTAGTATAATATTTTATTAATTTACACTTTAATATAAACAACAATTCAACGTAACTATATAATTTAGTATAATATTATATTAATTTACACTTTAATTATATTATCATATTACATTAATTTACATTTTAGTTACATTATCTGTATATTTTCTTAAAGAAAAAATTATCATATAACGGTGTTTGACTTAATATATATATATATATATATGTTAAACATGGCTATAGTCTAAGATATGCTATATCATATATGAACATATTTACCATATTACTGATATAATAAGAAATTAAAATGAGCAATGACTTTTTCTCATCGCTTTCCTTTTATTTATTTTTTCCAAATAATTTTATTTATTACTAGATTAAAGTAAAAGAAGTTACTCATAATAAGTTTTTTATTGTATACAAATTTTTAAGCTATATTTTACTTTAAAATTTTGTATGATACATTCACTACCTATAAACTCTTAAATTTCCTTAAAATAATTTTAATCATTAAATTTTATTTTTAAAATTAAATATTTTATTTATGCAATTATCCTGTAAACATGGCTGTCAGTGGATATATAATATTTCTAATTATTAAATATACTTTTACACTAATAATTTAATTTAAAATTGACTTATAATTAAATGATATAACTCTTTATTTCATTATCATGAACTCAACTTTGAATATCATCTTATAATGTTTTTTTTATTTAATAAAAAAAATATTTTAGTTTCATTAAAAAAATACTTCATGTATTATTTAAAAAGAAGTTAGATATAAGAAGTGTTATAATTATTTAATTTAAATGATTTAATCTTATATTATTAAATTTATCATTAAAAGTCCATAATTTTTGAAAAATATTATAATAGTTTTATTATCATGCACAAATGATTACTTTAATCTTATAAATTTTAAATTAATTATCTATAATTCTTATGAATTAATACTCAATTTTAATACATTTTATAATGACAAGATTAATAGTACCAAACTCATAAAATATGTCATTAAAGTATTTATTTAAAAAATACCGAATTTAATATACTTAATATAATAATTATATGAATAATATATTTATTTAATAAAAATTGTACTATTTTTAAAATATTTTACCCATATTAAAAATATATTATATATATATATATGTATTTAATTTTCTAAAAAAAAAGAAAGAAAAACAGTGCATGTTTATAAATTTAGTGCAACGGTATTCTTCCATTAGAGAGTTACTAAACTATCGGAGATAAAAGGGTTTTATTATTCCCATAACTTTTCAATAAAAATATTTTAATCTATTTTTTTAAGTATTATTAATTCAATAATTATTAGATAAGATTATTTAAAGACAAAACATTAAAAAAAAATTAATCACCTTAATAACATTTGAAAATAATTAAAAGGATATAATTAAAATTAAAATATTTTATCTCACACTTTCACCAAAACAATACCAAATTTTCTAATCTACCTAAATTAACATCCAACGTCACTTTGAAATCTACATCATTTGTCTCTCTCTCACACATTATCTCATTCTCCATTTCTCTCCATCTAATTTTCTTAGTTTTTGAAAGAAAGAAGGAAAAAATATATTCTTCCATATCTAATATTTTACCTACTTTTAAAATTGACCATAATCAATGAATTTATCCCCTGATTTTTGCAAATGAATCTGTTTTTGCATTAATATCATACCATATATTTTCAGTACCCCTATTTACATCTTGATTAAATAATTATAATTAAAAAGAACTCATTAATCATCATTTATAAATATAAAATGTAGCTTACAAAATTAAATCAGATGTCCCAAGTATTTGCACAAGCTCACAAACAAAACAATAATCATAACCTCAACTCCAACAAAATACATTCATCCAAAAAATCAAGTTGGATGCTATGAACATATTATATATTATTGCTATGTGTTTATCAAACAATAACCTGAAATAATACACGAAGAAGAAAGCATTGATTAAAACTATATTCCATGCATGTCAATCAAAGTGAGTTCAATTTTTCTCATATTAATTATTGCATATTAATTAATATACTAATCTACCATCACAGTACATACAAACAAAAAGTTAAGTCACCTTATCTTACAATATTGTAAGAGCTTTACCTAAGTAGCTATCATACACCATCTTAAAGAATGACCACATACACATACAAACAAAAATTCCTCATCTCCAAATATATTAAAAAATTGGGCAACTTGATTGTTTATAACAAATGAACATATATAAACATGAGATCAATAAATTAATCTTTCTTAAAAAGAAAAAAAATGTTTAGCCGCTTCAAGAACACAAAAGTTTTATAATATTTCTTTTTCTATTTATTAAATCCTCTCCAAATATAAAAAAAAAACATGTGCTTTCTTCAAAAATAAATAAATAAATTAAGAAAATGTTCAGTCAATAAGAACACAAAAATTCTTTTCTTTTCTTTTAATTAAGTCCTACTTTACTCAAAGTCAAATAATCCGAATCATAAAACAAGTAAATAAGGTTTTGAAAATCATACCCTACTTTGGTAATGGTCATCTTTACATCTTTAAAAGAACTCTTTTATTTTTTCTTGTTTTTGAACACATTTTCTAACATTATTATCTATATTAGTGATTTTAATTATTTTTTATTTTGATTAACCTTCTAAAAGTAAAGTCTAAAAGAATTTATGTCTTCGATGTCAATTTAAGATAAAATTTTACTTATAACTGGTGATGAAAAATGATTTAGGGTTTAAAAGAAAATGAAAAACCGTACTTGGCTTTAATGTACGGGATATGGTGGGTTTATGAGTAGGTGAGATGATGATGGTTCTGAGTTTCTCCGTCAATGTAGGATGTTGTGCATGGTTGTCTAAAAATTAAATTAAATTAATTTAAATCGAAAACTGGTTCAGATCGGATCGAATTGAACAGTGTCGTAAATGAAACGACCCGATTCATATTAAATAAAATTGATTTTAAAACGGCCTAATCTGATTATAAAAATTATAAAGTGATCGGATCAGATCAGACCAATTTTATTAAATAATTAATTTTTTATATAAACCGGTCGCGTGAAAAAGTATGTATATATAATTTGTTTTTGAGTTAAGGCGTTAAGCCGTTAACCCTAACCTTAGCAAATAACAATTTTTCATTTTCTCTACTGTTCTACATTCGGGCTCTGGGTATGACCGTCTGCACTTTCACAACAACTAGTCATCGTTCCTTGCGTTGCTTTCACCAGTAGCTAGTCACCTCTCATTGTGTCGCTTCCACCAGCAACTAGCCACTATTCTTTGTGTCGCTTTCACCAACAACTAGCCACTATTTCTCGCGTCGCTTTCACCAACAACTAGCCACCTCTCATCGAGTTGCTTCCACCAGTAGTTAGCCACCTTTCCTTGCATCGCTTCCACCAGCAACTAGCCACCGTTTCTCGCGTTGCTTCCACCAACAACTAGCCACCATTCCTTGTGTTGTATCCACACCAACAACTAGCCACCGTTTCTCGCGTTGCTTCCACCAGCAACTAGCCACCATTCCTTGTGTCGCTTCCACCAACAGCTATTCACATCTCCTTGCGTCGTTTCTATCAACAGCTAGCCACCTTTCCTCGCGTCGCGTCGTGTCATGACAACCATGGACGAAAATCATGAAATAGGTATGTTGGGTTTATATTGTGTTTATTTGTTGGGATTGTGTTGTGTTCGTATACTGGATTCGTGTCATGTTAACATGTTGGGTCCATTATATGTGTTTATGTGTTAATAATTAACAATAATATCTATCTATGTATGATGATAAATGAGCATCACATTTGATTGTATCCTATTAAATTATATAATATTAAATTAAATTATATTTATGTATTATTAATTGTTCAAAACCATTAACTAAACCGAACTAAATCGTTCGGTTATAATATTTTGGATAGCCAAATGGTCGAATCCGATCCAATTTCAACTATACGAAAAGTCCAGTTTGATTAAATAATTTTTAGGTAAAATTAAACTGAATCAAATCGGACCATGGACACCACTAATGCTTAATCTCTTTTTCAGTGTTTTGGTTTTAATTTTTTTTAATTATATTCATTAAAATATTAAATTTTAGTTATACCTTTTTAATCATCCTTACAATTAAAAGATAATTTTTCTAATATTTTATTTTATAAATAATTTTATTTAATAATTAATATATTAATATTATGTACTTAAAAAAATGATTAAAACACCCTTATTAAAAAAGTTATATGACTAATAGAATCTTTTAATCCAAATTATTGTAAGTTTTTGTTTCGGATCTTAATATTTATGCTGATATTTTTTTTATTTTTAAATAAAGAAAAACAAAGAAAACATTACTATAGAATCCTTAAGATTTTAAAAACTATAAAACACCCTCTGAATTTAAAATATAGATAATTATATCTCTTTATTATTGTTTTATTGTGTTATATTCTTATAATAACATCCTTTAAAAAGTAAAAATATTTCCAAAAATGATATAGTTGAATTTTTTTAAACCTATGGACCTTTTGTTGTTTTAGAAAATTAGGAGGAGGTATTTGTAATTTTTAAAAAAGCAATACTTTCAAACCCTCAGCAGTTGTACTACTAATACTATCGCCTCCTCCAAAGCCGCCATTAGAGACCCTCGTATTCAGCTGACCATCTTTATCGATCCAGCTATAACTCACTCCCATGGTTAACCAACATAGGCAAAGCTCCGCTGCTCTTTTCTTCTCTATCGCTCGAACTCGTTCCACTTCCATTATTGCCTCAACTATGATTATCATTAACTAAACTTCAAATCCCCCTCTGCTAAACTTTCGTCATCAAATTACCTTAGTCATTCTATTTTGATACTTATTTCGTGTCGCGTCAGCTTAGCCGTTGCATTTTGAGTTCGAGTCTTCTTCCGCTGAGTTGTTTATAAATGGCTGCTAGCTTGAAGAGCCCTTTCTTTACGGAGACTTCTCTCCAGCTTCCGCGTCATAATCTCACTGATACTTACAAGAGGTTTTGTTTTAGTATAATTTTTCGTATTTATTTATTTCAATTACTTGATTAGTTTATTAATGATATAGTTAATAATAAATTGATTAGTTTATTTTTTTAATAATATAGAGATAATGAGATCTTTATCATTCATAAGAAGAATCAATATTGATGTATATCTTTCATTTCTCTTTGTTTATTTCTGCGTGACAAAGAATAAATTTGGGAAATTAACTAAAGTAACGCCCCTATACTTATTAAAATAAAAATAACACCCAATGGTTCGAATCGGATGGAGTTAAACATTGAAAGTGAGCCCTTAATTCAACTTAAATGGCTGTCAATGCAAAATGATGGGCTGAATTTTTTTAATATGAGTTAAAAATAATGAGTTTTTTTTGTTTACAAATTCTAAGGGTGCTATTTTGTAGTATGTTTAGTCCAATTAGAGTAGTGCATTTTTCTTTACTGTAATTATAGTGCTAAGTTGTGCAAACTAATGGTACTTAGAATACAATGCCCTAGAACCTTTTTTTACACGCCCTAAGTGGCACTGGTTTTTTTAGCATTTAAATCAACATGTGAAACCATTTCCAAGTGATTGCTTGCTTTAATTCTATATCGAACACGGCAATGGGCATTATGGTGTCATCAACCCCTCATGGAACTATAAAGTTGAATAATGTTTGGCAACTTAGTCTTAAATGGCTAACTGCATTTGTATTATATGTTTTGCTGCGACTATCTATTTGTGAAGTTAAGTTTGTGCGTACGCTCATGTACTCAAAATTCCCATGAAACAGGAGGAATGCAAAATGTAGATTTCCTAAAGCCTCTATAATACCCAATTTTCATCTTCCCATGCGTAGTTTTGAAGTGAAAAACAGGCAAGTGATTGGTTATGTTACTGGTTTGATTATCCATATTGATTTTTTTGGCTGTTGCCACACTTATGCTGTTTTCAGAACTTGAACTTACTAGAAAATTTGAGGTTGTGTTAGGAAGATTTGATGGAATAATTAGTATCTATGCTCCTAAAATGTTTGTAGAACGTCAGCAGAAGCTATAAGGTCTCTTAGACTTATGACAGCCATCAAAACTCCCTACCTACCTGATGGAAGATTCGATCTTGAAGCATATGATGCATTGGTGAATATGCAGATTTCAAATGGAGCTGAAGGTGTTATAGTTGGTGGCACAACAGGTGAAGGACAGTTGATGAGCTGGGATGAACATATTATGCTCATTGGGCACACAGTCAACTGCTTTGGTGGTTCAATCAAGGTAATTGGAAACACAGGAAGCAACTCAACTAGGGAAGCAATTCATGCAACTGAACAGGGATTTGCAGTTGGAATGCATGCTGCTCTCCACATTAATCCTTATTATGGAAAAACCTCCATGGAAGGTTTGATTTGTCATTTTGACAGCGTGATATCCATGGGTCCCACTATTATATACAATGTACCGTCAAGAACTGGCCAAGATATTCCGCCACATGTGATACACACAGTGGCTCAAAGTGCTAACTTGGCTGGTGTTAAGGAGTGTGTGGGAAATGATAGGATTCAAGAGTACACTGACAAGGGCATTGTGATCTGGAGTGGGAATGATGACCAATGCCACGATGCTCGGTGGAGCCATGGAGCTACCGGAGTCATATCAGTCACTAGTAACTTGGTTCCAGGTTTAATGCGAGAACTCATGTTTGGGGGAAAGAATCATTCGCTTCAGTCAAAGCTTATGCCTCTTGTTCAGTGGCTTTTCGAAGAGCCAAACCCTGTTGGCTTAAACACAGCACTAGCTCAGCTTGGGGTTGTGCGACCAGTCTTCAGGTTGCCATATGTGCCTCTGCCACTGGCAAAGAGGGTAGAATTTGTGAATTTGGTCAAGAAAATTGGGAGGGAGAGCTTTGTTGGAGAAAAGGATGTTCAAGTGCTTGATGATAACGATTTCATTTTGCTGAGTCGGTATTAGTATGTAGTTCTCCTAAGACCTTTTTCTTCTTTTGCCTTTTCATGTCTCTAGTTTTATGTTTCTTTTCTACAATATTTATGAATACATGTTTGTATTACTGATATCGGTTCCAATAATAGAGATCACAAAGAGTTTGAGGCTGGAATTACTTGTATGCATCTGATTTGCTTAATTTGCTTGCATCTATATAGAAGGACGGTGGTGTTTGTTGTCTCTGTCTCACGAGGGAAAGAAAGGTCCATATTTAATGTCGATACTGTTTCTATAATAATGGTCAAGCACTTGAAATGATATTTAGAAGTCAAATACACACTTGGCATGCCTCTTTAATGGGCTGTGGCATTTCATAGTTACTCTCAAAGAAGTTGCTCATGGAATGACTAGAGAAACCTAAACTCCAACTAGCTAATCAATTAGATCTAATTGTATTGCAACAGCTTGCCTTCAAAACTCAAAAGCAACGAAGAAGATAATTTGTTCTTCTAGTTTTAAGTCATAAGTGCAAGCTTGAATGTTCACAAGAGGAACAATGAATAGAAAGTACTGAAAACAGGGTTCTTCCTGAGTTCATGGTATATTACAAGCAAGAGTTATTGTTGCTTCTGAACTCTGATTAGCTCTTTGTTTTTCTATGATCATCCGATTGCATTAGGAGAATGTCCATTAATCCTCATTTAAGAGGTACAAGAGGAGGGAAGGCTATGGTCCTTTCTTGTAGGATGTCCAAGCAAATAAACGTTCCAAAAATCTAGCGGAGTTGGGTTGGATTTAAGATCCCAACATGTTTTCCCAATATAACATGTCATTTTGTAAGTGACAAATGTACAATTACATTAGTTTTATATGCAGTGTGTACGTACATTAACGCTAATTTTAGCAAATTGCATAGGTATAGTATTTAGTGCTCGGACTGTTTATGGACCGAAAAATTATTCTGTTGAGCAAGAAAGGAATTATAGAACCATTCATGGTACTATTTATAGACCGAGTTTGTAAAACAGTCAACTCAATGTTACATACAAATTCAGTCGTTAGTAGTTGAGAATTATTCACTTTCTTTTGAGGTAAGTAATGAGGTGGTATTTAAGGTAAATAAAATGTAAGATTAATGTAACTTTTTTTTTCAGTAAAATATTACCCAATGTTTAATAAAAATAACAAACAATATAATTAGCAGAGAATATGTTATAAGAATAATGAATAATATTTGTAGGCAGTTACCGTATTGTTCAATTTCAAAAAAATTATCGTATTAATTAAGATGATTAATCAATAACTTAACTCTTAATTCTGAATTCAATAACACAAACTACTAATTATAATTAAGATGATTAACAATAAAACAAACTACTAATTAAGATACTAACAATAAAACAAACTACTAAATTCAATACGTTAAAACCATTAAAACAAACTAATTAAGAAAAAACAGTCAAGTAAGCTAGCTATAGGTAGATACTGATACGTCAAAACTCCCCCATCAAGAAGATCAAAACAACTGAAGTTTCTAAACTCCTCTCTCTGTATAGATAAAACTGGTGATGCTAATTGTTGATTTTGGTGTTTTGTTGGGAGAATTTCTGTTGAAGCTGAGATAACAAAGCTTGGTTCTCCTGTTTAAGAAGGAAAGCTTTCTTCTTTAGCCTCTTGTTCTCTTCCATAATGCTTTGGTTCTCCAGGTATAGTTTTAAGTTCTTCATTTCCATCTCCATCCCATCTGATCTCTTTGTTTCTCTTACTGATCTTCTTTCCCTGTTGCATTACACAATCCAACTTCATTAGTTAACGAAGGATAGAAAGAGAGAGAGGTCTTGAAGAAGAAAGAAAACCTGTTAAGCCCTCTAACTCGAAGGTTGTTTCGCTTTGAAAGACGTTGAAAGCGAAAAACAGAGTAAAGGGCTGTATAAGATATCATTTCTGATGAGTTAATGCACATTTTCTTCTATCTATACAACTCTGTTTCACAAAGTTTCAATAGATCACAAAACTATGGTTTTTGAAAGTTGGGTTCTATGGATATAAATAGGCAAAGATATGTTCAGGCTATTGGGTATGTGTTTGTATTTAGAGAGAGAGAGAGAACTCATGATTACACAGAGGCCATCAAGAGGAGAGATGAGAAATTGCAGAAGAAGAATAACAAAAAAGGTTTTTTGATTGCTTTTGGGCTTTTTCTTTACTTGCTTGGATGCAAATTGTTATAGTAAATAATTTATTAATAAAAAATTTATACAATAATAAAATTAAAGTGTAATTAATATTGTGGATAAATAAAATTTATATATATTTTTATTATAATAATAATAAAATTTATTTTTACAGTATCCTTATTTTTTTTTCATAACCTTTTGTTACCAAAGAGGCTCATAACTTTTCTTCATGGTCGCCGACGATTGGTTGTACTTAATTTAATAAAATTATTACAGTGGAAAACAAGTTTGAATAATTTTCCTACAAGGCAATCGTAGTTGTATTACTCCCGGTAGTATCAACTATCAAGAAAGTTTTAATAAATAATAATAATAAAATTATCAAGGGACTTGGTGTGTCTAAGTCCATCTTTCATAATTGCTTTTTTTTTTTAAAAAATCTATGGCTATTTCTTTTTTAATATTTTATAGGTAGTATTTAAACTAATTTGTTTTTAAAAATAAAAATATATCAAGCATTTATCATCTATTTATTTTATAATATAAATATATATTTTAATAGGAAATTAGATGGTGGAAAATTCATTTAATTACCTTTTTCTTTACCAAAATGTTTTACAGAAAAATTTTACATACTCATAAAATTCAATCTCGCATTCCAGCGTTAGTAAATTATTTGATATCTCAATTAGTTGAGTATATTACCTCTCAAAATAAACGAAATATGATAAAATTTTATTAAGGAAAAGATATTTTTGTATTCCTTAAGCTTATGTTTTTGAGATATTTTAATCCATAAATTTTGATGACATTTTAGCTCATAAATTTTTAGGGTAATCTAGTAGCTAAATTTTATTAAAATCTTAAATTTTAATGATTAAATTTATAATTTATTTTAAAAATAGTAACTTTAAGTATAGTTAAAATTTTAATTACTAAACCATCTAAAGATATAAATTTAACACTTATAAAGAATACCATTACCCTTTTATCAATCCAATTCCCTCTCCCGTAACCAAATTATACTCATTGATTGCCAAAAAAAAAAAAAAATTCACATTCTAATTTTGCATTAAATTTATGTTTCACACGTAATTCCAATTTGATGGTTGCTTATATATATATAACTTTAACGGAATATATATATATAATTTATGTCTCGGACATTACTCTAATTTCATGGTTACTTATATATATATATAATTTATCTCTCACACATCACTCCAAGTCGTGGTTATATATAAAGAAAGTTTAATTTCGTTAATGTATTTTAATATTTTAATTATTAAATGTGATATTATAAATTCGTTATTTTTATAAAAATGATCGTATAAATATTTTTTATAAAGATAATATATTTATATTATATCACTTTTGTAAAATAAGTTGGAACAATATATATTAATTTTATAAAATAAATTTTTATAAATTTATTGAAAAGATATACTCACCTTAATAGTTATAAAATTAAATTACTCTATAGTTAAAAATAACTAAATTGCATAATCATTTGCTTCAGTTGAAAACATCTTCCAAATAATATTATTAATTTTAATATTGTTACCTAAATCAGAACCACAAAGTAAAATGTCAACAAATTGTCATAACATAATTATGAAGTGTCTAGCTAAATGTAAATGTGAACGTCAAAACGACTTTCTTGCTCCGTAATTTTGTAATCAAATTACAAATTAATTGTATACAAGAGTCAATAACTTCATATTTTTCTTCATTTTACTCGCTTGAAGTAAATTTAATTCCAAAAGCTATCATTTCCTACCACAAAGTTCAGAAAACAATAAGTAAATTCACATGTGAGGGATTGTGTTTAAGTGTTTGTTTAATTGTGTTTTTGTTAAAAGTGGTATATGTCAAAAGTGGTTTTAGAAGAAAGTGCTTTTATGAAGTATGTACTCACAAAATATTGGGTCCATTTGATACTACTTCGATTTTTAGTTGCAAGTGGTTCCTAATGACAATTCTTAAAATATTCTACGATAATAAAGAGAAATACTTTTAAAAATTTAAAAAGTATTATTAATTCTTTTAAGAGAAATAAGTAATACTTATTTTTGAGAGAAATGGTTTTATATACATATATTTTTTTAAATAATTACTAAAGTGATACTCAAATCCATATCTAACATTTTTATCACAAGCACTAAAATGATTTTCATAAAATCACTTTCACTTAAATCACTTCAATTTAAACAATTTCTCTTGAAATCAATCCTAAGAAAAACACCCAACGGACCCATAGTTTCTAAACCTTGAAAACACTTAAGAAATTTTGTTTCTATTTTATTTAAAAATATATTTTAAATTACAGTAGACGCTCTTTCACATAATTTCAAAATAAGAAGCAAAGAGATTTAAACTTGAGTAGAAATTTCAATAATATTACAAGCTAGAAAGAAGGAGAGTAGTCAACTATGTTAGGTTCTTGTTCTGTCCCTTTTCTTAGTGTAATTGAGTACTAAAGCCTGAAAGCCATGCTCATTAAGTATAGAAAATGAAACCCATTTTTGGCTTCATCTTCTTCAACTTCTTAATCATAATCGCCACCCATTTCTTTATCAACTTCTATTGGATGTTATATTTCATCATAATTATGGTATTGGTGGTATATTGTCCAAGTTCAGCTGAGCCACTCACATGGTTGATGGTCCCTCACATGACAATTAGCTGGCTCTCGATCAGGTCTTCATAACCCTATTATGCTAGAAAGGGGACCAAAATTGTAATTTTGATTTTAATTTGTAATAAATATTTGAGTAAACTTACAAAAATTCAACAAATTTTTGTATTTATTTTCTTCCTACAATTAAATTAATTTTCTCTCATTTATACCAATTAATTATTATATTTGTTCTAGTTATATCATTATGTTAATCTTGGTCTAACAACGTCACATATTAGATAGTTAAATATTATATTTGAAATAACTCAAATAATTAATTGTTATATTTTTTAAAAATTATTTTTTAAAATATATCACTAAATTATTTAAATTGTTCAAAATTTATCGGTTAACTATCTAAGTTATTCTAAATCTATTAGTAACGTGTGACATCGTTAAACAAAAATTATCAAAATATTATAAATTGAACAAATATAATAATTTGATGATATTAATAAGACGAAAAATAGGTCAATGATATTAACGAAATAAATAAAATAATTTGATGATATTTTTGTAAGTTAACCTTAAATATTTTGATCATAATACTTTAATTAATTAAGAAGAGTTATATCATAAAGTTTAAATGAAGGATGCACAAATGAAGTGCACTTATTTTAACAGTTATACGTTTAGCTTTCTTGTTGGACATTTAAGCCAAATTAGCACAATGGTGTTAATTATTAGCGAAAATCTTTAAGTTGGCACATTCTGATCGTTACAAAATACAACAATCTTTTTTAATGCATAAGTTTTTTTAAAGTGTCAATTAAAATGATGAGCATGTGTCAAAATACATGCTATTTTCATTAATTTCGTAATATTATCATACTAATTAGATTTAAGCATCTCAACGAGTAATTGTTAAAAATAAGACAATTAAACAAGTACGAAGTAAAACACTTAAACTTGTTAAAATTAAGACAATCAATGTTTAGAAAAAATTAAAATTAAGACGATTAAATATATATATTTTAGCCGTTCGATAATAGTATTTTGTTTCAAATACAATAAATGTTACTTATGTCGTGAGTAAAAATAAAATAAAAAAAGGACTCCAAGTTAACGTAAGCTTTAAAATTTATGTTGACATAGTTTCTGTTTATGTAAATATTAATATGTTAAGTATACTTATGCGAGAGGTTTAAAACAAATGGATTTAGGTCTTTTATGGTGTTTTTTTTATAAATTAAATGATATTTTATATAATTTTAATCTTTTACTTAAAACGGAAAAAAAATAAATTTTATTGTAAAATTAACAGGTGAAGTATTTCATGATGTTGTCTTTAACATTGAATGTTTGAGTTATTTGATGAGGACTAGGACCACTAGCCTTTGGTACTCATTTCCTGTAATACTATTGCTAAAACTACTCATATTATACCTGAAGAATAGATGAAGTTAGTCAACAAAAAAATGAAACTCTCACTATTATATATTCAAAAATGATTTTATTGCCATATGTTTGGTTTTTTCTTGGAACTTGGAATCTCAAATGTTTTTGTTTCGTTTATGTTATGATTTTCAGGGAAGTGGGATACAGTATGTAAGATTATAAGTGGTATCTGTCTTTGTGCGTATTCATATATATTTTTTAATATGTAGTATCAAATTCAAAGGGGTGAAAGTATCATGTAGGTTATTGATTGGACTTAATATGGCTGTAGAACAAATTACATCCGATGAATACTTTAATATGATTATTACCGTGACTCACCTAAAATTTGATGGTAATATTTACTAGTATTTCTGTTTGAAATCAAAAGTTCAAATCATAACTAATAAATTTTAATCTAAAAAGAGCTAATATTAACATTTTGGATTAGAACTTAAAGTTGATAAAATGTACAGAATCAGAATCATGATCCAATTTATATATATTACACAAAACTCTCAAATGCATCAAAACGATTTTTGTGTAACTAAGTAATATGTATATATTAAATTGAGAGAGCTATGAAATTTTTGGTTGTAGTTTCAGTTTTTGGCTGAGTGATTGATTACTTGGCTTTCACCACCAAGCTAGTGAATCGTAAAATTGGTAGAATTATTATTATTATTATTATTTAAAAATTACAAATACCCAATACTTGATAAAACAAGCAAGCCATATAATTGATAATAAGATTCTCTAGCTTCTGAGACTTAGCCTTTGGTTTTTACCATCATTATATGTCTAAGAAGAGGGTTCACTCAAAGTGAGCTCTTTGCTTTGGCCATCACATCAAGATATAGTGAAGGAATTCATTTAATGTTAAATGGCTAGCATCATATTGGATTTGTAGGAAGCTTTTCCATAATAACTTAATACTAGACTCAGAACTCGCGCGAACAAAGAGAGAGAATCAATACGTGAGTATGTACAACTGTACAATCTGAAGAGAGGGAAAAAAATAAAAAGTGATGAGGCTTAGAATCATGTACATACGACAAACACTCACTATCCAAGAGAATCTTCCTGTGTTGCTTCGTCGTCGTCATCAGCCATAACATCATCCAACAGCTTATTTGAACATTCTTGATCGCTGCCCTCGGTTTCTGAATCAGAAACTGGCCCACCTTTAGCACCGATCCTAGCATCATTGTTGCTGTCATTGCACTTCTCCGTGTCTGAGTCAGAACTAGAAGTAGAACATCTCCTTCGCTGTTGATGATGATCTTCATCCATGGCACAATCAAATTGCTCCTTCATATCAGGAGCAACAATCCCAATCATTTCACTTAGAGCTTTACGTTCATTATCCCGTTGCGAAGCAACAGACTTAGCTAACGGTGTACTTTGACTCTCAGCCACTTGGCCATCTGATTCGTGTAGGGCACTGCCACTTCTCGGTGTCTGAGATTCATTCTCACCATGGACAGAGGGGGCTGTGCTGCAAGCCCAGCTACCAGCAACTTCAGAAGCTAAAAGATCGGACGTTTTGATTGTACCACCACCTTCTGTGTCATCCATACCTTTAGCATTTTCACAAGGACTATCTGATTGAGAATGATGCGAAGCTTCAGTATCATCCACAGCAGCTTCAGTGTCATCAATATCTTTGAGAAGTTCACAGGGATCGCTAGATTGAGAGTGGTGCGAAGCTTCCTGAAGAATCCCTCGACCCTGTTCATCATTTTCTTGAGGATGGGTTTCTTCTTCAAGTTGCATTGTATCTCCACCAATCACACTACTCTTGTTCAAATCAAGATCTCTCTCACTCTGGATTCCAGGACTTTCAGTTTCAAGAATTTGCTCGGTGTACATGGCATCTCCCTCAATAACAGGTGCAGTCCCAATGCCATCAATGTCAGAACCAAAGCCACCCTTGACACCATGGTCTGCACTTGTAAATTCTGCCTCCTGGGTGTTTTGGCATTCTTCTTGGCTTTTGATATCACAGTCATGCTTCTCAGTGATGCTGGCTTCATTGCTTGAAATTTCCATGTGAATTTTGGCAGCCCTCTGAGCAGAAGTCGAAGAGCCTGCTTTAGTGGCTCTGTTGCTTGGGTGCTCTGCGACTTTATCGGTGCTTGTGGTTCCATCTGCAATCCCCATAGGTATATTGAGGTCCATATCAAGTGATGTGTTCTCATAATTTTCCTCATCTTCCAAAGTCTTTTGCATCGATTTCAACTGCTCTTGCTGCTTGGCAAACAGTATGGATATTTCTTCAGTTGTGGAATAAAATGCTCTCAGCTGTGTCTCTCTGCATCAGAACAAAAACTCACCATTAAATGCCAACTTCATAATCAAGATCCATATTGACATCTCAAGAAAAAAATTATAGAAACAAATAACAATAAAGCTATAGAAAGCACAGCTCTGCGATCTGATAATAAAAATGCACAGATTTGATATTCATGGATACAGAGTTTGGTCGCAATATGCATATTTAAAGCAGCAACCTAACAGAACAGACATTCCTAGCTACAGTATGCTTACCTAAGCATAATTCTTTCTCTGGCACCTTTTAATCTTCGTCGCTCAAAATCGAGATCACGCATTGCAGCATTTATCTCAAGTTCAAGGGCAGAAACCTTAGCCCATGCTTCTTCTCGAGCTGCCTGCTACCAACAAGAGGAAATTTCTCAGCATAAAAGTTAGTAATTAGTAATCATGTTAAGTGTTTGGGCTTAAGGAATGACCTGATGTCAACCCGAGGCTTGATGTCAGCCCGAGCCATAAGAAGTTAGCCCGAGCCTTAAGACGTCAGCCCGAGTTTTAAGTGTATTTTGCTTTACTCTTATACTCCTCTGACATGTTGTAACGTGTATGCCTTATGTAATCGACACCTGTACATGTTAAACTCTATATATACATGGATTCCTTAAGAGATCCACACATTCCATTAATTGCTCTGACTCCTTTCTAATTTCTCTCTCTGTAAGTTAGACCAATCTCAACATTTTGGCGCCCACTGTGGGGCTTAGATTCTGAGATCGAGCTTATCCCATATTTTATAGGATAGGATTCACCTCGAGTTTTGAGAGAGACCTAAGAAACCAAACACCTGTTCCACTTACTAGTTATCCTCAGAATCACGATCACTTGTTTCTTATCACCATGGCAGGAACACATACTGAAAGTCAACTAAGACTAGCAAATGAGGAAGTAGCAGCCACACTGGACAATACCTCGCCAACCTATGGCAAGGCTAGAACGGAGACTAACTCTCATCGAGAGCTAGCTCAACTTCTTGAGTTAAGAAAAGAACTCGAGAAGACCAGGCAAGAAAATAGATCACTACGCTCCCAATCAGGAGGGAGAACCTCCGATGTTCGAATTGCCAACCCTATTGATAGAAACAAACCAGAGTGCGTCATGCCTGAGCTCAACCAGGGAGAACAAGAAGTTGAGGATGACCCCTTTTATGGTTCAGTAAGACCTAACAACGAGCAGTAGTCGCATGAGAGAAAAAGCTAAGAGGTGTGATTTCAGGCATTGAAAGAAGCCAATAAAAAGCAAGACCAAGCCTTAAAATTGGCCAATGAAGGGCATGAAAAAGGCAAGGCCCCTTATGATGTGGATAGGAAATGTGAGCAACTATATGTCTCCTCCTTTTCTGATGAAATAGAGCATGATGAGCCACCATCCAAGTTCATTACTCCTAAGTGCCTAGATTATGAAGGGACCAAAGATCCAACAACTCACGTACAACACTTCAAGACGGCTATGGCCCCTGTGAGTCTCACTCAGGGCAAGAGAGATGCCATGATGTGTAAGCTGTTTGCTACCACCCTAAATGATGGTGCATAGAAATGGTTCAATAACTTGGCACCCCGTACCATAACCTAATTCTCACAATTTGCCAAGTTGTTTATCACCAATTATACATGCAACAAGCCATTGAGGAAGGAGTCGCACCACCTCTTCTCAATCACCCAGGGTAGTGGTGAGTCTACTAAAGAATATATGAGAAGGTTTAGAAAAGAAAGACTAGAGATATCAGACTGCCCGAGCTCTGTTGCTATAAAGGCCTTCAAGCGAGGTCTCCTAAGGGATTCTGATTTGTTTGCAGATTTGACCATGATAGTCCCACAAAATTTGGAGGAAGCTTATGGAAAGGTAAGAAAATTTGTCAATCTGAAAAGAGAGCTAGGTCTCACGACCTTAAATTTCAAGTAGCGACGTGCGGCACTTAGCACGATTCGTTGCACTAAGCCTGCCTTTCAACCTGAATGAAACACTTCAAAGAGAATAAAAAGAGAGTTTGTAAAGAATGCTTTGTATTGATCTAGAGAGAGTTTATATTACAAGATGCTAAAAATTCCCAAGTTTTCCAAGGATTTCCCAAGATGAATACAAATGAAGAACCAATGGGTCTATTTATAGTGTGGCTTCAAGCTTAAGGCTATGCCACAACTTTCTAGATCATTCTAACTCTAGAATGTACAAAAGAGTTCTAGTTTTATGTACAATATGCCACAAAGTTCTAGAACCTTCTAGCCAACTCTAGAGTCTTCTAGGTTTGTCTAGCTCTTTCATGCAAGTTCCGGGATATTCCGTAAGCTTCCAACGGCTTCTACACCCTTCATGAACCATCCGGCACGTTCTAGAACCATCCAGCCCATTCTAGCACCTTTCAGCGTGCTCTAGAACATTCTAGGGTTTTCAAAGCTTAAGTTGAGTCCATCCAACTCTAGCTTATTCTAGACATGTCTAGGCCATTCTAAAACCTTCTCATATAGAAAAGTCTAGATCCTTTAGGCAACCACCATTTATTTGGATTTTGCAAGACAATTTAAGCGGGACATAAAACTAGGTCTGGTTAAGAGCAGCAAGGCAACTATGGAAGCTACGCTAGAAAAAGGGAAAAGAAGATGAGCCCAAATAGGGTAAACCAAGATGACAAGATTAACAAAAACAAGTGCTTCACAACAAATCATAGGTGGAGTAGCCAATGGTCCGGAAATAGGGAGCCTTGAGGGAGATCACTATCTCCCTTCAGGGGTCCACCCTTAAGAGTAAGTCTAGCTCAGACAGTGTTGAGAATGGAAGAGTCAAATGTCAGATGGCCTCAAAAAATGAGGGCTTCCTTTAGGGACACATCTAAATGGTGTCTTTCACAAGGATGTAGGCCATGAGGCAAGAGACTACAGGCATCTGAAAAAAGAAACGGAAGACTTATTGGCTAGAGGATATTTAAAAGACCTCGTAGAAAACGATAGTAGAAAAGGGCGACAACCTGGATGTGAAATTTTGAAACTACCTACTACGTCAGATAGCGGGATAGACCCTTACAACGAGTCCAATATAAGGATTATCCATACCATACATAGAGAGCCCGAGCTCAATGTGACCTTTAATAACTAGCGTAAAAGGTACGCAAGAGACTTGCGTAGTTCCTTGCATGTTTACAATATGGAGAAAGAGAGGTCTTTTGTGGAAATCACCTTCATGATTGACACTGGGAGCTTAGTTGACCTTTTTCTATCAACAACAAGGGCCCTAAGAATAAAAGAATGCGACATTGCAAGAGGAGAGCTATCCCTAGTAGAATTCAATAATAGCACCAACTATGCAATTGGAACCGTGGTGCTACCTATCATGGCTAAGGGATCTATAGTGATGACCAATTTCGTTGTAATTGATGTTCCAAGATGAAGGCAGTTCTATCCACCTTCCACCAAGTCATCTAATTCCCGACTGAGGAGGGCATAAAAGAGATAGAAGGAGACCAAGAAAAGGCCAGAAATTGTTATAACGCCATTATGAAAGAGGTCACTCCCAAGTAGCAAGATCTACCAATTGGAGATAAGGACCTTACACTTTTCATATACCTTATTTTACTGTCTTTATGTACCATCCTTGTATATATATATATATATATATATTAGGTGATTTCTTGCAAGTAATCGCTCTCCCCCAATATACATGCTCATTCTTAAAAAAGGTAGAGCGCTCTTCTTCAAAGAGAGTTGATCACCTTGAGCTCAAACCAGGTAGAGCGCTTTCCCTCAGAGAGTTGATCACCTCGAGCTCAAACCAGGTAGAGCGCTCTCCCTCAGAGATTTGATCACCTCTAGCTCAAAAAAGGTAGATCCTTCTTCTTCAAAGAGAATTGATCACCCCTAGCTCAAAAAAGGTAGAACGTTCTTCTTCAAAGAGAGTTGATCACCTCGAGCTCAAACCAGGTAGAGCACTCTCCCTAAGAGAGTTGATCACCTCGAGCTCAAACCAGGTAGAGCGCTCTCCCTTAGAGATTTGATCACCTCTAGCTCAAAAAAGGTAGATCCTTCTTCTTCAAAGAGAGTTGATCACCTCGAGCTCAAACCAGGTAGAGCGCTCTCCCTCAGAGAGTTGATCACGTCTAGCTAAAAAAAGATAAGAGCGCTCTTCTTCAAAGAGAGTTGATCACCTCGAGCTCAAACCAGGTAGAGCACTCTCCCTTAGAGAGTTGATCACCTCTAGCTCAAAAAAGGTAGATCCCTCTTCTTCAAAGAGAGTTGATCACCTCGAGCTCAAACTAGGTAGAGCGTTCTCCCTCAGAGAGTTGATCACCTCTAACTCAAAAAAGGTAGAGCGCTCTTCTTCAAAGAGAGTTGATCACCTTGAGCTTAAAAAAGGTAGATCCCTCTTCTTCAAAGAGAATTGATCACCTCAAGCTCAAATCGTGTAGAGCGCTTTCCCTCGAGATTTGATCTACTTAAGGTCAGAAAAGGTAGAGCCTTCTCCCTCAAAGAAAGTTGATCATGTCAAGCTCAAAAAGTCAATAGGATGTCAATGCTGAGTCTTTTACTCTTCCACCTCAATTGTAGAATTGAGTTAAAAGAGTAGGGAGACTGATGTTTGGGCTTAAGAAATGACCTGACGTCAACTCGAGGCTTGGTGTCTGCCCAAGCCTTAAGACGTCTGCCCGAGCCATAAGACGTTAGCCCGAGCCTTAAGACGTCTTCCCGAGCCATAAGACGTTAGCCCGAGCCTTAAGACATCAACCCAAGTTTTAAGTGTATTTTGCTTTACTCTTATACCCCTCTGACATGTTGTAACGTGTATGCCTTATGTAATCGACACCTGTACATGTTAAACTCTATATATACATGGGTTCTTTAAAAGATCCACACATTCCATTAATTGCTCTGACTCCTTTCTAATTTCTCTCTCTGTAAGTCGGACTAATCCCAACATTAAGATATCATCAAATTTCTTATATGCTAAGTGCGTTTAATTATTTTCACTAGAACCTCAAATCTACGGTTCAAGCACCAATCAATTAAATAAAAAAAATCTCGTATATACTAAAAGAACTTGCAAACAGATGAGAGAACAAATTGCCATAAGAATGACAACCGTAGGTAAGGGTAGAGGGTGGTTTCATGGTAATCATAGATTTCTATTCGGATTGGAACAAAAATGACAAAACCGACAAAACATAAGTGCAAGTTAAACTGAAAAATGATAGAAATAACTAAAAAAAAACACATGGAATACGCAAAAAATAAGTGTTTTTTTATACCTTTTCACTCTCAAGCTCTTTTCTCAGTGTTTTCCTTTCAAGTTCAAGTTCTTTCACTCTCTGCCCCAACATGCACAAAAGTATAAAGAGCTTAGATTCAACAATTATTTCCAAGTGTAGGAGCACCTATACCTTATATATTAATATCTAAATAAGCAATTAAGCATCGAGATGCATGTTTACCTTTTTCACACTTTCAAAGTCTAATTGTTCTTCAAAAAGTTGGTTTTCTAGCTGACGAACTTTATTGTCAGAGATAACTAACTTTTGCCTAGTGTCTTCCTGAAAACAGAAAAAAATACAAGAAAATGTTTCTGAACTGTTCCTTGAGGTACAAAGAAGAAAATAAGAAAATGTAGTAAGATACTTCCAACCCTACCAGTTTGGACCTCAATGTTTCCACCAGTAAACACCGTTCTCTTTCTGATTCCTGTTAGAAAAGGAGTATATCATTAATCTAAACAGAAAATAAAACGATAAATAGGGCAGTTACTTTCTTTATAACCACTAAAAGGCTTTCACACCTGAAGCTTATTAATTACTTCTTGTTGCTCTCTTTCTTGTCTCAAGGAAGCATCAGATAGTCGTTTTAATTCTTCTTGAGCCTCTGACTGAATCCTTTGGATGGCTGCTTTTAAATCTGCAGTGGCTTTTTCTCGTTCTTCTCTTTTGTGTTCTCGTTCTTCATCTAATTGAGCCTTGAGTTCCACAATAGATGCTTTCTGACTACAGGCAACATATTAGATTATATCTATCTTCTCCCATGCATACGTATTATAAATGTAAAAATCCTATACAACAAACTCTTATGGGGAAGTAATAAAAGCACATTGCTGTTGTCATCAATCCCACAACAAAATTATTAATAATGCTATCACAAATCACTTTTATCCTACCATTTTAATGCATAATACAAGGATTGTCATCATCACTGCAGAGTGGTGAAAATGCAGGAAAAAATGTCAAATTAATATAATTGGAAAACAAATAAAAGAGAAGGTGTTGGAAACAAATGCTTATTGAATTATAAGTTACTCCTCCGGAAGCCTAACAGATCACTACAACTCCATGAGTGAAATAAGTCAAACATTCAAAATGTTAACCCTCTTAATCCAACGTTTGTGGACAAAAAATTGAAACCGTAGACTTGAGCAGAAAGAATGATTGGTTAGAACATAGAACAAACAGGCACCACGAGTGGCAGGTTTTGACCGTACTATTATAGATTTAACAACTATTATAAGAAATACTTTAATATCTAATCAACAGGAAAATACGTGTTCTTACCTATTTATTATTTCATTTGCTTCAGTACAAGACTGCATAGAAGCAGTAAGCCTTTCCTTAAGATCTTCCATAGCATGTTTTTGTTCAGCAGATGTTCTATTCATCTCTTCCAGCTCCTTTTGTTTAACCTCCAACGTACTGTGTAATTCTTTCACTTGGTCAAGGTAAGGTTTTGAAATTGATTCTCTAAGCTCTTTCATTTCCTACAAAATTAATAATACTCCCAAATAGGCATAAGAAAATATACACTTAATGACAGAAAAAATAAAGCAGAAACATATCCAACCCATACATTTTCACAACACTCGGTAACTTCCCGTTTCTCATTGCGTAATGTATCAATTGTAACAACCTGATTTTCAAGTTGCTTCCTCAATTCCTGTATATTGGAAAAGGTAATAAATAAATAAAATAATATAATTTTGTTTCTTGGATAACATCATAAGCTCTTTTACTTCCTCAACCGTTAATACGATGTATCAAAACAATTATACCATGTTAGATCTTTGTAGACTTCGAAAATCATCAAGAGATAAAGGACCCTCTGGAGCGCCAATGCCAATACCTTTCAATCTCTTGTTTTCAGTAACATAATCCTCTATACAAAATAAACAAATAAAAGGTAAAAGGGAGATTCACAGTACCAATATATACACATGTCCAAATATCACTACGCAAAAAAAAGGGTCCACATATCAGTTTGTCAGAAGAACTATAATTTTTAAAAAAGCATGTGAAGAAATAATCATTAATATTAAAATAGGCCAAAATGAAGCTATTGAATAAATGTAATTAAATTCTTATCATGAATATACCTGCTTTTCTTTTTGTGACTGCTGCATCAGCACTCGTAGAGGAAAGAACTTCCCGATACACAAATGCAAATGCAACTTCTGTTATTGGAGAAGACTTTGTTAGCGTTTTTCTCACTTATCTAAAATATAGTGGCTTACAAACTATAGGTACACAAGAAAAGTTCTTATAGTTAACAGTTTATCATTTTAAATTTATATAGATAGCAATAAAATAACAAAATATGTTATTCGGGTTAAACATTGCAAACTAAACAAAGCCAAAGGTGCAGGAACTAGATGAGTGAAACAAGTAATAGTGAGATTACCAAGAGCTTAAGGATTCGTGTTATTACCATGCTGAGGAGGAGCAGCCAATGAAATAATATCTCCATGATGAACTTCAGCTGAATGACTATCCTTTTTCAACTTCCTCCAGTTGAGATATGTCCCATTGGTACTGCAGAGTTATGGATAAAATCACACACAGCAACCGATAGATAAACAAAGTAGCATAGTAAAACTCTAAGAACATGAAAAACCTAGTATCTTTCAACAAGACTGATGTGCGACATTCCAAACCGGGTTTAGTATCTTCACTGGTGTCCTTCTTCCTATATATCTTGCAATGATTACCACTAACGGAAAGTGAATCAATCTGAAATCGTGTGTCTTCTACCATTCGGCCAATGCAATGCTTATCAGCAGTCAAAATGATGTTTATCCCCTGCTTTACAAGTTAGAACAACACAAAAAACTTCAATTCACAAAAACAGTACACCTACAAGTGAACAAGAAAACTAAAAACCAGTAGATAATGTTGTAAAATTAGAGGCATTTTTTTGTCTGAAATTCATGCCAGATAAAATTTTCATAATCCACAACATCAAGTACTATCATTGTTTAGCCTGCATTTCCGAGAGTATTAATCAATACGCATGTAATTAAAAAAATAAATCAGAGAAAGGAATAAAAAAGTGTCGAATTTCTGTTTTTCAGGTGCCATGCTGAGCTTCAAAGTAAAAAAAAAAACCACTTAAGTCATCAAATTTCATAATCCATAACATCAAGTACCATCATTATTTAACCTACTTTTGTGAGCATCAGTAATTACTATGCATCCAATCAAAAGATTAAAGCAGCCAAAGAAAGGGAAAAAAACCGAAAATGCATTAAAATGTAAAAATCTAGTAAAAGAGAAGAAAGAGAGTAGGAAAATTAAGTTATTAAAGGAGTGGAACCTGGTGGCGTTTACGGGCATTGTTGGAGATGGCAGTAAGAACACCCCACACATAAGGGTCGTAGTTCTGGAGAGGCTGAGACGATACTTTGGAAGCCACAGACTTAATGAAATCCTTGGGATCTGGTGTCTGCTTTGGAGACGGCATTGTGTTAGGTGTAACGGAGGGTGCTGCTGTGTTGGGACGTGGAATACTAAGAGGTGTCCCATCCACGGTAACCTCCGCGATCTCGTCTTCTACGGCAGCCATAGAAGTAGAGTTACGAGATTAATTTGGCGCGAGTTCTAGAAGTTAGAACCCTAATTACTTCGCAACGTCCCACCTGGATCCTTGGGCTAGATTGGGATGCTTCTCTAAGACGCTAACTGGGGATTGTCCCCCCTTTGCGCATTTATTTTAAATTTGAATTTCTTTTTTCTTAAATAACATATTACCATAACCCATTCATAATTATTTTATAAATTTGAGAAATAATTTAATTTTTTATAATATTAATATATGATAAAATTTAAATAAATATAAATTTATGTACTTTTAATATTATTTTTATTATTATTTTTATGATATATATAATTGCACCAAAACACACACTATACTTTAAATTATTAACTTTTTAATCTTTCAGGTTTTGACTAGTAGTTCGAAAAATCTAGATAATTTTTTAGGCCGGTTCAAATATTTGGATAAAATTATTTTATTAATAATTAAATTGGACATAATAATTTGAGCCGAACTTTATGCACTTTTTTTCTTTTTGGTGCTCAATTGTTCATATAAAAATTAAATTAAATTTACAAGTATACTGTGCTGAACTCAAAATATGGTGGATAAATCATAAAAGTACTTCCAGCTCGAATTATACAACGTATCAATCTGTGTAAAAAACAAAGTATGTTTTATAATGAAATATGTCTTGGTAGTGTTTTGTAACACATATTTAGATGACAAGTAATACTAGGATATATTTAAAGTACAATAATTGGAATTCGTATAAATATGTTACGAATCTGTGATTGAAAGAGAGAATTTTAGAACTAGACCATGAACCGCTCATCTAAGTAATAGGGTAGTAATACTAATATTCTTGTTCTCCCCATTGTTTGAATCGAATAAAAAGGAGTTTTATTGACCTGGGAAGTGTGAGCTGTCCATCCCTTCCCTTTCCTCTGGTTTAGTCTTTTTAGTATAAGTAAATATAGTAAGGGAACATTATTTTTCAGCTAAATAACGAATTTCTTTTATACGATAAACATTGTTTAATTTCCAAAAGCTTGGGTACTTAACTTTGTAGGATTACATGTCATACAAGTCTCGTTTCACAAAGTGGGGAACCTGAAGAAGCCTGTAAACAACAAATCCTTTTTTTTTTTTTGGTCGTTGCCAAAACTAATCTGTTATATAACAAACAAGAACTAATCTTTTAGAACTCTCTATGTTTACCTTAGTTCTTGAAAATGCAGCATTTCAGCTGTTTTTTTTTAACATCTTAATCTGCTTTGTAAAACTAAAAATAAAATGCTCTACCACGAGTTAAAATTACATAAAAAGAGTACAACCGTAATGTTCTAGGCATCATCCATCCTCGAGTATCTCTCTGTGAACATGCATGCATGATGTGCTGCAGTATTTGTAATTATACCGATGAAACGGAACTTTACCGGCCAATGATGCATTACAACAAGAGCAATTTATGTCCCCTGCAATTCCACTTTTTGATTGTGAACTGCTTGGTGTAATTACAGTGTTATTTCCTTGTGAATTGACATTGGTAGCAGCAGCTATTCTTCTCTCAGCTGCAGCTGCTCTCTTTTCCCTCTCTCTTTTCAGTTCCTCCTGAATCAATGCATAGAATGAACATTTATGCCATATAACCATATTAACTAGATATCAAGATGAGATAAATGGAAAGAGAGTGTAGGAATTGGAACCGAGTTAGAGATAAACTGAGAAATAACCAATCTTAAACTTTTATACTAAAGTTGATGCCTAGAAGGGGAACTCGGAGAGTAAGTTCAAAGCAAAAAAAAAAAAAAACATGAAATAAAAATAATAATAATAATAAAGGGTGCTTGCTAGATTGCTGTCAAATGAAAGATTTAAACTAACCTCTTTAGAGATTTTTGATGCAGAACCAGATTGAGATGACGAAGTGCCCACTTGAACCTGTGCAACTCTTGAAGCATTTTGGGAAACAGCAGCCTGAGCCTGGAAATTTGAGTCACAATGATGCTAAAGAAGTTAGCATCATATGATATAGAGCTCGAGAAAGAAGAGAAATGCTAGATAGAAGATCATGCAGATGAAGTTTCTTCCTAATTACAACCTACAACTGAATCCTGACAGCCAAAAAAAGTTTAAACAAATAGTTACCACATGACTAATGAGAAAAAGAAGCATGTTGTAGCTCTATGCCAGACTAGATAACTATAGTGCATGCAGCAGAAACATTACTGAGTGATAGCCTCCCCATCGTATCGCATCCGCAATTTCATGAGAATTTCACACTATATACTTAACAGGCTATTAAAAAATAACACAGCATAAACTAAGTGGAACACAAGCAGTAGTATTTCAACCAAATCATTCAAAATTTCAAATGATATCCTACATTTTCATCCAAAAAATATGAAAAATCCATTCTGAATGGTTCCATAGCAAATCTATTTCAAAAGCAACCTCCAATGCAATTATATAGTTTTCATGAAAATATTTACATAAAATCAACCTGAGCCTTCTTTTGTTTTTCTTTGCGTAATTTCTTCAACTCTTTTTCTCTGGCTTTCTTTTTGGCAGCCTTTTCCGCCTAAAATACCAAAAACCATGGTAAAATCAGCTGATTTTCAAAATCTCATTAAACATAATAAACATCAATCATATTAGTAGTAGCAAAAGGATGTTTCAGAGTTCATCAACCATAATTCTTATATGGCAAACTATGGAAAATATTTCAATATGTCCAGCAAGAGCAGATCCACAAATCATTAAATAATAAAATCCACATTTACCTGCTTAGCTGCTTGAGACTCCTCCAGTTCTTTTGTCAATGCACTGGGAACTTTAGCATCATGCCAATCCCACTTATCGAGATTCAAGGCCATGAACTTTCGGAAAGCATTTCTAACCTCCTTCTCACTTGCTAACATGTATGGGGTCCGCCCTCTTTCATCTTTAATGCAAGGATCCAGACCGTACTCTAAGAGTTCCAAAATTTTAGGAGCATCACCAGACTTTGCTGCTTCATGCAAGGGTGTTGATAAACGTATAACCTCAGTTTCAGACTCACTTGTGATTTCATCCAAACTTTTGACACTTGGGCAAGCTTCAGAGTTTTCTCTGCAATCTTTGTCATCAACTAATTCCTCTTTGACTGCATTTATGTTGCAGTTGATAACTTCATTAGCTAACGAGTCCTCTTTATTACAGAGATTTATTCGCTCCTCGTCTACTTCATAAGATATTTGAGTTAACATATCATATACACGGCGGGCCTCCTTGAGTGTAGGCCTCCGGACAATCATCGGAACATTTCGTACAGCACAGTGCTGATGGCTAAAGCAAGGTTTTTCTCCATTAAAAATAAGCAGACGGTTGCTAGAAGGAGCATGAAGAAAAACATTAGCGGAAGCATCAAAATAAGGCTTCCAAGAAATGAGAAGTTCTTGAATTTCCTGAAATATGTATGACAAGAAATTAGTCACTGCAGAAGATCACATCAAGAACTCAAACAGTGCAAAGAAAAAGATAGCGCTGCAGACAGTCTAATATTGTCATGACAAAATATTCAAGCATTCTATACCTTTCTCAACGCTTGCTCATTGTAGCGACGAAGGGCAGCTCCAGCGGAATGCACAGTCTTGCCACTTGCATCCTTCGATGACTGTTTCTTTCCAGCCTTGGCCCTTACAACATATCTATGAGACAATGCAAAATATCTCAGGCATATTCAAAGAAGTTACAAAGCATGCATTATAATTTGAAAAATAATAATAATAAAAGTATGCCAAGGATTAGTATTAACATTTAGCATCAAAATAAAAATGATAAAGAAAATCAGGATAATATTGCTGCTGAGTTCTTTAGATATTGCAAAGAAATAAAAGGCTTGATATTACAAACATAGTCAGAAAATCATTCTTCGAAAAAAGTGGTTTAAGACCATTGAAGAATGAAATCCACATCTGAGAAGGCCAGTGTTCTAGAAGATTTATAATGCTCATATGTTGAGGCCACCCAAAAAATGCTTTGCACAAAAGTATACCATATACATGAGCAACCACCATATGTCTCCCTGCATCAGAGCACGCACATATTCTTCAACTTTGAGAGGTTTATTCAATTGAGACTTTTAATGATATAAACAAGTTTTAAAATCCATGGATATTCAATTAGGATTTTAAAAGACTATGTAAAAATTTAAGTATGTTCAATTATGATTTTCAACAAGTCTTTAAAAACCTAGATGTACTAAAAAAAATAAAAAATCATTGATTTCAAAGGATTTTAAAAACTCATGGAATTTTATGAACTTTGAAAAACATTTGAGTTATAAATACACACACAAAAATCTCCACCAATTCTTGTCTCACCCCAAATATTTCCAAGAAATTCTATATTTCTTTTTTTCTTTTTTTACTAAGAGATTTCTATTTTTCTCTCTCCTCCCACTCTTCAACTTCAATTCTTTCTCTCTCCTCCCATTCTTCAACCTCAACTCCTTCTCTCTCCATCTCTTTCCTTCCCTCACTCATGATCTCAAACTTTCTCACTAGAAAAAAAATCTTATAACTATAAAAAATTGTTCTACTTAAAAAAAATCACTATAGTTAATTGTTGGTATTCTTTCATTTTTCATCATCAATCATTAAGTGAAACAAAACATGTTTTTTTTCATCAATATAAAAAAGGGTGAAGTGTCCAGATAATTCCTTTGTTTAGATCAAAGGTGTTGCTTAATACCTGTTTGGTATCATCCACGTAGCATGTATGCAACCCTATCGACCTAAGACACTCTGTTCATATGGTGTTCATTTGGTGTATATGACATTAAGGTTTAACAACCGTATATAAGCAACCTAGTCCTCAAAAAAACTTTGAAAAGGTGTCTTTAAGTCCCTTTATTGGTGAAAAATATGCAAGAAAAAAGTTAACTTTCTATCTAATTTTTCGTTAAATATAATGAAACAACACATATATCACATACATGTTTATATTTTTCAATAGTAATATACATAAAAAAATAATATTTAATTAAAAAATTACTCAAACTTTTAAGAAATTTTTTCTTTCAAACATAAACAAAATTTTCATAAAAACTTCTAATGTTTAACATCCAAAGTTACACATTAGAATATGAAAATTTTATTTAAGTTTGATTGAAATAAATTGTTAAAAAATTTGAGTAATTTTTAATGAATATATCTGTAGGAAATCAACCTAGGAGTATGATCAGTTTCATGATTTTCAGGGTGAAATCAACCCTTAATTTTAAGAGAGCAGTTTCGTGTATTTCAGGGTAGAACCAACCCCTAATTTTAAGAGAGCAATTTCCTGTATTTCAGGGTGGAACCAACCCCTATTTTTAGGATGTTAGTTTCCTGATTTTCAGGATGATTTACAGCTGTATACTAATAACTTCTAACAGTGTATTAGGCATAACAAATATATATATATAAAGGGATCTAATATTAAGAAATAAAGAGAAGTAATTTTTCTATAAAATACATAAAACTTCATGGTATTAAAGCTCTCGACAGAAAAACCACTGCTCTTATCTATCTCTTTTATTTCCAAATAACAGCTCACCATGAAAGAACATTCCTCTGCATCTAATCCCTTTTTTAATACTCTCACTGCTCCTCGGTTAACATCAGGCAACACATATAATAATCTCGCCCCTATCATCACACACAAACTTAATAGCCAAAACTATCTTCAATGGTCTCAATCAACGATGATGTTCATAAGCAGGCGAAGCAAGGATGAATATCTCACTGGAAATATCCCAAAACCCAATCCAAATACTGCTGATTTCAGAATCTAGAAAGCATAAAATAATCTGGTTATGTCCTGGTTAATCAGTTCTACGACAACTGAAATAGGAGAAAATTTCTTGTTATACACCACAGCAAAAGAAATATGGGAAGCTGCACGAGAAATGTTCTCCAGTAGTGAGAACACTTCCGAGCTCTTCTATGTGGAGAGTTCTCTCCAGGACCTGCACCAAGGTGGCAATTCTGTGACCATTTATTTCACAACTCTTACTCGTCATTGGCAACAGTTGGACTTGTTTGAGATACATGAATGAAAATGTCCAGAAGATCGTGCATATTTTAGAAAAATTGTGGAGACTAAGCGTGTCTTCAAATTCTTGATGGGACTCGATAAATCCCTTGATGAAGTAAGGGGTAGAATTCTTGGAACAAAACCATTACCAAGTCTGCGAGAGACATTCTCTGAGGTGCGCAGAGAGGAGAGCCGAAAACGTGTCATATTGGGACAATCAAATCCTTCCACGATTCCTGAAGTCCCAACATTTGCAACAGTCAAAAGCAATTCACCAGATTTTGGTGCATGTGTTGCATGAAGCAATACTCAATATACCGACACTAATCGAATAAGGAAAGGTCGCACATGGTGTGACTATTGTAGAAAACCTGGGCATTTTAAGGAGATTTGCTGAAAATTACATGGAAAGCCTACTGACTGGAAAATAAATCGAGACCGAGAGACAAAGGGGAATGCTACAATTACTGACATATCTCAATCTGATAATCATGTCTCATTCACTAAGGATCAGTTGGATCTCCTCCAACAACTTATACAAAAATCAAACATTAATCCCACTCATAGCTCCAGTAATTCAGCAATGCATGCAGCCAAATTTCTCCCTTCATCTTGGATAATAGACTCAGGTGCTTCCAATCACATAACAGGTGATCAATCACTTTTCACAACCTAATCACCTTGTAACAGACTTCAAACAGTGCGTGTGGCCCATGGTACTCGAACCACAGTGGTCGGAACAGGAACCATCTGTCTCTCGAACAACCTCACCCTCAAATCTGTGTTATTTGTGCCTGATTTTAACTGCAATCTCATATCAGTTAGTAGACTTAATCATGACCTTAACTGTGAAACTAAATTCTTGACTAAATCTTGTGTTTTTCAGGACCTGAGCTCGGGAAAGATGATTGGAAGTGTTGTTTTTCGTGCGGGCCTCTATGTTCTTGACAACACTCCTTCAATCCATTCTGTTAGTCATCAATGTCAATTGAGTCATAATCTTAAGTCTAACCCCACGTTTGGTTGGAGGGAATGGAATGGAATCAGAATTGATTCTTTCCATTTTGTGTGTTTGGTTGGACGGAATGGAGGGCAGAATGAAATTTGATTACTAAAAGAGAAGGAATCACAATTCCTTCTCCCACCTTTGGTAATCATTATTCCATTCCCATCTAAACTTTTTTTTTTCAATTTTACCCTCACCTAAAATATAACCTTAAATTCAAATCCCAAATTCTCAAACCCAAAATTCCAAAACCCTAAACCCTAAATCCAAATCCTAAAACCTTAAACCTCAAATCCCTAAACCCTAAAACCATAAACCTTAAAACATAAATCCCAAAACCCTAAAACATAAATCCCAAATCCCAAATCCCTAAACCCTAAACCCTAAATCCCAAATTCCAAATCCTAAAACCCTAAATCCTAAACCACTAAATCACTAAACCATAAACCCTAAATCCTAAACCACTAAACCTAAACCTTAAAACATAAATCCCAAAACCCAAAAACATAAATCCCAAAACCCTAAACCCTAAACCCCAATTCCAAATCCTAAAACCCTAAACCCCAAATCCTAAACCACTAAAACCACTAAACCCCAAATCCCCAAATCTCTAAACCCTAAACCCTAAACCTTAAAACATAAATCCCAAAACCCAAAACCCTAAAACATAAATCCCAGAGCCCTAAACCCCAAATTGCAAATCTTACAACCATACACCCTAAACCTTAACTTACAAATATAACCCCAAATCCTAAATCCCTAAACCCTAAATCACACATTCCAAACCTCAAAACCCTAAACCCTATTTAGAAAAATAATAATTTTAATAATATATTTCTTTTTAATTAAGTAATACTTATTTAGAAAAATAATGATTTCAATAATGTATTTTGTCTGACGAAAAAATAGTAATTAAATGACATTATTTGAACTTTACAGCATGTAGGGATATTAAGGTCATTTACAGTTTTTTTCATTCCATTCCAGTGGCAAACCAAACACTATAATCCTTATTCTGAGCTTGATTCCAATGGTCAAACCAAACAAAATTGTTTCCTTTCCATTCCATTCCATTCCCATTCCGATTCCGATTCCGATTCCATTCCACGAACTAAACGCCACCTAATAGTCGTACTGATAAAGAAAGTGAAATCATGCGGTGGCACTTTCGCCTAGGTCATCCAAATTTTATGTACTTGAAACGTTTGTTTCCATCCTTATTCATCAATATAAATCCAAATTTATTTCGTTGTGAAGTTTGTTAATTGGCAAAACATACTCGAAACACTTTTTCACCACGCACGTACAAACCAAGTCACCATTTTTCTCTCATTCACGTTGACATTTGGGGACCATGTCGCATTCCCAGTATTACTGGTGCTAGATGGTTTTTACTGTTAATTGATGATCATACTCGATTTGTTGGACATTTCTTATGAAAGACAAATCTAAAACCAAACACATTTCCATTTTTTTCATGCCATGATCCAAACTCAGTTTAATGCCCATATTCAAATCCTAAAAACTGACAATGTTAGGGATTTCTTTAATTCTGATCTTAGTGGATATCTCAAATCACATGGTATTGTCCAACAAAGCTCCTGTGTTGACACACCACAACAAAACGGTATAGCTGAATGTAAGAACCGTCATATACTTGAGGTTGCCCGAACTTTGCTCTTTCAAACCAATGTTCCTAAAAAAATTTAGGGTGAAGCCATTCTTACTGCAACACACTTGATCAATCGAATGCCTTTTCGAGTTCTCAAATTTCACTCACATTTACAAGTGTCTCAGGATCAATATTTTACCTCACAACTTGTGTCACAAATTCCTTTCAAGATTTTTGGTTGCACTGTTTTTGTCCATATTCATTCACAATATCGTGGTAAACTTGATCCTCGTTCCCTTAAATGCATCTTCCTTGGCTACTCAGCCAATCAAAAAGGCTACAAATGTTTTTCTCCCATCACCTATAAGTTCTACAATTCCATGGACGTTACTTTCTTTAAAGAAACTTCATTCTATTCTAATTCTGCAATTCAAGGGAAAAATCACATGAATGAATTACAGAATTGAGATTGGTCATCACTCATTGAACCAAACCTACCATCTCAATTATCTTCCACTACCTTGTCCTCTTCCAACCTGGTTCCCATTCCAGATTCTCCTTTCAAACTTAATCAATCTCACATTGTCTATCCTAGACATCTTCTCCTTCCTAATGATGCCATAAAAGTCTATGAAAGAAAGAGAAACTTTGACTTGTCCACACGAAATCAGCAAAGCCAAGAATCTCTCCCGTGCCAAATTGAATCTGAGAGATTACAAGATGAAACAGAATCTAGTCCAACACTAGGTTTTGATCCTGAGTTTGATCTTCCTATTGCACAGAGAAAAGGTGTTCGATTATGCACTCAACATCCCCTTCGAAGTACATTTTTTACGCAAATCTGTCCCCAAAATTTCAGGCATTTGTGACATCCCTAGACAACATCAAGATTCCTAATTCTATGAACGAGGCTCTAAGAGTTCCTGAATGACACAAGGCAACCTTAGAAGAATACACTGCACTTGAAAAGAATGGTACATGGATGTTAACAAAGCTACCACATGGAAAGAGGATAGTGGGTTGTAAATGGATATTCTTAGTTAAACAGAAGGTAGATGGAAATATCGACAGATATAAAGCTCGACTGGTGGCTAAAGGATTCACCCAATCATATGGAATTGATTATCAAGAGACTTTTGCTCCTGTAGCAAAACTTAACACAATTTGTGTCTTGCTGTCTATTGCAGTTAATAAGGATTGGCCACTACTTCAATTTGATGTCAAGAACGTATTCTTAAATGGAGATTTGATCGAAGAAGTTTACATGGATGTGTCTCCTGGCTTTGAGACTAAAGATACACAAGGGAAGGTATGCAAGTTGAGAAAGGCACTATATGGACTTAAACAGTCACCTAGAGCATGGTTCGAAAAATTCACCAAAGTCTTCAAACAGGATGGATACTCTCAGACACATGCAGACCACACTTTATTTGTCAAACACTTCGCAGATGAGAGAATTACAACTTTGATTGTATATGTTGATGATATAGTTCTTACAGGAAATCATGTAGGAGAAATAAAGAGACTTCAGATGCTATTATCCAAGGAATTCGAGATTAAAGACTTGGGATATTTGAAATATTTCTTAGAGATGGAAGTGGCACGTAGTACTAAAAGAATCTCAATTTCTCAACGCAAATATGTTCTAGATCTCTTGCGTGAGACTAGCATGAGTGGGTGTAAACCTGTTGAAACACCCATGGACCCTAACACCAAACTAATGCCTCGAACTGATGAATTGGCAACTGACAAAAGGCAATATCAACGTTTGGTAGGTAAGTTAATTTATTTGACCCATACACGTCCAGATATAAGTTTTTCAGTCATTGTTAGCCAGTTTCTTGGCAACCCATCAGTAGATCACTTGGAGGCAGCAAACCGTATTCTAAGATACTTGAAGAAGGATCCTGGAAAAGGGCTCATGTTCAAGAAAACAATTAATATGAGATTGGAAATTTATACTGACGTTGATTGGACTGGATCTCCTAGTGACCGAAAATCCACATCTGGATATTGCTCATTTATTTGGGGAAATTTGGTGACATGGCGTAGTAAAAAGCAAGTAGTGGTAGCACGTAGTAGTGCCGAGGCTGAGTTCCGTTCATTGGCTTTGGGCATCTGTAAAGGAATTTGGCTAAAACGACTACTATACGAACTCAAGGTTGAACATTCAGAATCTATTAGAATCATGTGTGACAATCGGTTAGTAATTGCAATTGTCAAAAATCCAGTCCACCATGATCGAACTAAACATGTGGAAATTGATAGACACTTCATCAGTGAGAAAATTGAAGGCAAGATGATCTCCCTCAACTATGTACCATCTAGGCAACAAGTAGCAGATATCTTAACCAAAACTTTGTTTCGACCTAATTTCACAGAGTTAAATGTAGCACTTGGTTTGGAAAACATATATTGCCTAACTTAAGGGGGAGTGTAGGAAATCAACCTAGGAGTATGATCAGTTTCCTGATTTCCAGGGTGAAATCAACCCTTGATTTTAAGAGAACAGTTTCCTGTATTTCAGGGTGGAACCAACCCTTGATTTTAAGAGAGCAGTTCCTGATTTTCAGGATGATTTACAACTGTATACTAATAACTTCCAACAGTTTATTAGGCATAACAAATATATATATAAAGAAATAAAGAGAAGTAATTTTTCTGTAAAATACATAAAACTTCAATATCTATAAAAAATATAAACATGCATATAATACACGTGTTATTTCATTATATTTAATGAAATGCAAACTTTGTTCTTGCATAACACTCTTTTTTACAAACAAAGTAACTTAAAAACATCTTTTATAAGCTAGGGTATTAAACAATCCTTAAGGCTTAAACAAAGGTACTTGAATGACACTTTTCCAAAAAAATAGGGTACTAATATTGCCATAGTAAAAATGCATGTAATGTTTATTTTACCCTTAGTATAGTTACACCAAAGGGACACTAAAGTACTATTCTTTTATTAAATAAAGCAATACATGAGTAGGATTTAAACTTGGGTTGGGTGGGAAGTCTTAACATTTAGTATACTTACGTATTAGTGCCATTACTATTGGATAAAGTTTTTATTAATAAAATATTCTTGGTGGCAATATCGCTACCCAAAAAATAAAAGATTAAAAATTTAAATATAAAATAAACATAGTTAACTAAAAATAACTACGATAAATATATAAGTTATAGTAATTAGAGAAGATTATAAATATTTAAAAAATCGTACAATGATTGAGGATATAGTAAAAATATAAATTTATTTTATTTTTTATCGTTATACTAAAATTCAAGGATTGTTTTGACATTTTATATAAAAAAAATCTGTGCTAGGTGGATGTAATAAGTTGAAAAGTGTATTCAACTATTATCAATACAACTCATAAAATTTGTTGAAATAAAATACACTAAAATCTACAAGAATATTAAAATCTAAATAGATTCTTTAATATTCCATAAAAATGTTTAAAAATCTATGAAAACATGTGTGCGTGTGTATGTATATATATATATCCATAAAATAATCTCAATTGAATATACTCTCCTTAAAGTCAAAGTATACTCATAGTTCCAAAAAACGCTCTAAGGCGATGTCTTGAGACGAGGCGGTTGGTGAGGGCCTTGAAGCTAACGCCTCATCTACATAATTTGATTATTTTGCCTTTTACAGTGAAGCGTATGTCTTAAGGCTATGCGTCCTGAGGCACCATGAGGCTTAAGCCTCTTTCATGAAACAATAAAGGGCCAAATTATATCTTTTTTAAGCTAGGCCAAGATTTTTTTATAGAAGCCCAAGAACCATTAAATGAAAAAAAGAAATGAAATGACTCCTAGATTCCTTTCATAAGACGGATTGAACACACTTAAGATGGATTTTTTGTTTATAATATGTATAATAAGAAACTTAAACATAAGTACATGAAATTTAAGGCACTCAAAGAAGATGAGAACCTTTTGGTGTTTTGATGATGTACCATCTGATGATGAATGGTGTGTTGGTGATAGAGACCTAAAACACTTACAACTAAGGGATACAAATGAACTTAATGATGAGACTTTGGTTGGAAAGAAAAAAGGAACATTACAGCAAAAAAAAGTGATGGATCTTCTAAAACTAACATAAAAAAATTCCATCAATAAATATTAAGGGTAAAGGTAAGTAAAGATATTGATGAAGATGAACATGACATTGAAATTGGATACCAGTATTGAGTAAAATTTAGAATACACAACTCTAAATTTACTAATATTGGATCCAAACAAGTAAACAAACTACTTATATTATACCCACTATAACACCTTTCAAAGGCAACTCACAAATTAAAAAGAAATACAATCACTCAAAAAGAAAGCTCTTAACTCACAAATTAAAGAGAAATATAATCACTCAAAAAAAAAGCTCTCAACTCACACTCAAACTAAGAATACAAAGATTTATTTGTTTTTGATGGAATGATTAAATCAAATGCAAGGTAGGCTATTTATAGTCCTCACCATGAAATCTACACCACACATATATAAAACTAAGAAATAATTCTAACCACACAAATATTATCTACATATTTTTCTTTTCTACAACCTTCAACCACCCTATTTATTCAACCTTCAACCATCCTATTTATTCATCCTTCAATCACCTTATTTATTCATTCTTCAACCACTTCATTTATTTCTCTACATCCTTCAACCACTCCATTTATTTTCCTACCACTTTATTTATTATGTTGGTGTTGATTTTCAACAACCAGTAGTGACGGGGTGATGAGTAAGGGGTTTGAATTACTAGACTCAAAAAAGGAAAAGGAAGAAAATAACAATGACCAACATATTAAAATATGTTTTGTGTGTTATTTGTGGTTTACTTTGAAGCATGTTTTGTGACTTCATTTAAATCTTAACTTATGCTTTAGACGTTTATTTATATGGTTTGTAACTTTATATCTAAACTACTTATGTTATTCTTACATTTTATGAGTTGTATTAATTTTTAGTGTATTTTTACTCTATATAATAGGTTATTAATAATTTATTTATTTATTTTTAATTTTAGGTGAGGCTTACGCTTCACTCCGCCTTGAGACTTACACCTTGCCTCATTTGGGATTACTGTCTTAGTACTAGTTTTTGCTTTTTAGAACCTTGGGTAAATTCATCTTATATTGACAACTATGAAATTAGGAGGAAAGGCTTTCTTTTGGAGACAGCATTGACCATTGAGAAAGCACTCAAGGCTTAACCACCTTAATGTTACGTCCCGTTCAAATTGTCCCGCAAAATCCAAATAAATGATAGTTGCCTAAAGGATCTAGATTTTTCTACATGGGAAGTTCTAGAGTGGCCTATAGATGTCTAGAAAGGGCTAGAGTTAGACGGACTCAACTCAAGTCTTGAAGACTCTAGAACGCTCTAGAGAATACTAGCATGTGCTTAGAGATGCTAGAATGGGCTGGAATATTTTAGAACGTGGTGGACGGTTCATGAAAGATGTAGAAGCCGCTGAAAGCTTACGGAACATTCCGGAACTTGCATGAAGGAGCTAGACAAACCTAGAAGACTCTAGAGTTGGCTAGAAGGTCCTAGAACCTTGTGGCATATTGTAGATAAAACTAGAACACTTTTGTATATTCTAGACCTAAAAGAATCTAGAAAGTGGTGACATAGCCTTAAGCTTAGAGCCACACTATAAATAGACCTATTGGTCTTCATTTGTATTCATCTTGGAATCTTGAGATCTTGGGATCATCTTGGGAATTCTTAGCATCTTGTAAGATAAACTCTCTCTAGAGCAATACAAAACATTCTTTACAAACTCTCTTTTTATTCTCTTTGGAGTATTTCATTCGGGTTGAAAGGCAGGATTAGTGCAACGAAACGTGTTAAGTGTCGCACGATCGCTACTTGAAATTTAAGGTTGTGACGGTTGATATCAGAGCTTTCGGTTGAAGCATTTCTACTCTTGGCATAATAAAGAACAGTGCACCATTTATACCAAGCGTTGATATTCCATCTATGGAACGTGGGCGTGAAGAAGTTCGGAAACCACCAAAGGAGTCTCGAGCCAAGTTGAAAGACATACTTTCTAGCTTAAAAGCACGTGTTGGGAGTGCGCAGGACAGCTTAGGGGAGTTGTTCGACCAGGTGGACAACTTGGAGGAACGTTGCAATGGCTTGGAGGCCGAGGATGTGGAGATCCATGCAGCGGTCAAGATGTCCCTCAACGAGCTAGATGATGGGTTAAGGCAAGAGATTGAAGGGTTGAAGGCCGAACTTGCCAAGGTAAGGGATCTTGTCCAAAGAGAAGTTGCTAACGTGTTGCTTAGAGTGGGAGCATATGGGTGGTGATCTAGCTCTATGTAAGCGGGCTATGGCCGCGGGAACTAGCACAACCACCGTCATTGAGGCTAAGAGGGTGGATGTTCCCAAGCCTAAAACCTTCAATGGTGTTAGAAATGCTAGGAAAGTTGAGAACTTCCTATGAGGGCTTGAACAATACTTTGAGGCTACTGGCATAACGGATCATGCCAACACGATTCGAACGGCTGCCATGTACTTGTCTGACACTGCTATGCTATGGTGGAGACGGAGGCATGGTGGTGTGCAACGAGGAGTTTGCACAATCGACACCTTTGATGACTTCAAAAGGGAATTCAAAGGCCAATTCTTTCACGTAAATGCTGAAGAGGAGACAAGAGGCCGATTGCGACGATTAAAACAAACGGGTAGCATAAGGGACTATGTGAAAGAGTTCACAACCTTACTGCTAGAAGTCCCTGACACTTTTGACAAGGACGCTCTATTCTTGTTCATGGATGGTCTTCAATCATGAGCTAATCTGGAACTCAAGCGACGTGATGTCTAAGACTTATCTTCGACCATTGCGATTGTAGAGAGCTTTATTGACTTCTCCACAAACAAAGAGAGCTCAAAGGCCACAAACAGAAAGTTTGTTGGAGGAAAGAGTGGGGGAGGTCATGCTAAAAGTCAGGGACCCAAAAATAACAAAGAAGGCTCCTCGTTCAAATCACGGGATAAGAGGAAGGAAAGGGAGGATTGTGGTGCCTCGAAGCCCCGTGTGACGTGCTTCATATACGACGGACCGCATTGGGCACGTGAATGTCCGAAAAGGAAGGCCTTGAGTGCCTTAGTTGCTTCCACTCATGACCAGAATGGAGGTGAGACGAACGAAGGTGCAAAGATGGGTTCTTTGCGTCTACTTGGTGCAATGCAGAGTGCCCTAAAGACCCTTAAAGGCTTGATGTACGTAGATGCAACCATCAACGGGAAGGTCGCCAAAGCTTTGGTGGACACAGGTGCATCACATAACTTTGTTTCAGTGGAAGAAGCAAAAAGACTCGACCTTAAGGTTGTTAATGGAAGAGGGTCGCTCAAAGCAGTTAACTCGGCAGCACTACCTTTGCAAGGAGTTGCTCGTGGAGTTAAGGTCAGTCTTGGTGCTTGGACTGACCAAGTGGACTTATCAGTAGCGCCTATGGATGACTTCTCAGTGGTATTCGACATGGAGTTCTTGGACCAGGTTAGAGCTTTCCTAGTGCCATGCTCAAACTCCATGTGCATCATGGATGGAACAAAGGCTTGTGTGGTGCTGACGGAGAGGACCACCAGACCTACTATCCAAGCTCTCTCAGCACTTCAATTCAAGAAGGGATTGAAGAAGGATGAAGAGAGTTATTTGGCCATCTTAAAGGAATATAACGACGAGGAAGCATCACCAAAGCCAAGCTTGTCAACGGAAGTGCAAGTTGTCCTAGATAAGTTCAATGATGTGATGCCTGAGGCATTGCCAAAGCGGTTACCTCCAAGGAGGGAGGTGGACCATGAAATAGAGTTGGAACCCGACACCAAGCCACCAACAATGAGCCCCTATCAAATGGCGAACTCAGAGTTGGCAGAATTGCGGAAACAACTCGACGAATTGTTGGATGCTGGCTTCAAAGGCCCTCTAAAGCCCCATTTAGTGCCCCGATGCTCTTTCAAAAGAAGAAGGATGGCTCGCTATGGATGTGCATCGACTATCGGACTCTAAATAAGATCATAGTAAAGAATAAGTATCCTATCCCACTCATTGCCGATTTGTTCGATCAGTTAGGGAATGCTAGATACTTTACAAAATTGGACTTGTGGTCGAGATATTACCAAGTACACATAGCCAAAAGAGATGAGCCCAAGACCACTTGTGTGACCACGTATGGTGCCTATGAGTTCCTTGTCATGCCATTTGGTCTCACTAATGCACCTGACACCTTCTGCACTCTTATGAACAAGATTTTCCATCCCTACCTCGATCGGTTCATGGTAGTATATCTCGATGACATTGTGATATATAGTTGGATTTTGGAAGAACATCTAGGGCATTTGAGGAAGGTGTTCGAGATCCTGAGAGAAAATAAGTTATATATCAAGAAGGAGAAACGTTCCTTTGCCCAAGATGAGGTGATGTTCTTAGGGCATAGGATAAAGGATGGGAAACTGATGATGGATAGAGCCAAAGTGAAAGCCATCCAGGAATAGGAACCTTCTGCCAAGGTTCCCGAGTTAAGATCTTTCCTTGGACTGGTGAACTATTACAGAAGGTTTATCAAGTCCAACTCAGCGAGAGCAGCCCCACTGACTGACCTGCTCAAAAAGAACAAGTCTTGGGAATGGACAAGCGAATGTCAAGCCTCGTTCGAAGACTTGAAGAAGGCCATCAGTGGAGAACCGATACTTTGCCTACCAGACCCCTCCAAGATGTATGAGCTGCACACAGATGCTTCAAACTTTGCCATTGGTGGAGTGCTGATGCAAGAAAGGCGTCCGATAGCTTATGAGAGCCGCAAGCTTAATGACACCGAACGTCGCTACACTGTGCAAGAAAAAGAAATGACAGCTATCATTTATTGCCTAAGGATGTGACGACACTACTTATTGGGTTCTCATTTTGTTATCATGACGGACAATGTAGCAACAAGCTACTTCCAGACTCAAAAGAAGTTGAGTCCCAAGCAAGCTCGGTGGCAAGACTTCTTGGCGGAGTTTGACTACAGATTGGAGTACAAGCCCGATAAGGCTAATGTGGTGGCTGATGCGCTCAGTCGAAAGGCAGAGTTAGCAGCCTTGAGTAGGCCAAGTAGTCCTTTACTGGAAAGGATCAAAGAAGGGTTGGAGCATGATACTCTTGCTCAAAACCTTCTTGTCCTCATCAAGGAAGGAAAAACAAAGCGATTTTGACTGAGTGATGGACTACTCTACGCCAAGCAGAATCGCATCTTTGTGCCAAAATGGGGGAGCATAAGGAAGAAGCTTATCAAGGAGTGTCATGATTCGCTATGGGCTGGGCACCCATGAATGAGGCACACCCTTGCTTTGATCAAGTCAATCTACTACTGGCCTCAACTACGGGACGATGTTGAAGCTTATGTGAAGACTTGTGTTGTATGCCAACAGGACAAGATAGAGCAGTATGCACCCGGAGGTTTGCTAGAGCCGCTGCCTATTCCAGAGAGACCATGGGAAAGTGTCTCAATGGATTTCATCACTTGTCTGCCAAAATCAGAGGGCTTCGGCAACATCATAGTAGTCATTGATCGCTTCAACAAGTATGCAACATTCATACCTACTTCAGCGGATTGCACGGCGGATGAGACGGCACAATTGTTCCTCAAACATGTCGTGAAGCATTGGGGGATTCCATCCAATATCGTGAGTAATCGAGACCCACAATTCACTGGGAAATTTTGAACAAAATTGTTCAAGTTGTTGGAATCATACTTGAACTTCTCTACAAGCTTTCATCCCCAAAGTGATGGACAAACGAAACGTGCCAACGCTTTGCTGGAGCTTTATCTCAGGCACTTTGTTAGTGTCAACCAACACGATTGGGCTAAGTTGCTGGATGTAGCCCAATTCTCTTATAACTTACAAAGGAGCAAGTCTACCACAAAGTCCCTTTGAGATCGTCATGGGGCAAAACCCATGACTCCTCATGCCTTGACCACAAGTTATGAAGGAAAGAGTCCTGCTGCCTTCAAATTTGCCAAGGCATGGCACGAACAAGCTGAGTTGGCTCGAGCCTATTTCAAGAAGGCATCTAAGAAGATGAAGAAATGAGCTGACAAGAAAAGGAAGATGATGGAATTTACGGAAGGAGATTTGGTCCTTGTTAAATTATTGCCCCAATAATTCAAATCTCTACGGAAGGTTCATAAGGGGTTGGTACGAAAGTATGAAGGACCATTTCCAGTCCTCAAACAAGTTGGTAAGGTGTCCTACAAGCTACAACTCCCTCTGAAGCTTAAAATATATCATGTTTTTCATGTAAGCATGCTAAAGCCTTATCATGGAGACAAGGAAGATATAAGTCGGGGAGAATCTACGAGGGCGCCTATTGCAGTGGTAACCTCCTTCAACAAAGAAGTGGACTCAATCTTGACAGACCGCCTAATCCGACATAGGAGCGTACCAAGTTATCGGGAATACTTGGTCAAATGGAAGAATGCCCCGGATGAAGAGACAAGCTGAGAACCTGAAGATTCTTTGTGGCAATTCAAAGATGACATAGAGAGGTTCAAGCTTGAAGGCGCAACGAGGGCGTCGCGAACTTGAGTGGGGGTGGGTGTTACGTCCCGCTCAAATTGTCCCACAAAATCCAAATAAATGATAGTTGCCTAAAGGATCTAGATTTTTCTATATGGGACGTTCTAGAGTGGCCTATAGATGTCTAGAAAGGGCTAGAGTTAGACGGACTCAACTCAAGTCTTGAAGACTCTAGAATGCTCCAGAGAATACTAGCATGTGCTTGGAGGTGCTAGAATGGGTTGGAATATTTTAAAACGTGATGGATGGTTCATGAAAGATGTAGAAGCCACTGAAAGCTTATGGAACAGTCCGGAACTTGCATGAAGGAGCTAGACAAACCTAGAAGACTCTAGAGTTGGCTAGAAGGTCCTAGAACCTTGTGGCATATTGTAGATAAAACTAGAACACTCTTGTATATTCTAGACCTAGAAGAATCTAGAAAGTGGTGGCATAGCCTTAAGCTTAGAGTCACACTATAAATAGACCTATTGGTCTTCATTTGTATTCATCTTGAAATCTTGAGATCATCTTGAAATCTTGAGAATTCTTAGCATCTTGTAAGATAAACTTTCTCTAGAGCAATACAAAGCATTCTTTACAAACTCTCTTTCTATTCTCTTTGGAGTGTTTCATTCGGGTTGAAAGGCAGACTTAGTGCAACGGACCGTGCTAAGTGCCACACGATCGCTACTTGAAATTTAAGGTCGTGACATTAAGGTGCTAATAGGAACCCAAAAAATTTGGGATAATGAAAAGGCTATTGCAAGCAAAGCCAATATAAAAAGGGTTATTGTGGTTTATATCTAAACTACTTATGTTATTCTTACATTTTATGAGTTGTTTTAACTTTTAGTGTATTTTTACTCTATATAATAGATTATTAATAATTTATTTATTTATTTTTAATTTTAGGTGAGGTTCATGCCTCACTCCACCTTGAGAAGTATAAAAAGGGTTATTGGACCTCATGGCATTATAAGGCACAGCCATACATTTTGCAATTAAGTAGCAAAACAGCACAAAGCATAAAACACAAATAAAACAAACAAACCTGTGGAATGTCTTGTGAGCCACAACCGAATTTCCATCAAAGACACAACCAGCAAAGTGTCCACCACTAGCAAGCAACACTATCCTCAAACGGGTATTATCTCTAGGCTCCTGAATTAAATTCTTGAACCTATTGACCACTTCATTCTCTCTAAGACATGATACATTCCCAACATTATCAAAAGTACCAGTTTTCTCATCCTCAAAAGAGATATCATCGGATTCGTTCACCACTAAACACCTCCAAACCGAAACTCTAAGCCCATTTTGAAGCCGAACAAACAACTTCTGCTTAACATTCTCAGCAGGACCCTTGCGAGAGTTAATTTCCTTCTCAGCTTCATCCTCTGATCCCGATATGCTCGAAACATCACAGTCTTTGAAGGAATCCGATGTTAACTCATCAACGTCATCCTCCTTCACAATTTTCTTTCCAGCAAGACATAGTTTCACCTACAAGATAGACACAGATAACAAATAATAATTGCAATGAAATGACATTCAAGAAAATGCATCAAGCTTTGCCCATACTCAAGGGTGTGTATTAGCTTGAGTTTGTAATTTACTTTTTTTGTAAGACCTTTGCTCTATAACCGACTGTCCAAGGTATCAAAGAGGAACTTCTGATATATATGTGTAATATTAAACAGTGTCTGGAACTATCGCTTTTCATCCTATTGTCAGATCAATAATTGATATTACCTATAATAACTTGAGTGTAAAATTGTTAGGTTAAATTAGGACTAGTAAGTTTTCTCTGGAAATAGCAATTCCCGCTGACAATTCAAAAAATGAATCAAAGCGAAGAAAAATCGGTGGAAGTATAAAAATAAATGAAAGGATGAGATCGGGAGGATTACATTGAATCTGTGAATATCGGACTTGAAGTGCGAACGCTGGTCTTTGAGGGACTGGAACTCAACCTCGCAGGTATTGCAGGTCAATCTGGATGCTAAGACGACGTTTTGAGAGCGTTTGTCATCAGTTGCAATATCAGGTTCGTCGAGGGTTTCCAGGGAATAATTTTCAGAAATAGTTCCATAGTTTGAAGGAATTGAAAAGTGTGGAGAAGGAAGAACACGGCTGAAATCGAAGAAGTTGGTCGGCAATTCGAAGACTGAACGGTGTCGTTTCTCAGGTGCAGCGTTGCTTGTCGAGATGCAATAGTCGGTTATGACAGTGGTGGTGGGAGGCTCTTCCCCAATCGCCATATCGATTGGCTATTTGTCTGCTAATCACTCCTTGTGTATACGTGTCGGACTTGGTTTCATTTGATAAATGCCTGACAACGGCGTCGATCCGAATATAATAATTAGTATTGATGTTTTAAAATATTTTCCTAATAAAAATATATACATATCAATTTTATTATTAAATTATTAATATTTTTAAATAAAATTATCTTATTATATCATTACATTGTATTAATATCACTTCACGCATATTTGTTACACATTACTAAAACCTGGTAAACTATAATTTTTTTGGGTTAACATGTTAGTCTCCTGTAACATTATCTTAAAAAGACATTTTGGATCCTAACACTTTTTTTTATACATTATAGCTCAATTTTTAATCCAATTCAACGTAATTTTGATTCTTAATTTTTTTATAAAATAAAATTTAATCATTAATTTGATAAAAATTATTATAATAAAGTGAAACTATTAAATTTTAAAAAAATTAAACTAAAATATATAAAAAAAATGATTAAGAATCAAAATATATTTTACAAAAGTTAGATACCAAACTTTTTTTATACCATCTTACAACGAAGGGAGCCAATGTTATATAGAAATTGTGTCTAGAATAATTAACTCGTATTTATTTAAATTTTTAATTATAAAATCATGTATATTTATTTTTTATTTTATCTTAAATTTAAATAAATTATTTTTAAAATTTAAATAAATATTTATAATAAAATTATTTTAATATATAATAAAACTATATAAAATAATTTATATATTATTTAAAATATGCATTATTTTAGTAAAAGATTCACTATTAATTTTATCTAATCAAATATGAATTTGTTACTTTAGTTTCATAATTTTTATTTTTTATTATTTTTTGCATTTATTATTAATTAAAATTTTGATATATAAAAAACTGTTACAATTTGGTGTAATTTTCTTATGTGATCAACACTTATAATTTTGGAAAATATTATTTTTAATATTGTTTTTGTTTTTTCATGCCTTTGCAACATACACATTTTTTTTGTCATTTTTAATCCTTAAATGTAAATTTTATGATTTTATGACTCATTTTATTTCATCTTCAATTTCTCATGTCCTTTAAAGATTGAATACAAAAATTATTGTTCATTTATTACGTATAAATTGAATTTTAAATTGTAAGTTTTTTGTAATAGATGATATAATTTAACACATAAAAGTAACAATTATTATACATTGTCTAAATATCTAAATTAAATAGACAAATCATAGTTAATAAATAAATAAAAGAAAATGCAACATTCATACAAATTATTCGTATGAAAGAAAAATTATTTCATCTTTTACGTAGACTTGATGTGAATAGATCTAAGATAGAGTACAAAATAAGATGTAAAGAGAAGATATATAGATAGAATGAAAAAGAGATAAAAGAGAGAGATTGACAGACAAGATCCTAAAAAAATATTGGTTAAGTGGGAAAAGAAGAAAGGAAGAATATTAAAATATAAAATATTTCTTAAAAATATCACACATGAAAATTTTAATTTGGGTTTTAACTTTGATTAAATTGATAATTTTTTTAATATGTATATTATTAAAATATTAATCAATAATAAAGATAAAAATAAAATTAAGATATTAATACACCTAATATTATATATAAATTAGTTCTAATAATTAATCTATAATTCAATTCAACTATAATGAATCTATTTGATGTTACTCACAAAATATACCTTTAAGATTTTTGTCACTAAATATATATATATATATACTTGTCATTTTTCTCAAACTAAGAATTAAAATGTTTTAGGTTGGATTTTATAATGTAAATATTTGAAATTCAAGTAACTTACTAGCAAAAAAAAATGTAATTTATTTTTATTACCTTGCAAAAAGAAAAAAAATAAGGTAAATATATTTTCCCTTCTCTCATCATCCTTCTGCATCGATCACCAAACACTAAAAACTCTAAATATTTTATCACTATTTATAAATAATTTTAATATTTCATTAATTATTATAAATATCAAGTAATTTAATAATAAATATGATTTATAATGGTTAATGAATTTTTTACATAAATATAAATATACAACTACATTATATACATAAAACTATTCTTCTATAATCATACATCCTTCTAGAATCGTTTCTCAAAATTGGCATACCAATACACAATTGCTTAGCTTCATCATCACCTATTAATTTATCCATAGCCCTATCTCTTATCATTCTCATCCTCGTAAGATCATCATTCATCAACTCAATAAATTAAGATATTTATAACAATTTTTGGATAATTGTCTTTTTAATTAATATGTGACATGTGATATCTTTAAACAAAAACTAACAAAATAATATATATAAAATAAATATAATAATTAAGTGATATAAACAAGATAAAACATAGTTTGATGTTATAAAGAAAATATATACTATACTTCAATCATATTTTTGTAGGTTTTCTCTATAAATTATAACTTTACATTTTAATTTTAATAATTATGTCAAAATAATAAAACAATAAAATAAAATTAACATATACTCAACGATTTTTCATTTATTAATTACTAGCTTTATTTTAAAAAAAATTATGTTTATACATTTACATATATACCTATATTTATCCAATTAATATTATGAAAATTTATTTATATATACATTTACTTGTAGAGATTAATAAAAAACATATAAAAATAATGAAATAAAAAGAAACAAAAATATGATAATATATTTTAATTAACACATCTAAAAAATTAAAAATTTAAAAAGCTTAAACAAATCTCATTTGTTGTTAGAGTGTTTCAAGCTTGGTAAGGGAGTCAGAGTCTAAAGGCATGGTGGCATCATTGATGGCTAGAACCGTAGTAGGTCGCATCACAAGTATTGGTGGAGAAATTGCCCTAATTCACCTCACGCCATCAGTTGGAGTAGTGGAAGCTTGGTGAGGGAGACTGAAGGCGTGTTGGTTGGCTTGGCCAAGACTTTGCTGTGCACTGGTGAATGTTAGTGGTGGTCTTGGTCGATTGACATACTCCGTTGACAATGGTTGACAAGCAATGTGGTTGGAAAGTGTAACAACTTATTGTTTGTAATATAATATAATAGTTAGGACAAATATGAAAAAAAAATGAGAGAATTAATTTTTTATATGTAAAAATTATTTAATGATGTAACTATTAAATCTCCCTAAAACTTCTTTATAATTTTTCACCTTTGCCTGTCCCAAATCACACTTTTAGGAATTTGAGTGTTTTTTCATATTTATAACTGTTAGAAATACTTAATAATTGTATTTTATTCTGTGTTTAAAGGAATATATATGGTGTCTTTATATATGAGTTACAAGTAAACTAGATATAGATATGCTTAAAGTAACTATATATATATATATTAATCTGTTACTAGATATACATTAATAGCCCCCCCTCCCCAAACTCAAGGTGGATGTGAGACCAGCTTGAGGTTGTCAACCAAATTACGAGTGCGTCCTTTAGAAAGTACCTTAGTGAAGATATATGCAAGTTGATCGTTGGAGGAGATGGGGAAAAGCTTGAGAGTACCATGGACAAGATGAGAGGGAATAAAGTGACAATCAATCTCGATGTGTTTAGTCTATTCATGGAAGACATCGTTGTGAGTAATATGAATGACACTCTGATTGTCACAATAAAGGGGAGTAGCAGAGGATGTGGACACACCCAAATCCTTAAGAAGCCATCGTAACCAAAGGAGCTCATATGTGGTATTAGCAAGAGCACGATATTCTGCTTCAGTACTGGAGTGAGCTATGAAAGTTTGTTTCTTACTTCGACAAGAAATCAAAAAAGAACCAAGGAGAAAGCAATAAGCTGTAGTGGACCTACGATCAGTAGGATCTCCTGCCCAATTAGCGTCAGAAAATGCACAAAGTACTAGAGGAGACTGAGCTGAGTAGAAAAGGCCATGGAGATAGTGCCTTTCAAGTATCGTGGAATACGTAGAACAATAACATAGTGAGTCGATCATGGAGTAAACAAATATTGGCTCACCTGATGAACAACATAAGAAATGTCTGGACGAGTAACTGTAAAATAAACCAGGCTGCCAACCAATCGTCTATAAAGAGAGGGATTAGATAATGGTTCCCCCTTGAGGGTGTCAGATGTGCATTAAGTTCAATTGGAGTGTCAACAATCTTGCTGTCAGTGAGTCCAACTTGAGATAAGATGTCAGATGCATACTTGGCTTGAGTAATATAAAGATCATCTATGGAACGAGTGATCTTAAGACCCAAGACATAGTTGAGATGTCCAAGGTCTTTCATTTCAAACTGCTGACTAAGAAAATCTTTGAGTTCTTGAATGCCATTGAGGTCATCATCAGTTATGATCATATCATCCACATATAAGAGAAGCAAAATGGTGCCTTTATCATTGCGACGAATAAATAAGGTAGAATCATAAGTACTGATAGTGTAACCCAAGCGAAGGATGGTGGAGCTGAACTTGGCAAACCACGCTCGCGAAGCTTGTTTAAAATCATAAAGTGCACGTCGAAGGCAACAAACCTTATTTGTTTCAAAATAAAGACCAAAAGGAGGTTGCATATAGACTCCTTCATGCAGATCCCCATTAAGGAATGCATTTTTAACATCCATTTGAAAAGGTCCCATTTACTAGCAACGACAACAACTAAGAGGGTACGAACAGAAGAAATACGGGCAATTGGAGCAAAAGTATCTTCATAATCAATATCATACTCTTGTGTAAAACCTTTTGCTACAAGATAAGCTTTGTAGCGCTCGATGGATCCATCAAAGTGAGTCTTGATCTTATAAATCCACTTACAACCAACCACAGATTGACCATGAGGGAAAATAACCAGATCCCAAGTATGGTTTTTGGTTAATACATCAATTTCTTCTTTTATTGTAATCTGCCATAAAAGGTTAGTAAATGCCTCACGATAGGTGTGAGGCTCATGGAGTGTAGCAGGAGTAGTGTAACAATGATAGTCAAGTAAATGTGCAGGAATGGATCTTACCTGGGTTGAGTGGCGAGGTGGCATGTCTTGTGGAGGATCTTCAAGCGAAGCAGGAGTAGAGGACCTATGCTCAAAGTGGGGTAGCTCATCATCAACCTGTTCTCTTACAACCTATCTAGGAGAATCATCAAAAATATCTAAAGATTGAATAGAAAAGTCCAAAGGAGGATCAGAAGTATCTGTAAAAGGAACATGAGACTCATTTGGAAAGATGTCTAAAACATTTGAGTTAGTTAAGGAAGAACGAAAGTGAGAAAGTTCAACAAATAAGCAGTGTTCCTAAAAGACAACATTACGGGAAACATGAAGACGATGCGAGGTAGGATCATAGCATCGATAACCAAGAAAACAACAAATTCTAGATCGAGGCTCAAGTTTGTTGTGTTCATGAGGCTGTAGAAGAACAAAATAGGCAGATCCAAATGAGCGAAGGTAATGATAGTAAGGGGATGACCCAAAAAGGTGCTCATACGAAGTCTGATTATGAATGATAGTACTTGGAATGTGATTAATGGCATGAATAGCATGACGAGCAACTTCACCCCAAAATGGGGCAGGAACTTTGGCAGAAAGAATAAGAGCATGTACAGTGTCAAGAATATGATGAAGTTTTCTTTCGACTCGACCATTTTGTTGAGAGGTTCTTGGACAGGTTAGATGATGTATAGTTGCATATGAGTATAACAATGCTTGAAAAGCATTTTAAGTATATTCAAGAGTATTATTAGATCAAAAGATTTTGATATGTTTGGAGAATTGTGTTTCAATAATTTTTGCAAAGTTATTGTATATCGGAAAGATTTCAAAACGAGATTTCATTGGAAAGATCCAACTATAACGAGAATAATCATCAATAAAAACAATAAAATATTGAGATCCACCAATACTAGTAACAAGAGAAGGTCCTAAAACATCTGAATGAATTAACTCAAAAATACTATTATAAATAGATTTACTATTATTGAAAGGTAAAGTTAGCTGTTTTCCTAACTAGCATGAAATACAATCAAAATTATCTTTGGATACAGAACCCAACAAACCTTTAGAAGCTAACTGTTGTACCCGAATGGATGGGGTATGACCAAGACGAGAATGCCAAAGTGTGAGAGAAGGTAAGGAAGAAACTACAGCAGATGCAGCAGCAATAGAGGCACGAGCAACAAGTGGAAGATGAAGATTGTTCACGGGAAACATATGCTCGACCCTAGGATCGGTCCCAAGCTTTTACCTCATCCTCAGATCCTGCATAATACACCCAGAATAGAAAAAAATAAGGCGATATCCTAGTTCAGCTAATTATCATACAGATAATAAATTATAAGATAGGTAAGGTACATGAAAGACCTTAGAAACAGAGAGGGTAGAGATCAAAACAAAACCTAGACTATTCTCATGAATGGTGGAACCATCAACTATATGAATATTAAAAAGATGTGGTGTAGGGTTAAGTTTGGAGAATAAAGATGAGTGAGGTGTCATGTGATTACAACATGCAGAATCAAAAATCCAAGTTTGAGACTTACCAGGCAGAATTGAGAGAGTAGTGGAAAGAGATGCATTACCAGCCATTTGAATAGCCTGAGTTATGATCTTCTATAGTTCAATGGGGGAGAGGTTGATAGTGGATCCAGAAGACTGGGACTCTACTGAACTGGAAGGCATCAACGAAAGAGGCTCAGTATTAGCAACAATAGTAGTAGATTTGTTGCGATGGTAACAAGTCTCAATGGTGTGGCCATGATGCTTGTAATAATTGCAGAACCTTTTGTTGCTTTGCCTGCGACGATTGTTAGAGCCAAAGGAATCACCTGATTGCTGAGGTTGCTCAATGGTAGGAGCAGAAAGAGTAATAGCCAAAACATTGAACTTATTCTGAGCTTGAAGGGTTGCAAACCGAGCTTCTTTTCTAACCAACTCGTTTACAACAGTATCAAGAGAGAAAGGAGGACTGCAATTAAGAAACTGACCTCAGATGGGCTTAAAGTCCTTATGAAGTGACATCAAGAACTCATAGAGACGAAATTCATCCCTAACTATAGCATATTATTGATCATCCATTGAGTATGCCCAAATTGGATCACAAAGGTCAATTTGGTCCCAAAGGAAGCGAAGCTCATCATAGTAGTCATTGATGGATTGTTCTGGTTCTTATTAAAGTTGATGCAATTCAATTATTAACTGATATTTCATGGATTCGTGAGTAGTGGAGTACCTTTTGGCCAATATATCTCATGCTGATTTGACATCATCAAAGCTGCCTAACAGATTGGAGATGGAGGGAATGAAAGTATTTTGAATCTATGTGAGGATCATGTGGTTGTGACTATCCCATTTAATCATGCGACTAAGGAAGGTAGCATCTTCTTCACTTGCTCCTTTGACAGGAATGATAATTGCACCAGTATAGTAATACCAGAGCATGCGACCCTTAAGAAAACTACGCATAGCTTGAGACCATGATAAGTAATTCTTGGTCTCCTATAATATAGTATTGACGAGTCAAGAAAGAAAAACATCATTTGTATTCATTTGGAAACATAATATGTAAAAACAGACTGCAAAAATGAGGTCTACATGAAAATTTGGTTAGGGAGGACCCGAACTACAAAAGTCAACGATCAATGGTCAATAGTCACCCAGTAAGGTCAACGGGCAACGACGATCAATATCAAAGTCAACGAATGGTCACTATGATGTCAGTAGAAGCGACGATGATGTTAGCCCTAGGGATGTGTCATTGATGATGTCACTAGACCAGAGTACGGCACGTGAGGCACGTGAATCTGACGTGTAGTTTCTGTTGGTGGTGCGTGTGGATGCGTTCGGACTCCGATGATTGCAAGACTTCCATGGTTGTGTATATCTGGTCGATTCGATCACAATGGTGTCTATAGAAAGGTTTTTGGAGCTGGATTCACAACGGTATTTGGTTTCAGTGGTGGCACGTGAAAAGATGTGCATTCCTTTAAACGGTGTTGAGAGAGCGTGCAGACTCCGATGGTTGCGAGACTTCCACTGTTGTGTAGATCTGATCAAGCCGATCATAGTGGTATCTGCATAAAAGTTGTCGGAGCAAGATGCACGACATTGACGATGATTGTAGTGGTTTGTGTGGTGCGAGACTTCTCAACAACGAGGACTGTTAACCCGGAACCTAAGGATAACGGTTGGAAGATGTTGGAGGTTCAACGATGAATGATTGCAGCGGTTGTTGTGACAACAGAAGTTATAAGGGTGGAATAACACAAAAAAACAAGACTGTTAATATAAAGATAAGAGCAATGACTTTGATATCATATTAAAAATACTTAATAATTATATTTTATTCCGTGTTTAAAGAAATATACATGATGTCTTTATATAGGAGTTACAAGTAAACTAGATATCTCTAAATTAACTAGATATATATTAGTAGATATATACATTAATCTGTTACTAGATATACATTAATAATAATTATTTTAAAATTTATTTATTATTGGGGTGGATTTATCAAGCTTGTTCAACCTATTTGATGCTTACTTAAAAATTAATGTAGTATATTCATGGAGCTCGCTCAAAGCTTACTTCAAAATTAGTGTAGGATCTGTAAACATCATGTTTAGGTTCAAAGTGCAACCACTACTCCTTCTGCCAGCGACATTATTGAGTTGATCTTACTTCATTTTAGTAACCTTGTACTACTCCTTTTCAAACTCTTTGTAAAGTAAATGGTGCATATATAGAGTGAATAAAAACTCTTTTTAAGTAAGATTACCATAATAGACATGAAGAAAGGGAACATTACCAGACAATCAAAATAAAGTATATATTAATTAACACTGGGCAAAGCCATTTACCTTTTATCGAACACTGGAGGAGAGGATATACTCTCAAGATTTCTAATGGAAAGTGAAAAGATCGAATGCAGATGAAATGAAGGACGAATATTCCACAGATACAATTTTGAATTTTAATTAAGAGACAACAATCACTTGCAGTTTATTGATTAGTACAAAAAAGAAAGATAAGTCAAAGTTTAAATTAGTTTTATTTTATTTTTCTTGTAATTCAATTAATTGCTTTATAGATATTGTTATGTCTACGTATTATTTTTGACGAAAATCAAATATCATAATATTAATCAGTTAGTTGATTTTTTGTCAACTTTTTATTGAAATTATAATTCGATGTAACTTTTTTTTTATAATATTTTGATTTAATTTGTCCTCCAATTGTTTGTATTTTCTGTGACATTTTAATTATTTTGATGATTATGATCAAATTTTCAAAGTTTTTTTTTATTTTTTAAATTTGATTATCATGGTCAATAAATATATTCATAATGATACAAGACAATTGCCTAAATAATATTTTGTAAGTTTCAACAATTACCTATATATTTTTTATTGAAAAGCCAACCTTTTAATTTTAACTTCACAAAAATTATTTTTTAATATTAAAAAATTGTTCTATTCAAATTATGAGCTTTCTAAGATACAACAACTGTTTTTGAGGAAAAAAAAAGAGTAAGTTAAAAACAGTTATAGGATGATTATTTGTTGATTAACTGGTAAGAAAGAAAATGAACAATTACTTTTATAAATTTATAAATTTTTTATTTATTTTTAACATCATAATGAATGAAAAATTGATAGAATTATATGAATAAAATATTTTTTATAATTTGGTGATAAAAATAAAATAAAAATTAATTTAATAATTTAATAATATATTTATAAATTTACCATATTTATCCTAAAAACTTGTATTTCCTTATCTAATTAATGGTTATCTTGACAAATTCAACCATATTGGCTATTCTATTTTATTTTTTTCATGATTCTTACTAACGTTGTCAACATAACAGAGTTGGTTTGGGATCTCTTTCTCGTTAGTTCATCCTTAATTTAAAATTTATCTTCATCTCTATTATAAAAATTTTATAAGTGTATATCAGGATTCTCGAAACCCATACAAATATCCAAATAATATTTTAAATATTTTTTTTCATTTTAATATAAAGGAAAAAATTATAAAAAACTAAACTAATAATAAATATTTTATAATGAAAAAAAGAAATTATGAGTCAATAAATAATAATAATAAATAATATTTATGAAAAATGAAGAAAAATAAAATATAAGTAACAATAAATATATAATACTTTATACTAAACAATATTGATAGAATCTTATTACAAACTAATTTAAAATAATAAGAAAAATTATAAAATAATTATAATTTTTTTTATTTTTAGAGTTTATATAAAAAATATTGATGTTTTAATATAATAAAAATATAACTTAAACATAACATATATAATATATAATACATTACTTAAAATTAATTTAAATTTAAATGTAACTAAGTTAATAAAAAATTTATATATTTATTAAAGTATAAGGGATATAATTTTGAAAAAAAAAAGATAAAGAATGCATCTTCATTTTTGATTTAATCTTTAATCTTTAATATTGTTTATTTTTTATTTTATTATCTTTATTTTTGTCCCGAACTTAATACTCCCACTAGAATTTTAAGTTATGCGTAGATAACCTTTATCTATTTACTATACAATTTTTTGACATGTTTCACCCGAATCTTACCATATCTATCATATAACTGTTAATGTATATCTAGTAATATATTAATGTATATATATATATATTTGTTAATATATATTTATTTACTTTAGGCATATATATATCTAGTTACTTTAGACATATCTAATTTACTTGTAACTCTTATATAAAAGTATCATGTATATTCATTTAATCACAGAATAGAATACAATTATTAAGTATTTCTAATATGGTATCAGAGTCATTACTCTTATCTTTCTAACAGTCTTGTCTTTTTTAGTGTTACTCAACCTTTATAACTTCTGCTGTCACAATAGCCGCTGCAGCCACTCATCGTTGAACCTCCGACGATTTTCAGCCGTTGTCCTTAGGTTTTGGGCCTATAGTCACCGTTGTTAAGGAGTTCCGCACCACACAGACCACTACAATCACAGTCGTCGTCGTACATCTTGTTCTGATAATTTTTCTGTAGATACCACTGTGATCAGATCGACCAGATCTACACAATCGTGGAAGTATCACAATCATCGGACTCCGCATGCGCCCTCACGCGTTGCTCAAAGGATCTGCACGTCTTTTCATGCGTCACCACTAAAACCAAACGCCGTCGTGAATATTACCTTGACGACCTTTCTGCAGATACCACTGTGATCGCCGCGACCAAATCTACACAACCATGGGCGTATCGCAATCATCATCCTTCGTACATGCCCGTACGCACCGTCAACAAAAACAGTGCATCAGATTCACACACCACACACGCCACGCTCTCGTCCGTGACGTCAACAAAGAAGTTTATTAATTTGGTACACTTTTGTTTGCATGTCATTTGTTGTTGAGACAACCTATGTCAGAAAACAACCCTTTTTTTCTCTTAAATCCATCAGGAACTATTTCATGAGTAAGTTAAAAGAGAAATAAAAAACTTTCTTATTTATTATTTTACATAGAAATATTAATTACATATAAAAGATTATTTTTAATATAATTATCACTATTATCAAGATCTATCATATGAATCCACGCATTTTTTTACGTTTTTAGTGCTCCACCTTACTTCTAATATGCCTTTAGTATACGCCTTTATTAGAAGATGTGTTGTATATGAGTTGACCTCTTAGCCTTTCTCCAACCACAAACAAATATGAACATCCTTCAAACTATATTAACCTTCATCTCAATTTCCTCAATCCTTTTCTTGCTAGCTACGTTATTTTTTCTACTACAAATTTACCAAGGCAAATCCATCAAGAACTCAACATACCCACCAGTCAAAGGCACTGTTTTTCACCAGCTTTTATACTTCAACAAGCTTTATGATCATCAAACTAAAACTGCCAAAAAGTGCCCAACTTTTAGACTACTTGCTCCGACACAAAGCGAAGTTTATACAACTGATATTCGAAATATAGAACATGTTTTGAAAACTAACTTTGACAAGTATTCAAAAGGTGTCCATAATCAAGAAATTTTGACTGATCTGTTCGGACAGGGGATTTTTGCAATTGATGGTGAAAAGTGGAGGGAACAGAGGAAGCTTGCTAGCTTTGAGTTTTCCACTAGAATTCTTAGAGATTTTAGCTGTTCTGTTTTTAGAAAAAATGCTTCCAAATTGGTCAAAACTATATCTGGATTTTCTGCTTCTGCCCAGATTTTTGATATGCAAGTGAGTTTTATGCAATTTTTAAGCCTTTTCTAAATCTTCTTATTTTCTAGTTGAAAAGTCATCAACTTCAAATAAATAGGCATTTGATATTATGGGTTCTGTTTGGTTTTGATTATACTTCTGACAATTTGTTTTTGATTTAAAAAAAAAAGAAACTTCGACACAAGTATTTCCAAGATTTAGAAAGCAAATTTTGCAAAAATTGTATGCTTCTTTGTGAAAATGATGAAATAATTTTAATAAAAGCACCAACAAATGACCCTAATTGTCTATTTGCTTATTAGAAAAATGCTTTTGAACTAAAATTGACATAAGCTTTTTCCAGACTCATAAGAAACAAACTATGTGTTCATTTCTAATTCCAGACTCATAAGAAACAAACTATGTGTTCATTTCTAAGGGCATTTAAAAAAAAAAAATAGGAAAATCATTTTTAACATAAGCACCAATAAACAAGTTCTAAGTTTAGAAAAAAAAAATTACATATTATAAATGTATACGAACATAATTGATTATTCTCCGAATAATTTAAACTTTTGATAGAGTTGATTTCTAACATGTTATTAAAACTTAAGTTTTTGTATTTAAAATACATTAATCTCAATTATTTAATTATATATGTTTAAAATGTATGATATATAGAATTAATAAATAATAATATATAAAAATATTACTGTCATTTTTCTTAATAACTTAAGTTTTTAGAGGGTTGTGTTTTCGATAATTTTTAACACCATAAACATTTTCGAGACTTATAATATGGTGCTCTCGAGAAAAAACACAAATTATGTATTTGTTCCTTAAAGCACTTTTGTGAATTACTTTTGACAAAAATAGCTTTTATCAAGAGCACAAGGATCCCTATCTGTAAAACAAATCAATGAAACTTGATTAATTGCTATACATGTTCATAGACAAGACCAATTATATTGTTAAATATATTTAGTTCAAATTTTTGTTTGTAGAATTTGCTTATGAGATGCACTCTGGATTCAATATTCAAAGTTGGGTTCGGGGTAGAATTGAATTGCTTGGAGGATGTTGAGTCCCACATCGCCCAGGGAAGCCAGCAATGTGCTGGTTATAAGTGTGGGTGGCCCCTTTCCTGATAAGCGCGTTTTGAGGGAAACATTGGGCTGCCCAGCTTTCAATTTGGTATCAAAGCAGGTCCCTGGGGGTCCCGATGTACACGCTCTCTGCTCGGCTCCGTGTCCGTTGGTTACTTGGCGCGGGTAGGCAGTCGGTCTTTGCGGTGTCCCCGTCCGATGTGAGGGGGAGTGTTGAGTCCCACATCGCCCAGGGAAGCCAGCAATGTGCTGGTTATAAGTGTGGGTGGCCCCTTTCCTGATAAGCGCGTTTTGAGGGAAACATTGGGCTGCCCAACTTTCAATTTGGTATCAGAGCAGGTCCCTGGGGGTCTCGATGTACACGCTCTGCTTTCGGCTCCGTGTCCAGATTGGTTACTTGGCGCGGGTAGGCATGGTCTGCGGTGTCCCCGTCCGATGTGAGGGGAGTGTTGAGTCCACATCGCCGGAAGCCAACAATGTCTTTGGTTATAAGTGTGGGTGGCGCTTTCACGATAAAGCGCGTTTTGAGAACATTGGTACAGCCTTTCAATTGAGGAGTCAAGTAAAGAAGGGAGTGTATTTATGAAGGCTTTTGATGATTCAAATGCTTTGGTATATTGGCGTTATGAAGATCCATTCTGGAAATTGAAAAGGTTCTTTAACATTGGTTCCGAAGCCTCCCTTAAAAGGAACATTTCAATCATTGATGATTTCGTTCATCAACTTATCAGGAGAAAGAGGAAATTGTTAAAAGAACAACTAGATTGTGTAAGTTTAGTTGATCATCAAGAATTTATTTGGCACTTTCTTTATGAAACGTTAGTCTTGTGAATAAATATATTAGGTTATTTAATAAAATAAAATAAAACCAATTTTCCTACTAATTTGGCTTTTAGAGTATGTATGCTTATGCATTCGACACTAGAAAAACACTCGTGAGTCGTGACAATAAAAAATGCTCCTTAACCAAATAGAAAACATTGTCAGAAGGTTTTTAGGATGCAAACAAAATCACTAAAAATATGATTCTTTAACATTTTTAATCCTAAAAAGTTAACCATATTCTTATAAACTTTAATATACTATTGTGACTTTTATTTTTTTCTAAAATTTCTCTAAAATCCAAAAAGTTAACTGTTTATTATAAATTTTATCATAATATTTTTTTTTATTAATATAAGATTTTCATTTTCTATGATATTTTTCTCAAAAGGGTGGTCATTGTGTCAAATATTTTGTTACTCTTAATATTAATTACACCTTAGTGTTATTATTATTGAATAAAATTGTTATTAATAAATTATTTTTATGACAATAAGAAAATGCATTGTGTTAATATCATTACTTTTCTTATAATATATTTTATATTTGAGTCATTTTTTATGTCAACATCCTTTTATATATATATATATATTTGTGAGAAGGTTCATACAAATTTTTTTATACATTATTATTTTTAAATATAACTTTCTCCCAAAATCACTTTTAAGATTTTCATATTTCTGTAGCATGTTTAAGATGAACATATTTGTATCATAAAATCAAAGGGTCAAAACGTTTTAGATATATAAACTTATGTTTAAATGTGTTCAGTACCTAAAAGAAAAAAATAGAAAAGCAAAAAGTTCATGGTCATTTTATGCAGTTGATACGTAAAAATATGCATTTTTATTTTATATGTTTTGTTATAAAGAAAGAGAAGGAGGATATACTCTCAAGATTTCTGATGGAAAGTGAAAAGAATCCAGATGAAATGAAGGATGGATATTTAAGAGACATAATTTTGAATTTTATGATTGCTGGAAAAGATAGCAGTGCAAATACTCTATCATGGTTTCTCTACATGCTATGTAAGAACCCCCTCGTTCAAGAAAAAGTTGCACAAGAAGTTAGAGATCATGTCAATGGTGGCAAGTTGGATAAAACTGATATTGATGATTTCATAACAAACTTAACCGATACGACCCTTGAGCAAATGCATTATCTTCATGCAGCCCTCGCTGAGACCTTGAGGCTTTACCCTGCTGTTCCTGTGGTAATTTCAACATTTTTTTTTAAAAGCTCAGTTCATGCTTCTTCTTAAGTTTACCTAAACTCAATTAGATTTCATTTAGTTACTCACTTGAACATGATATGATAGACTGGTATATAGGTCATAGTGTTCAAGAAAAGGAACCGAAATTGCTAAATATCAGTAGACTGCACTATACTAAAGTAGTTAATGCATCACATTTTGCTTGTATTAGGGTGCACAAACAAAATGGTAAACCTGATTGAATTAAAAAATTAGATTACATTGAAGAATCCAATCTGATTTGTAGTTCATTTTAATTCAATCCCGTTTATCAATTAATAAATTATTTAAATTAAATCAATCATTTTAATTATTATATATTTAAAATGAACATTGTAGGTTCTAGACTCTTATGTGTAGCTTTTTTCCTTTCCAAACTCTAACAAACAATAACAAGAAAAAAAGAATCACATTGCTGATGGTTGAGCTCAACACCTTATTGTTATGCGGACATGGGTCTGTCAACGCTCTACAACCTAGTCATTTTATTTTTGAACAATTGATTTATTTATAACTTACTGTTATACTAGACTGATTCGTCCAGTCCAGTTTGGAAAAATCTGGTCTCATTTTTAAATTTTTGGAAAAACCAGATTAATCTAGACCGTGTTCACCCTTAATTTAGTTCGTATTTAGTTATTTTTAATACGTAGGATGGGAGATGTGCATAATACTGACTATTTTTAAAATAATACTGTATTTGTTATTTTAAATAATATTGATTACTTTTAAAATATTTTGTTGGCAAATGGAGGATGGGAGATGTGCTGATGTAGATGATGTTCTTCCTGATGGATTTAAAATCAGAAGAGGTGATGGAGTTTACTACATTGCATATGCCATGGGCAGAATGCCTTACATTTGGGGAGAAGATGCCGAGGATTTTAAACCCGAAAGATGGCTCAACAATGGAGTTTTCCAACCTGAATCACCATTTAAGTTCATAGCATTTCATGTCTGTACAATCCTCTGCTACTACTTATCTATGTTTGATTAAGAATACCAGAGCACTTGGATAAATTAAAATTTTCAATTGCAGGCAGGGCCTCGGATTTGCCTTGGAAAGGACTTTGCTTACCGGCAGATGAAGATTGTATCAGCTGCACTTCTTCGCTTCTTCCACTTCAAATTAGCTGATGAGACAAAAACTATGACATACAGAACCATGTTCACTCTTCACATTGATGGAGACCTCCCTCTCCGTGCAGTTTCGAGGAAAGGCTTATAGAAATATAAGGAGAAGAACAGATAGATACTGAAGGAAAAACCAGAAGCTAAATTCATTCAACAATCCAAGTCTGTTCGTTACAATATAAGGGAGAAAGCAATTCATCACATCAGAACATTTGTTGAAGAAAAATGCAGAGTTGCATTGTTAGCTGCTAAATTAATAACTCGATACATGGATTACAAGTACAATTACAAATTACAACATATAATAAAAACAAACAATTTAATACATACAATGATTCATATGTCATAATGTTGCCAACCTCAAGCTACACCATAGACGAGAGTCATAAGTCATCCAGAGGGGTTCAAGACAAAAAAACTAGTGCTCTGTAATTTTGTCATTCAAGTATTTCAGAACAGCTTTGGTTCCTTTATCTAAAATTGTCCTCCGAATGCTGCCAAAACAATATAAGGAAAAAAAAAAGTGATCCCCACTCATCAGATTTGTTCTGACTGCGATAATACAAGAATGACACTATTGAAGCACATTATATAGCACAAATTTGAGATATATCTCAAATGACATGGTAAGCTGTCATAGACTTATTATATGCAGGCTCACATGGTTTTAGTATCGACCAATCACACAAAATTAAGATTATCACAAATTTGTGTGAGATAAAAGTATCTCTTAAAACTGATGCGTCTTGCAGAGTGCAGACAGATAGAAAATCATAAATATGATCAAACTACTAAGAGAAAATCATAAAAATTTCTGAAAATACTCATAAGAAAGAGGAAAAGTGTAATTGCGTACCTTCTCAAAGGATTTCCATCAAGTCTTAATGCCTGTAAGGTGGGTTCAAGCAAGCCCTAATAAAGAAAACCATTTGGTTTAGAACTATGTAACTTATCATGTCAGGAGAAAACATTGAATGTGAACTAGACAAGAACTCCACATAGCATACCCTTAATATAATAACATGCAAAAATCTGTATCAAGGAGTTAATTCTAGGCGTTGGCAATTTGGGCCATGACACACAACACCAACACAATAGGAGTTACTGGACACGATTACCGGGTACATAACTCCCAGAACTTTCATGACTTGACTTCCAAAAGTCTACTTACCAATTGCGGGGGAAGGGTTGATATATTATTGTCAGATAGATCAAGCTCGGTGAGAGAAGTAAGATTTTTGAAACCCTGCATGCCAAAATTTTACCAAGATTAGCAAATTTGTGAAGGCCAATTCATCTACCAAATAAAATTATGTTGATACATAAGATTTATCCTCTCTATATCATCCTATTTGACATATACTGAAATACATTGAGGGTTCTCTTCTTGTAAGATTACCAAAATAAAGGATTAAGTATTTTAGGGGACACATAACACATAAGAGATGCCAAACATATATCTTTCAAATATGAGAGCTTGCTCTCTGATGGAACCACCGAACCACAACGTTCTTCCAACTTATGTTAATAATTACTTTACTGTATGATATTATGGTCTCCACTAATTATTTTTTCAGAGGCAAATGATATGATTACTAATCATCGTACTAGAGTCTAAGCATATGGTCCTGACCTTCTAAACTTAATTCTAGAAGAAATTACATGGCATATATTTGCCTCTTACTATCTTAGTAGAGAAAGTCATAAAGATTTACCTCTGAAATTGACTGAAGGGAATTTTGGCTCAAATCAAGGATCCACAATTGATTTAACCTCAGAATCTCTGATGGGACTTCACATAGCTGCATCCGCCTGCCAATACCAACTTCCATAATTAAGAACATAACAATTCACCCAGTCATGTGCATGATTATTGTTTTCAACTCACCTCAAGTAAAGCTCTCGTAAATGTGGTAAGCTAGAAAATTTTGGATGCTCTGGCAATGAACCAATATTACCACTTAGATCCAGAATCTGAAGCATAGGGACTGCTTGATATCCATTGAATGGGATCTATAGCACAAATAAAGGATAGCGAAATAAGTTTGTACATCTGATAGGAAGTCACAACACAAGATATTATGGAAATGTATCTATAATAGGTATATGTTTTTTCAAGACTTAAACGAAAAGAAGCACGCATCATGTGGTAAGAATCTGCTACATCTCTTTATGTTTTAATTTCACATGACAAATTTACAAAAAGAACTATTTAGCAACTGTGCTTTTTTTTTTAACCTACCCTACATCTCTTAACTTGCATAATAAAAGACAAAATATATGACGTATGCTTTACCTGTCTCAGTGGATTATTATCCAGCTTCAAACACAAAAGATTAGGAAGTGAATTAAAGATTGCGCTTGGCCAGTCCTTAATCTTGTTCCTTGATAAAACCAATGTCTGCACATTTGGATAAATGCAAAGTTGAATTAATAGACAGATACATTCATATTTTGAAACAGACAACTTTTGATATGTCTGCGGGGAGAGGATCTCACTCCAAACCTTTTGTATACTTTAAGTTTAATTCAGTGCAAAAAATTTTGTTTGGGTGACATGGCCATTGGTTCAGTCCTCTTCCCTATGTCACAACCATGGTAGTCTAATAATTTCAATGACTGTTGAAGCCAGGACAAGAGATTCTACAATGTAATGAATAGTAGTGTACGGTATGCTTTTAAATGAGTTACCAAATTCCTTTAAAGATTTGTATTTTAGCTAAAAATGGAAAATAAGGAGGATAGCCAAACAAAAGAGACTTACCTGGAGAGAAGTACATGAGGAAATCTCAACAGGCAGCTCTTGGATGAAATTTTTAGACAGATTAACTTTGATGAGTCCACCCAATTCCCATACTTCTGGTGGGACATTACTCAATTCCAAACCCTCCAAAGAAATTTCCTGTAACTTTATACACCCAACTTGAGTACAAAATTTGAAGAGGTAAACTTAGTTAGTTTACAAGGCAAGTTTACAGTACAAGGCTCAACATTAGATTTTCACATGTGTGCACATAACATGGATAAGAAATTTGGAAGAATATGAATTCAAGATCCCCATCTCGGTTAATAATATCATATTCTGTTGGTTTACCATTTTACTCATAGCTCCAAGTTGAAAGAGCTGGCCAAAGTTATTTTTTTTTTTAAGAAAAAACAACTTAATTCATGTTTTCCTAACGAAAGGAAAGGTAAATTCTTAGCTTTGCAAGGAATACTGAACTCATAGAGTTGGAAGAGCATTAAACCACCCAACTCATGAATCATATGTGCTTGTGGGAAATAATTTTCTGGGTACAACCAGACCAACCAAATAATTCATTGAAAAAAAGCAACAAATTCCTACAGCTTATCACTTCAGAAACACTTATCCCTCCAGACAAAATAAGATTCTTTTGAATAATACCTTTGAAGTGATTGACAACCTAGCTGCCATAGCAATTGTAACCTCTTTTGTTGTGCTCGTAGCTTCCATTTCTACAAGGGAAATATGAAATTTTGGTATGATGCTATAGAATCAGGAATTCTTCACAACACTAGACGCACTACAGTAAGCATGCTAACAAGCGTACAATGCCCATACACAAGTACAAGCCTATATACCTTCACTCCGAGGAAGTCTACTTTTAAGATACTTCAGCAAAGCTGGTGTGGGTCCAGAAACCAGTGAACTGGAGAAGGGAATATCAGTTGGATATATCCTTAAAAAATGGGAACATTAAATAGAGTAAAGGGCAAAAAAAAAAAGTCCCCCGGACCTTCGAATAGTTCGTAAGGGATTTCCAATAAGCAAAAGTTTTCGAAGGGTAGTCATCTTGCCTGCAGAGAATATTATTACGTTTCATTTACAACAATGATAATTCCTAAACTTTGTGCTATTAAAATACTAAAACAACTAAAGATAGGGTAAAAAGTAAATAATTTTTTTTAATAGAATGAGAAAAGTAAATAAATTTCCTTATACTGAGCGGAGGATAAGCTTTAGTCCATCACGTTATTCTTTCACTAAGTATGGATTTTTCAGAAAAAATATCTTCCATGAAACTCATCAGTGCATTAAATAACCACTACCAGGTTTTTTCTAGTTAAAATAGGGATATATGAAATATCATTTATGTAGGATAAATTAAAATAGAAATTTTATCCTAACATGTTATAAAAAATGGAAATTTGCATCAAGAACTGCACAGACATCTCTATTATTACAAAAAGTTACTACAGATAAGCCTAAGAGTAACCACAGTTAGCTAACTTACCCATTTCTGAAGGTAATCCAGTCATTGAATTGTTTGAAAGATCAAGGAGTGAGAGACGCAAGTTGCATGCCTCCACCGGATACTCCTTCAACTGCACAAACATGACGTAATTAACAGATTTTCTTTCTTATTTCTTTCGTTCTTTTTTTGGTTGCTAAGAGACAAATCATAATTTAGTATGCCACAGATATAGTACCATGAATATCTTTAGGAAAAAGAAGAAAGCAATGAGAAGCACTAGTCCAAGAGAAAGGGGAAGAAAGAGGCAGTAAACCAATAAAATAGAAGAAAGAATGTGCAAAATGATTTCCTTGCACTCACAAATTACAGAATGTGGATCAGTCGAAAAAATGATGAATTTGGCTTACTTCGATTAAATATGAAAATTGTCAAAAGAAGTTGTCTTCATGGTATGATTTAGGAGGAATGGAGGGTGAAAGAGTTTTTAAAAGAGAAGTCAAAGGCCAAAGGAAAAAAAAATGTTCAGATTTAAGAATTATGAAGACAAATGGATAACAAAGCTTATATCAGAAATATCATTTGACTTGACTATTTATTTCAATAATAGTTTTCATCACTGAAATAATACTAAAGTATTTTTAAATAAGCCTATTCATAAGGACATCTAAATACCTGGTTTGAGCGAAGATCCAATATTCCCAAGTGAGAAAGCGATCCTATCTCTGCTGGTACAGCTACAAGTGCATTATTCCTAAAATTTTGAGTTGCAAAAGCCGTATATATTTTCTTAGCAAAAGAAAATCACATAAATTCCAAATATGAAAAATTCAAAAGAAACAAACCAAAAATAATATAATGTCATGTCGGATACCCCATGTAGAACTCAGCAAGGGAAGAGCAATTCCTTATTGATGATGGGATTGATGAAATTCCTACAGAACTCAGCAAGACAAAATACAAATAAGAAGGCCAAGTTAAAACACATATCACATCAGAAGCAGATATTCAATATTGAAATGCCACATGTTAGAAAAAGCTCACTGTTCTGGTGAAGGTCAAGACGAATGAGACGTGGAAGGTTCCCAACGTTCTGAGGCATACAACTCAACATATTTTTTGCTGCAGAAATTACAAAGAACTATTTAGTTTTACAATGACATAGGAGCAGAAATTATCACAGTAGCAAAAAATTTGGGCAACTACATGCATTGAGTTCTGAAAGCACAGTCCATGATGCAATCAAACTCTCAGATAACAATGTTAGCTTGTTTCCCTGTCACAAGCAGATGACAAACACACATTATAACCTTAGTTACATCAATAACTATTATTTCAAGAATTTAAAGTATCTGACAATTGTCATTTGCTATTTTCTTACCTCCATATCTAGTTTTGTCAGTTTTGAACAGTTTGCCATATCTTCTGGCAAGCTGGTGATAGTATTGTTTGATGCCTGCAGAAAAAGTTTCAAAAATCACTTCATTATAACCATAAGTGAAGCTAAAAAAGGGTCCCTCATATCACCATACCCTAGATTTCTAATTCCAGCAAAAAAGAGCATTACCTTAAGTTCTGATAAACCAGAACATCTTCCAAGTGAGCTTGGGAGTTCCATAAGGCTATTGTTCGAACAATCAATTCTAGGTTAAAAGGGTTAAAAGAAAGCATAAAGTTAACACCAAGCTAGATAAGATTATAAATTAACACAAAAGAAAAGGGCAGCATGGGATTATAAAAACAAAGTTAATGGTTGAAGAAAGAGATGACAGTCAAGATAATCATTGAAAAGAAACTTTAAGGTGTCAGACAATGAATTTAAAGTAACTATGAAGGGAGTGGGGTAAAAAGAGAAGAATGTACGGCCACCAAATATAAATTGATTGCTATAGGGAATTTCCACGAAATCAAATGGACGCATAACCCGTAGCAATTTATTCACTTGTGCCTTTAATAAAAGTCAATGATGGTTTCCTAAGAAAGTGATTTCAGGAAGCACACAATGGACCCATTTTGATGTGCTTATTTTAGAAGTGGTTTTAAGAGAAGTGGTTTGAAATGAAATTGTTTGGTTAAAAATGGATTAAATAGAAGCATTAACGTGTTTGGCATAAAATTACTAAAAGTGATTTAGAGTGACACTTTAGTAATTAATTTAGGAGATAAGTATGCATTCTAAACTACTTCTCTAAAAAGGAAGGATTACTTAGAACTCGTTTTGTAACTAGTTCTATTTTCTTATGTTTGAAACTAGTTTTATGTTTTCTAATAAGAGAAAAAACAAAACAAAAAACTTGTTTGGTAAAAATTTCTTTTCTTATTTCATTCCCTCTTAACTCACAATAAAGCAAAAGTAAATGTAACTAATAAAAAGAAAAGTGAACTTGAGATAAGGTTTTTTAAATTTTTTTTAAGTCTCAAAAATGATAAAAATGGTGTATAAAAATGGAACTGAATTTGAAACTAATTTTGAACTTAAAAATGAAATTAATTACCAAACTACACCCATTTTGAAAACTTGAGTTCAAAAACTAAAACTTGAAAACATAATTGGTCATAAAACATGCATTTACTTTTCCTAAACACACAAATAATACTTCTCAAAAGTTTGAGACCACTTCTTATGGAGATTGTCAAATACCTTTAAACGTGCTTTAAATCACATGAAACCAATTTCAACCAAAAGAAAAAGAAGTTCCAAACGGGGCCTATGTGCTTTGAGTCATGAAAACACTTATGATAAAAAATCTGTTCAACTCAAAAGCACTTTTTTTGTTATAGCTTTTGTAAGGTATCAGAGGCAAACAAACCTATTATCATGATGATATGCAACAAAAAGGCAGGGGCTTATAAGTAATAAATGAGTAGATAAATACACTCTTGAGTCAAAGAAATAAACAAAAAGAGGGGAAAGGGATCAAGAAACAGAGAAAGAAAGAAAAACTACAATACTTGACCAAAGAAGTTGCTGATCCAATCTCCTCAGGTAGCCTTTCAATCATGTTAAACGACACATCTAACGATTTTAACAAGGAAAGCCTGCCAAAAAATTTCAAGAATTAAATTGGTAGAAATAAAACAAATTGAATCATGCATTTACATTAAGCAAAGTACTAAACTTTGAATAAGAAAAAACTCACTCTCCAATAGCAGCTGGAAGCTCGGAAAGCTTGTTGTGGCTAACATTTAATACAGTGAGTTGAGGTAAACATCTGATGTCTTCTCTCAACGTTTCAATACTGTTATGAGCTAAAATCAACTTTTGTAGCTCCACAGCCTTGAAAAAAAAACCATGAAATTTATCTAAATGGGAAATCCCCAAAAAGGAAGACACAAGCTAAAAAGTGGTAAATAAATCACCTCCCACCACTTCTCATCTTGAGAAACTGTATCCAAACATCGATACACCTCATTTGGGACTTCCCTAAAAATCACAACGCATTATTTAAACAAAAGCTGACTGATTATTGTCAAAACATATATTTGAAAAACGAGTTCTGATATCAATGTCATAAAGGGTGCATAGGTGTGAAATCTGACAGAGACGATAAACATGCCTTAGAGAACGATTTGAGAGGTTGAGAGAACCAGAGGTTCTCGCAGATTTGATAAGTCGGTCCATTGTCCAAATTTTTCATTAAGCAAGGAACTTTTGAGCTTTCAGATCTAAATTCTGCGTTTCAAAGCTGATGAAATGATGTAGTTGAAATTGAGAACATCATGGATTTAAAGATACTGCTGCAACGCGACTGTTTAAAGCCCATTGTCCCATTTTGCTGTTTTTGCCACCCCTGTCACAGGTGTCACTAAAACATCTTGAGAACAGTTTCATTTTCTGTAGTGGTTTTTTTAATGATATTATTATAATATAAATTTATGTCATAAAATATTTTATTTATTAACAATAATATTAAATTAAATTATAATTAATATTAATATTTAAAAAAATTAATTGATAAATATATTTATAAGAAATATGTTATTTACTTTTTTTTTAAAATATTTTTATATCCTTTTATTTGTCATAAATGCATTATTATAATTTTTTATTTATAAAAAATATATCAAAAACAAAATTAATATTTTATCACATTTTATATTAAATATAATAAAATAATAGATGTATTTTATATTTTTCAATAGATATATACTTAAAAAAATTCTAAGAAAAAATTTCTTTTAAGATTAATTTTTTTAATAAATCTTAAACATAATTTTTATTATATAATATCTAAAGTCACATATTAAACAATGAATATTTAATTTAAATTTAATCAAAATATTTATTAAAAATTGAATAATTTTTTAATTAAAAACTATTACATTAAATATATGTATATTAAAAATAAAAATATATATATATCAGATGTATTGTTTCATTATATTTCATTACATTTAACAAAAAAATAGATAAAAAGTTAATTATGTTATTATCTTAACATATTTTTTACAAATAAAAAAATTTAAAATATACTTTCTAAACAAATGAACTAAACAACTATTAAACCTAAACAAATGAATATTTTCTCAAAAATAAAACAAAAACTTATTTATGTTATTTTGAAAATTATTAATTAATTTTAATTTTTGGAAAATATCAAAATTTTACCAACACGTTAAAAGTCAGTTGACAATTTCTACTTAAATTACTATTAAAATAAATCAGTTAATTTAATATAAAATTTGAAATGTTAAGAGCTGTTTTATAGCATTGTACCATTGATGTACAATAGTTACTTGTTTTCTAGCAACATTATTTTTGTTTGTTTTATGAAAATACGTTTATTTTTTATATAATAAATAAATATTTTTTATATTTAATTAAAAATATATATAAATATAATCGTTAAAATATAGCCTCTTTGATTTTTAGTTCGACTAATTATATATAAAAGCTTGAAATTATTTTATCCTAAGATATTTTGATAGAACTAATAAAATAATAAGAAAAGGGCCAAAGGCCCAAAAAGGACTATCCAAACAACTTATTGGGTTCCGGATTTAATCAAATTTACATGTGACATCCACACTACTAAGCCCAATATAACACATGCGCATCGTCTCTCTCCGGCTCTACTATACCTCTGAAATCTGAAATTCTGAAGGGTTTAAGGAGTTTCAAGACGTCCACCTACTTTGCTTAGAATCTTGATAAGATGACGAAGCAGAAAGAGAGGAAAGTGAACGTTTCCGGGAAGCCCAAGCATTCATTGGACGTGAATCGTAGTGATGGAAAAAGTAATACTCGTAGTGCCTCCACTGTGCGCCGCCTCAAGATGTACAATACGAGGCCCAAGCGTGATAGGAAGGGGAAGATTCAGAGCCATGAGCTTCAGTCTAAGGAGTTGCCCGATACGCGTATTCAACCCGATCGCCGCTGGTTCGGTATGTAGAATAACTCATTCAAGTTTTTGGTTACTTAATCAATTATTAATGAAAAAATACTGAATCAAGTATGTAGTTTGCAGAATACTGGTTGTGATTTTTTTATTTCATTTTTTCTGGGTGGATTTGTAGGGAATACGCGTGTTGTGAATCAGAAAGAGCTCGAGTTTTTTCGTGAAGAGCTTCAGAGTAGGATGAAAAATGGGTATAATGTTATTCTGAAGGAGAAGAAATTGCCCTTGTCCCTCATGAATGATCACCAGAAGGTATTAAACTGCACCTAAATTGCGAAACTTTGCCTTGTATTGCGCAAAATGAGCTAATGCTTGTTTAGACTGTGGTGTGGAATCTTTTATGTACTCTGAGGCCTTTGCTTACCTGGCTGGAATAAAATATTTCCACATATTTGGAAACTAGATCTACCATCTTCATTTTCCTCACTTCTTATTTCATAACTTTTGCATCTAATGGTAGAGTGCTCGTGGAGTGGTTATAGTACCTTTGCTATTATGTGTTACGGTGGTACCACCAATTATGTTATTATAGTGTACCAGAATTGACATGCTCTACTCTTTCTCAAGCAGGAAGATTTTGTTTTTCGTGTGGGTTCGGTTTTGGTTTTTATATGTGCTACTTTACTGACTTAATGTTTTCAATATACATGAAGCAAGCTAGAGTTCATCTTCTTGAACGAGAGCCATTCACAGATGCATTTGGTCCTAAGTCAAAGAGGAAGCGTCCAAAACTCTTGGCAGCAGATTATGATTCTTTGGTTAAGAAAGCTGATGGCTCTCAGGGTAATTTTTTCTCTTTATCCATCCTCTTCGAAATTCCTTGGTCATAGGATATCTGTGTTAGTGTTGAAAATGCAGTACATTTCTTGCAGTCGTTGTCCAATATTTGATAAATGGTACACCCTTGGATGAAATTTGGAAGTAAATATAATATTTAGAAGGATGTGCGTCATGCATTACCAGACTATGTTATTTTAAATTTTCTTACATCAATTCCAAAGTTTTCTGCCTCTTAAATAACTCCTCTCGTGCAAGGTGCAGATGCATTTGAGCAGAAGCATGTTGCTGACGGATCTTTAGAAGAAAATGAAGGGGATGGATTCAGAGACCTTGTTAGGCATTCAATGTTTGAAAAGGGTCAAAGTAAACGAATTTGGGGTGAGCTCTACAAAGTAATTGATTCATCGGATGTTGTTGTGCAGGTTTGTATTTCTTTTTTGGTTATACAAATTAATTATATTCATGCTATTTGGTTTGATCAACTTAATCTTGATAATTTAAGAATCAAAATAATTAAAAAATCTATTGCAGAAGTTTTTTCTGTTATATAATCTGTGGCATTGTGACATTTCATAGTTTTATGGTAAACATCTTTGTATGGCTAATGCAGCAGCTAATGAGTATATTTATTTTTATAGTGTTTCATGTAATGATTATTTTAGATTATTCACATAGGCAATATTTTCTTAGTAAAAATGTAGTTATAAATATTCAATAAAGTCTATGGATAGGGATTAGAATGAAATTTTAATATGTTTGGGGTACTTCTCTATCTGCTGTCTGTTTTTGTTGCCTTGAAGGTTCCAAAATTCTGTTAAACCTATGTATTATTGCTAATCTATTTATTTGCAGGTTTTGGATGCTAGGGACCCTCAAGGAACAAGATGCTACCACTTAGAGAAGCATTTGAAAGAGCATTGCAAATATAAGAACATGATTCTTTTGTTAAACAAGGTTGGATGTGTTTCTCAATGTTGTTACTTTGATAAATACATAGGGTTGCTCTACTTTTATTTCTACTGTGTTTTCCCTCTCTCTTCTTGAGAATGCTAACAGTTAGTATTTGCAGTGTGATCTAATTCCTGCTTGGGCAACTAAAGGATGGCTTAGAGTGTTATCCAAGGAATATCCAACTCTGGCATTTCACGCAAGTATTAACAAGTCCTTTGGCAAGGTACCCTTAGCTTACCGTAGAGCACTCTTTAAAGTGAAGTTGATATTCACAATGGACTTATAAAGTAGAATGTTTTAAATTAGAGGCATAATCTATAATGGAGTCTTTTATGTATTTAGATCTTTATATTTAGTATACACCACCTCCAGACATACACTTTTCATATTTCGTGAAATATTTGTATATAAGTGAAATGACATGGACATGGTTGTGAATATTTGGACACCTTAGTTTGGTGTATATTTACCCAAAAAAATTAGAAAAATTGGAGTGTTCGAACCCTAATATGTTCCAAAATTTACAAGTCTTGGTGTCCTAAAAGAGTCTGAATAACATAGATGCACACACATACACTTGAGAAAATAAAAGAAAAAATAGGCCACTTTTTCAAGTGAAGTTATTGGCTTTAAATTATTGATGAAATAACCTTTTGGGCAATTTTTCTTAAGTTCCAACATATGATTGCTGTGAATTATTTTATAACTCTTTTTTGCACTTTGATCATTTTTCTTCTTTTTCTCTTTTATATTTTCAGGGTTCTCTTCTGTCTGTTTTGAGACAATTTGCGCGCCTAAAGAGTGACAAGCAAGCAATCTCTGTGGGATTTGTTGGGTATCCTAATGTTGGAAAATCATCAGTTATTAACACATTGCGCACTAAAAATGTAGCTTGTCTCACCTTACTTGCTTTTATTGTTCTATTTCTTATATTACTTCCAACTTTTCTTGATTCATGTCTCTGCTAACATAATTATGACACACTGTAATTTCTAGCTATTCTGCTGCTAACTAGTTATCCATAATCTCCATATGTGTTGTACAGGTTTGCAAGGTTGCTCCAATCCCAGGGGAAACTAAGGTGTGGCAGTATATTACACTTACTAAGAGAATCTTCTTGATTGATTGCCCAGGAGTTGTATATCAGAATAGTGATTCTGAAACAGATGTTGTGCTGAAGGGTGTGGTATGATTGTTGTTGTTTTTGCTCATGAAGCTGTTAATTTGTTCTTATCATTTTTGATATGTGCTAAACTGACTGCTGGAAGATAATATTTTCCAGGTGCGTGTCACAAACTTGGAAGATGCTGCAGAACATATAGGAGAAGTTTTAAAACGAGTAAAGAAGGAGCATCTGGAAAGAGCATATAAGATAAAGGACTGGTAAAGTTTTATCATCACATATCTTTACTTTACTCTGTGTCCTGCTTCAAATGAAATTACATCCTGCAAAATGAAATTTCCAATATAATACTTGCTGTAGGCCGAGTAACTTTTTAAAATGCCAAAAGTAAACTTTACTTATTCTCAGCTTACATGCTTGTTCTATGAGCCCGCTTGATACCAAATTTTAGTAACTTTGATTGTTAGAAACTTATTTATGATAAAATTAAAAACACAACTTGTTCTATGAGCCCGCTTGATACCAAATTTTAGTAACTTTGACTGTTAGAAACTTATTTATGATTAAATTAAAAACACAACTTGTATTTTATTATGCATTGTTTAGATGATTCATTGGCGTATCTGGGTGTAATAACTTTAAATATTGAATGTTACTTTCATTAGAATTAATTCGATCCGGCCATTTCTCTCCCTCTTTTATCTTATTACTATTTTCTTGTGTTTTCAGGGAAGATGATAATGACTTTTTAGTTCAACTATGCAAATTATCAGGCAAACTTTTGAAGGTAATACAGAATTGTCCATAATTATGGACTAGGATTTGTTTGTTTCAGTTTAAACTTGACGTCATTCATACTTGGACAATCATAAGTTAAAGGAAGAAATTGATATAGTTAGCAAAAAAAAAAAGGATAAATAAGAACAAGTTCTTTCTTGTTCAACTATGCAAAGTAAGTGACGCATGAACCCACACGAAAAAAAGGTTTTTATTAACTTGTGGCTTCAACATTAATTTTACTCGTGCTGCAGCTTTTATTAATTCCTTTCTTGTTTAGCTTTGAAAGAGATAATTACTTTCTAATTTTATTTATTTATTTATTTTGGGATTGGCTGCTTCCAGGGTGGTGAACCCGACTTAACAACTGCAGCAAAAATGGTTCTGCATGACTGGCAGAGGGGTAAGATACCATTTTTCGTGCCCCCTCCACAGAAAGAAGATGATTCATCAGAGGCACCTCTTGTTAATGCTATGGATGATGATGATGGTGAGGTTGATAAAAGTAGGACATCTGCTGCTTTTAAAGCCATTGCAAATATTATTTCGTCACAGCAGCAAATGAGTGTCCCTGTTCAAAGAGATCTCTATAGTGAGACCGAATTGATGGATGAAATGGCTAAGCAGCCTCCAGCCAGTGGAGATGAGACATTGGAGCAGTCTCCAGCCGATTTAGATGAGTTAGCTGAACATCCTCTGCAAAGGGAGTCGGATGGGAATCAAGAATAAAATAATTAGATATTTAATTTGATTTTCAAATTGATGTTTTGAATATGAGAATAGGATTTTTTTTGTTATGAATAGTCCTTGTATGTATGTTTGTTAAATTCAGACCTGAAATATGAAAAATATTGATTTTATTTTTCTTTCATCCTCCTACTCCCAAAAATCTGAAGCAGGAAGGGGAGGGGGGGGGGGGGTCTTTTGACTTGATTTAAGCTCAAGAGTTCAGAATTGAGAAAAAAAAGTGGTCGGCTCAATTTATTAAAAAAGAAAATTCAGCTTCAGGGAAGCAAATATAGAGTATAAAATTCATCAACTGATTAATGTAGTGAATTATATAATCTTGTATATAATTTTTGCTCAATTTTCAGTTATAATGAATTATGATTCCTTGACTAGTGTTGTAAGTTGGGAGGTATTTATATTGGTACTGATAGTGCCGAATAAATCAATGAGAATTGTACGGAATTTCCTGTCTTCCTGATTAGAAAAGTAAAATGTTTTTTTTAAGTATTATTATTATCACAAATTAAAAATAAATAAATCACATGCATGCATTACACGTACGACTGTACTTACTTAGCTAGTAAAATTAAAAGGCACCCATAAACTAGGTGAAAAATCTAGCAAGCATACACCTTCTTTCTCTTTCAGTTGTAATATTAAGCAAGCACTGCTCTTGTCTTTTTCCCCCCTTTTATGTCCAACTATTTCTCAATTATTTTAATAAATATTACACACCACACAATTTTATAATTATAATGAGAGATTTGAACTCATTTACTTATGAGGAATATTGGCCGTTCTCATAGATGACTATTGTTCGGAAAAACTGTAAATCATGTCTGAACTGTGGATAACAAAAGTGCGAGCCCAGCAGCTATAGACCAAGGACTATCCAAATATTTGTGCCATACTTTAGCCATCCAACGACCCCCTCTCGGTGCTTGTTCTTTAACTTTTGCATTTCCTTCAAGATCTCATGATACAGCTCCACGTTATCTGTCAAATAAGGTGATATCTCAACTAAAAACCTAAGTACGTACGTCTTCATCATCAGTACCAATACCGTTGAAGAGTATGCGAGCTGACCTTAGCTCTTTCGCATCTTCTACGCTATTAATAAGAAGACAGAGGAAGGATATGTAACTAGATACGTCTAAGTTAGTAATAATATTACAATTGTCAATATATAATTCTCATAAGCTACCAAGTTCATAAGCTTATAGTACTTGTTGTATTGTCCAGTATTAATTAAGGAATTTCAAGGTATCCTGCAAGTGGAGACGATAAATGGCATCAGTTATTTGTGTAATTGTATCACTCGTGTGAAAGAAGCGTATGGTGTTATAAAATTATGCTAGAGGTGGTGATTGTTACCTGCAAGCCAAATAGAAGAAGAAAAAGTAATGCCGGCCGGTATCCTTATTTCGTCTGAATTGATATCCGCACCATTTGAGGTCGTTGGCACTTTCCAAACTCCTAGTCGACTCGAAGTAGCAGTTGACAATATTTTCACTTACTGTTTGCTTTCGTTTTTTTTTTTTTGGGGTTGACCAAGAACTACGGTTATTCGTAGCCAATCAAGAAGATGAGCAGGCTTTTTCTTTTTTCTTTTTTTCCCTCTATATATCATCAAAATATGATAAACCCACCTTATTCTTTTTCGGGAAAACAAAAAACAAAGAATGCATGCATCTTGATAAATTTCTTGAACGACCTCTTTAAGAGAGACTTATCCTTGCTGAAGTCTGTTTTGCTTTCGATTTTTTTGGGTTGGCTAAGAACGGCTATTCGCAACAAATCAAGAAGATGAGCCAGGCTTTTTCTCTTGTTTTTCATCTTTTATTTCTAGATCTAGCTATCATCAAAATATGATAAGCCCACCTTATTCTCTATCGGAACAAATTAAAGAATGCATCTTGATGAATTGCTTGATCGACCTCTTTAATAGAAACTTATCCTTGGTTAAGTCTATTAACAATTCAAGGACACGAAAGGGAAGTTGATTCTCAAGCAAGATCAAATCTTTATCGCGATAAGTAAACATGTTGTTATGTCCCTTGCTTTACGACCAACAAATTAAGACTTTTTATAAATTTTAGCGTTGAACACCTATCCAAACGAGCCTATCATCTTCATATATAGCTTCTGACATAATAAAATTACGGAGTGTCATTAACTTATATGTCTCTGTGTTTCATAGCATTATCTTACAGATAAAAAAACAAGAATGTCCTATTAATTTATCAATCTTGATTTTTCTATTTTTACCGAGAGTAAATCAACTTTTATATATATATATATATATATCAAACCAAAATTTTGAATTCTCAAAGTTTTTTTGGGGGGGTGGAATCAGAAGCAATTTAATTATATGTGATTTTTAATATTTTATTTCTTGAAAATCATGGTATATATGTATGTAAAATGTTATCAGATGCAATAGTTATTATTTTTACAAAAATAATCAAAAGTCACAAAATAAATTATTTATTCACAAATAAAAAATAAAAATCATTATCAGACCGAAATTAGTAATTGAGGCTTGACAATATCTTCGATATTGGAAATGAATTATCATAAAATAGTTAAAGCGTTGACTACTAACCTTGTAACGTACGTCTCCATCGTAGCCTTCCCTCGGGTCCTTGATATTAGCAAAAATCTTATTGCAGACATGTATTTCTTCAATTTCTTGCCTTGGATAAACTTTAAGAGCCCATCGTTCCTCGTACTTTTCTGCTTCGCTGAGTTTTCATTCTTGCGGTGATGAATAGGACCAAATGACATTAACGTGGGCTCATAGTATTTCTCGTTTTTCTCTCGCATGTTAGTGTAAACCCTTCTTATTTTCAGTTTTGTGTTATTATATATTATGAGTACTGCTCACTTCACTTTGATCTGTAGCCTTCCCTCGTAATTCTGTGATCCACTTCTCCATCTTGTATACAAATTATACTATCATATGCTCTCTCTCTCACATGCATGTCTCTATCTTTATTCACATTAAATATTACTACGTGAGTTTTCAATTACCAGTTTGTTTTCTATTCTACTATATTTTTTTCATATTTATTCTTTTGTAAAAATATTTCAAATAAATGTTTAAAAATAATGTTGATGATTTTTTAATAACTTAAATTTTAAAGAGAATTAATTGTATGTGTATTCAAGTTTTAATAATATCTATTGTTAAATTATGAGTGTTTAGTTTATAAAAACAACTTTTAAAATAATTAATTTCTTGTTTTTATAAAATCAACTTCTAACATTTTATCAAATTTGAATTTCTTGTATTCAAAGTCAAATTATCTTAATTATCGAAATTACAAGCGATAGATATATGAAATAATTGGTTTTTTAAACCCTTCTAACAACAAATAATACCTTTAACTTCTATGCAAGCATGTCGTAATGCCACGTTTTAACTTCGATGCATGGCATGTAGTTGCGGAGTAAACAAGTAATTTATTATTCTATATTGTTTCTTACGAAAAAATAATAATTAAATGATATTATTTAAACTTTATTGAATATAGGTGTATTAAGGTAATATACAATTTGTTTTCATTCTATTTTAATTGTAAACCAAACATTGTAATACTGGTTTTTTCTTTGATTCCAGTGGTCAAATCAAACAAAACTGTTTCCTTTCAATTTCATTTCATTCACATTCTGATTTTATTCCATAAATCAAATGTCATTTAAATTCAAGAATACTAAGGGTATTTCCCTCGAGCAAGGTGCCCACGAACTCATACAAATTTGTGTGAGTTTTGGTGCCCTTAAACGTATGGAATACGTTCATAGGCACCAAAACTCATACAAACTAAGAAACAAATTGGAGTTACACCTGATTTCATATTTAGAGCTCATTATAGCATTAAAAATACTAGCAGAGATTCCAGATAACTTTATATTTATAAACAAATGATTAATAAAGTGCTAATTGTTGTTATAAGGAAAGTAAGCAAGAAAGATGAGATGTAGTTTGGGCCAAAATTAGGTCCATAAAATAACGCATTCCCCTAAATACATGAGCATATAATCATCCATCAAACAAGGGACTTCAGATACAGGAATAGATTGAGAAATTAAATCATTAAAAAAATTACTGTTATGTTGTCATATGCTATTCAAGATCATCAAAATCTTCTACTAATTCTTCTTGTGATGATATAATTTGAACCATGTGTTCTGCCCATTCCTCTCGTAAATCATCAAAAATTTGTTGGTCGTAGCCCGTCTTGTTCCAACCAAAGAACTACATGTATTTAAAATCAAAATAAGAATGCAATTTCATTTATTTACAAAAAATAACTCAAATATGTTAAAAACTTTTCTGTATATGGGTAAAAGATATTACCACATCATCAATTGGAATTTTGATATTTGTGATGATTTCGTTCATAAACTTCATGACATAATAACCACACATAACTCCATTATTTTGTTGTGGAACCTACAAAAAACAAGTGTACATGATTTTTCATATTCGAACATCTTTATTATTCAATTGTAAAATTAATAAAATTATTAATATTCGCTTGTACATATCATAACTTTTGTTGATATAAGCTTATGAGATTTTTTAAGGGCAATGCCCCTAAATTTGTCCCACAACTTCCATGCCCTATCAAGGTTTAAAACGGTTAGTTTTTATTAAATATTACAAAAAATAATAAAAGAAACTAATATGTAGCTATAACTCTTACATTTCAACAACTACTTTTGTATCTTTACTCGGTTCTATGGAAGCTGAGTCACAGTACCAAGCATGATTATTGAATATATCAATGATTACCAACATCTAATGATCTTGGCCTTGTTCAAACCTTAATGGCCAAGGGATTATCAACTTTTGATTTCTATTAAGCGTTAATACCCTATCACATAATTTTTTAGCTCTGATGCTAACATCCTTCTCTTGATATTGATTGACATATGAAGAATCATAGAACATTGCTAAATGTGATGAGTGATTATGTTGAAGTCGATAATAAAATGCCCTATATACATATAAAAATAATTAGATAATATAATTCATTACATATGTTCTACATAAATGAAAGAAAAATAAATAGATTGAGGACTCACCTTGTCAACACTTGAATTATACTTAAATCGATCATTTGATATTCAAATAGTTGCAATATGTACTCGATCGATATATAAGTTTGGCCGAGGTCTACACCAGAAATTTTTATAGGAAGTGGCACAATCCATCCATCATTTATGCTAGATACTCTCCCAATAATAGTCATCAAAGTGCTAAGATTTCTACTGAAGTTTAAAGCATAATTATAACTATACTTTTTCCAAGGCTTTTTCTTGAATGACTTGGTGCACGATGATTGGCCACTAGACATAAATTTAGCATGAGATACTTGTTTTGTATCTATTAAATGTGCCGCATTTAAGAGTTATGGTATAATAGACTAAAAAAAGTATTATATATTTTAGTAAAAATAAAAGATATAATAAAATAATAGTAGTAAACAAGTGTTATCTTTTAAGTTAGAAAATAGTACCACGTCAAAATTTAGAACAACTTGAATCGACGGCCAAACCACATACTGTCCAACCGCCTCTTGGACTGTGGTAGCATCAGAAGGCACAAGTAGTAGACAATCATGAAACAATGATTGATCAATTACTATTCGCCAATGATTAGGAAAATATTGATTATGAATCATCCAATCATCGCTCAATTGTTGTACCTTTCCAATAACAACAAAGTCCGTTGACGTGAGATGTTTCAACAAACATTTCATATTCTGTAAAAAATTTAAGTGTTATATATGAAAAATAAAACATATAATAAGAATTTAAAAATAATAGATTATATACACCAGAAATTAAAATCTTATCATATATGATTCATCAAATAGAGGAGGACTCTCATGTGGGATAGCTATTGGATGTACATTCTCACCAAAACGTTCATCGTGGTTTGATTGATGGTAAGAATGCACAGATTACATTGGAGAAAATGAATCACTACTTGATTGCATATGCATTCCTGTCATATAGGGAGGACCAATAGGATGACTATATCCCATACTGGATGTAGTTTGAGCGTAATGAGATTGCGTGGATGGCATGCCTGGCATGGGATGATTGCATGCTTGGCCAATATGGCATGCCCTGGTTGTAGAATGATGTCATGCCTGACATGTGTTGTGATTGATATTCTTTTATAATGACAATCTCCTTACTTACCGTCTGAGGCTTTTGTTTTGGAATGTTAGAATACTCCATATAACCATCATATTGGCTACCTCCCCTAACACGACCAGGATGTTCGCTTCTGAATGCATGACATAAAGCATCTCTCCCAGGCTCTTCGATTATTTCATCCGTGGATATTTTTTTATTAAACAGCTCTCTACAAATAATAAATCACACAAACATATCATTCATTATTACATTTAAAAATCATTAAGACTTTTTATCAACCGAAATTACTAACCACCTTATTTATTTGTTCTTCTCCTCCCTTAGTCATCAATATTGAATTCTTTGTTTTGGAAGTCTTTGTTTCTATGTACAATTCAGTTCGGGTAACAGGTCTACCCAATTCAGCTTTCTACATAAATTATGAAAAATTTATTAACAATGACATTAAATTAAATTGAGGAAAATAAATATAAAAATATTTATAAATTAAGACAAATTAATAATATCATTCTATATCTAACTTCAGGATTTGAAGACCTCCCAGTACGGTTAGGAAGAATGTTATGTATTTGTATATTCTGATGTTCTTCCCTAATAATTTGAAATTCATTTGAACGTCTATATTTCACAAAATCTATCCAAACTTGAGGTGTAATCCAGGGGTGTCCTTTAGGGATTTTGTAGAGCTCTACCTCATCAAGTGGTTCCAATATATGGAAACACATAATTTCTTGCCAATCTGGAAGTCTTGTATTCCTTCCACGTCTTATTTGTAATCTTATAACACTTAAGTTTCCAATTGTTATCGACTTTGTAGCGATTCTGTAAAAACATAGTACAAAATATTAGATATAATACAAAAAAGATAATATATATATATATATTGATTATAAAATATAAGAGACTTACACAAATGGTTATCCATATTTTGAACTTTTCTACATCATCAATCTGAGACCAATCATTTATATTGATTGGTATACTGGACTTCGTAAGTCAACCAATAGAGGATTTCAATTGTTGACCATTTTTCCATATTGGATTACCAGTACCATAAAATAGAACATGTATTCTATCATCTGGGTTAAGTAGAGCATCAGGTATATTCGTCCAACCCCTTCTTTTCAAATACCCCAATGGATCATTTGGATCTACAAGTTCTATTATCCGAGGATCCATGAAATATCTACAAACAATGAAGAAATATAAATTAATTGACAATTTGAGGAACATATATATATATATATATATATATATATAAGAGTTATTATAACAATATAGAACATATGTTATGTTTAATTAGGTTGTTGATCGTATACATATATTCCTTCACAATCACTTCGAGCCCATGACGAAGAATCATCATCATCAACTAGATCATCACATACATTAGGCAATTTATTTGAGAAATTACTAATATTGGTTAATGTATCAAGCATAGGGTCATCATCTTCTACAACATCACAATGGTAAAACTCTTTTCGTGGAGGTGTTAACACAACAAACCATCTTGGATCAATTTGATCGCTCACGTAAAATACTTGTTTTGCATGAAGTGCTAATGTGAAAGGATCATTAGTGTGACTTATCTTGGATAAATTTACAAGGGTAAATCCAAAATCATCTATTTTATATCCAAAATTGATAACATTTTCGACCCAATCACACAAGAAAACTGTTTCATGGAAGACCTCATAATCCAATTCTCAAATCTCTTGTATTATACCATAATATGTTCTATTAGAAAGTACAGCATTAACATCTTTTGAACTAGAAAATTGCATAGTTTGTGCAACCATCTTCACACCACTATTTTGATTTACTCGGACTTTGTCTTTAGCTTGAATCGTAAACCTCGATCCATTTATTGTGAAACTATGAAATGATTTGACATTGAATTTTGGCCCATGTGCAAGCCATTGTAAACTTTCTAATATTTTATGATTGGGTTTCTTGAGTTCATCTCAAATCTATGTATACAAAAACATGAAATATGTTTAAAGCAAAGTTTTAAAACATTGAATAGATCTAGGAACATACATGTATGAATTTTTGTTTGTAACACTTACATGGTTGCGAAACCAATTAATAAGTTTTCACTTATGTTCATCATACAACCATTTTTCTCCTCCTTTTTTATAACGAGGATCGATCTTCAATAAACTTAAATGCATCCTGTAATGTTATTAAATATATATGAAGTTATATATCATCATTAATAGTTAAATAAAAAATGATTTTTGCAATCATGAAACAATGAACATCACTTACTCTATGTACGGTTGTGCCTCATTAGTATTTACCAAAATGATTCGGTGTGCTTTTTCCCATCGACTACGATCAATAAACAATTTCTTACTTCCACTAAGCATAGGGTTACCTACTTGGATCATGTGACGTTCTAAGAACAATTTGTGCGTAGGATTCCCAATTTCAGTGCAACCACTAAAGTATTCAGAACAAAACTCAATGGCCTCTTGATAGGGGCAGAACCGACATCGCCGATCTTGCCCGTTACTTTGGTTTTATGTATTTATAAAACTCTCGCAAGTGCACGAATCATTTCGTAGAAAATGATAAGTATACTCCCAAGGTCGATCTAAGGAAGGAATGTATGTGGTTTTCAATTTATTATTTAAACTTTTAAAAACGAAATTAAATCCTAAATATCCTGTCACGATATTTTAGGGTTTTGTGTTTTTAATCTACTTACATAAAAATAAACATAGATTCAATAAACATTTATGCAAATTTTATCATTTATAATGGTGGAGTATTTATGGATATAATAATTAAGTTAATTATGCTTGCTCATATTATTTAGGTTATTAAAGATATGAATTGATATTTATTGATTCTCTCTTTTTTATATGAATACCACCTTTGGTGGGGTTAGATATTCTTTATTAACTAAACAAATCAATTAACACCTATGGGTGGGGTTGATAACTGATTTGGTTAATTAAATTAATTCCTTTTTCTAAGAGATTGAAAATGAACCATTTAAATGCCACCTTTGGTGGGGTTAGACAGTTTAAACTTTATTCAATGTGTCCAAATTAAACCTAAGAATTTAGTTATCCGAGTACTAACTTTCAAGTTTTAAAACCATTACTGAAAACATGTTGTCAATACATTTTCAGATAATAATTCTTATAAAAACTTTTGAAATAGAGCTTCACTCTAACTACCGGGCGATTGTACCAACAAATAAAAGAACACTACTCTAAATTAGACCGGATAACTAAACCTTAAAATCTAATTTTCAGATTTAAGTTTGTAATGAAAAATAATATATTTCTCTCTAACATTCTTAATATAAAATCTTGAATAAAAATAAAATCAATTCATTTTAGAGATTTTTACCTATTTAATATTTCGCAAGCATAACAACGTTATTATTACATCATGTTTATAAATAGCCAACATAGTTAAATTTAATCACAGACAATTAAATATAACATGTAAGAATAAAGCATAAAAAATAATTGTAAAGAAAATAAAATCCTTACAGAACTTCGATGTCGTTGCTGGAAAACCTCCAAGCGGAATTTGCACTCCCATTTATTGAATCAAAAAGCTAATAAATTACAAAAACATAACTAGTTCTTCACAAAAAGGGAAGAACTCTAAAACTAAGAGAAATTAACTAAGAATAACTAGAAACTAAGAAAAGCTTAAAAACTAAGAAATGAGAGAAAGAAAGAGAAGAGAAGAATGATTTTGAGGTGTGTTTAGAAGTGAAGAGAATGGGGGTATTTATAGGTGAAGATGGAGAGAAAAAGTGGGGGAAAATGTTAAAAAATTATGAAAACGCGGAGTGGTAATTGCTGACGTCATATTGATGACGTCAGCATGACATGAGGCGGCTGCGCGCAAAAATGGGGCGAAATGGCAGCGGCGCGCACGGAGGGTAGCTGGGGCGCGCACAGGCGCAGGAGATACGCGCGCGGGTGCACGCGGAACTGGGAATGGGCGCGGGCTGATGCGCGCGGACGTGGGGCGTGCTGCGTGCGGCTGGGCGCTGGCGCGCGCGGGTTTGGGCGCTGGGGCGCGCGGGGCTCGGCGCGGCGGCGCGATTTTCTCCTTTTTGACATTTTTGACCCTTTTGACCCATTTTGTCCAATTTTTCCATATTTGTTGACCTTTACCCATTTATTTATTAATATATTTGTGATGTATTGCTTCCAGTATTCCTCTTTGAGTCTTTAAGTTACGTTTTTAAGTGAAAATACCTAAAAAACAATAAAAACACCCGTGATTCCGAAAAAGACAAATTTATATAAATATATGATAAAACATATAAATATATATATTTTTAATCAATTAATGTACATAAAATCATGATTATTTTAGTGCTTTTTGAGCACTCATCACAACCCCTAACCAGCTTCTTGCTAGTCCCTTAGCAAGAGAAGCAATAAAAACTAAAAATTAAACTATCTTAAATCACTTTCGTGGATTGAAACGGTTGCATTTAGCCTATGCAACAAGCCTTTAAACCCCTAGGTTGCTCTAGTGGACGAGTTTGAGTCTCGTGAGGGTTTTCAATAATGATACCCACAAACATTGAACTAAATGTAAAAAATCAAAAGAAATAAAAATAATCAACTTAAAAACTAAAATTATAACAACATCAAAAATTAACTCTGAAGAATAAAAGAAAATAATATATCATAAAAATGTCTCATACTTTTTAATCTCCTTTAAGATCATAATTAAAATCTCAAGCATAAGTTATTTCAATCTCTTTAAACAATCATGATTTATTATAATAATTAGTTGAAAATCATTTTCATATTTCATATAAAAAATGTATCAATTTAATTTCACCCAATTTCAGTGTCATGAATCCGAATTCGCTTCGACTCTATCCCTCACAAGTCAATACTCTCAAAACACTGAATCCTATGGGTTCAAACACTCATACTAATTTATATGTGAAAGAGTTGATGTATAGAAATGAACTAATATGTTCGCATATGTATAAAGAAGAAAGGCTCAAAGTGTTATTTTAACGTTGATCTCATGGAAGGAATCAAATGTATAAATTATAAAGATATCATATATAAAAATTATTTTCATGCATAAATCAAACTCATTAAGAAAAAATTTCAAGATATATGCTTTTTACAAATGAAGAAAGTGAAATGACTTTTTAGGGAATTACTTTCTATATCTATCTTTTGTAATTAGCCTTTACTCACAACTTTGTAGGTAATGTGGGTCATAGTATGTAGATTATACTATATATTCTTTCTTTCTCTCTATATTTTTCTGAAGATATTTTTCAATATATATCATTTTTTTAGAGAGTCAACCCATGTACAAATTGTACATTTTTTTTAGGATTTTGGTGAGTGGTTAATTTTGTGGCTTTTTTGTTTGATCTTGGTTTAGGTAACCCCAGATATGTCTCTCTTTTTTTGTAACAGTCATGCACGAATGAGATAAAAACATATACTATCAATTTCTACTCAAATCATTTAATCTAAGCAAAAATAATAATAAAAAATATACGACACTCTATTAAGATGAGAAAAAATTCATACATTCAATATTAATGCCTATAGAGATCATCTAAGAATTTGAAGAAATAAGAAATGTGTTTAGAGTAGAAAAATATATATTTCACTCTGAATAAGGGAAATTAGGCTCAAATTATATCTCACAAAGGTAGTCTCCACTAAAACAAATTCATAAACACCGATTTTGGGTTTAATATAATTTCTACATCTTATCAAGAAATACTAGTTATGACAAAAACTAACTAATTATTAAAAATAATTACAAAATATTTCATGATATGTTTTCAAAAATTAATCTAACAGTACAAAAGACTTAACTATTTACTTAAATTTGATTTAAAGAAATGATAAATTTTTGTGAGAAATTTTTTTTTTTAATTCCAAAAATTACTAAATCACACAAAGAAAATAAAACCAAACACAAAAAATGAAGATGTGAACATAAAAAAGAAAAAATTAATAATTTTTTTTTTAATTTTTAATTTTTTAATTTTTAAATTGTTAAATCTTTTTTTTTCTAATTAAGCATGGTAACTTTTCACCACCCCCAACCTAGAACTTACATTGTCCTCAATGTAACAACTGTAAATTAAAGATAAAGAGAAAAGAGAAGAAAGATTACCTATTTCTTGAGAATGTGTAAGTAGTAATGGAGAAATGCAGGTGCATTCATCATATTCATCATTAAAGTGTATACGTATTTATTGTTGTGACCCTCTAACAACTCAACAAATATTTTTAGTTTTAACAATTTAAAAATTATTCACATATAATTAAACTAAAATAAATAATAAAATTAAGTATATAAAACAAATAACAAAAAATTACCTAAAATGATGGGTTGCCTCCCATCCAGTGCTTAGTTTAACGTCTTAGCAAGACGTAACTTGGGGATTGCCTTTTAAGTAAACTCAATGTCCCCTCATCATTGAGTCAATCAAACCTACAAGTAAGACAAGATTGTCTACCTATACTTTTTCAGTCATGTCCTATGGATTTTTAAATTTTTCTGTACTTAAAACTAGGGACATGCTTGTGAGTTTCAGATCATCCACATCTAGGTACAAATCAAATAATTAAAGACATCAAAACACAATTGTACCTAGATCAATCAAAACAACTAACTCCTTAGATTGTAATTAAAACTTTTAAAATTTTGGATATAGTTTCAGATTTTTTTTTAGTTTTTTTTTTTGGTTTTTTTAAGTATAATATCTAAGTTAAAATAACATAATCAGTATTAACCAAGAGTGCTCGCAGGAAAGAATGGTGGTGCAAAGGCTCCTTAAAAACCATCCTCCTAGACAGAACAACGTTCTCAGGAAAGACTATTGGCACAAAGGCTTCCAAGAACTAGTCTCCTAGACAGAACTCCCTTAGATCTTTACTTTTCATGCTATTAAAATTAAGTTAATTAAGTTAAGTTAAGTAAAAATTTAAGTTAAATAAGTTAATGAACTCTAAGTTAATTAAGTTAATTTAAGTAAAAATCTAAGTTAATTAAGTTAATGAAAATGTAAGTTAATTAAGTTAATGAAAATGTAAGTTAATTAAAAAGCTAAGTTAATTAAGTTAATTTAAATAAAAATTTAAGTTAATTAAGTTAATGAAAATGTAAGTTAATTAAAAAGTTAAGTTAATTAAGTTAGTAAAAACTTAAGTTAATTAAGTTAAATGAAAATTAAGAGAAAAAAAACATAGTAAAAAAAATAATAAAATTAAATAAAATTAAAAAAAAAAATTAAAAAAAGGGAAAATAAAATAAAATTAAATTAAAAAAGGTAAAAAATAAAAATTGATTTTTTTTTATTTTTTATGTAAAAAATAAAATTAAGATTAAAAAACTTAAAATTAAATGAAAATTAAAAATTAAGTTTTTTTTTATTTTTATTTTTTTAATTTTTTTATTTATTTTTACTTTTTTTTTACTATTCTTGAACGGTAAGTTTTTTTTTTTAATTTTCTTTGTTTTTTTTATTATTATGAAATTTGAAATTTGAAATTTTTTTTTTGTTTTTTTTTTTAAATTATTTTAATTTTTATTTATTTATTGTTTTTACTATTTACGAACAACAATTTTATTATTATATATTTTTTATTTTTTTGTTTTTTATGAGAGAAAAAAAATTTATTTTAATTTTTATTAAATTTTTGTTTTTATTTTACTATTCACAAACAACAAAAAAAAATTTAATTTATTTTTGTTTTTTTTAATCAAAATAAAAAAAAATCACAATTATTTACAACACAAAAAGTTGATAGGGGCAGAACCGACATCGCCGATTCTGCTCGTTACTTTGGTTTTATGTATTTATAAAACTCTCGCAAGTGCACGAATCATTTCGTAGAAAATGATAAGTATACTCCCGAGGTCGATCTAAGGAAGGAATGTATGTGGTTTTCAATTTATTATTCAAACTTTTAAAAACGAAATTAAATCCTAAACATTCTGTCACGATATTTTGGGGTTTTGTGTTTTTAATCTACTTACATAAAAATAAACATAGATTCAATAAACATTTATGCAAATTTTATCATTTATAATGGTGGAGTATTTATGGATATAATAATTAAGTTAATTATACTTGCTCATATTATTTAGGTTATTAAAGATATGAATTGATATTTATTGATTCTCTCTTTTTTATATGAATACCACCTTTGGTGGGGTTAGATATTCTTTATTAACTAAACAAATCAATTACCACCTATGGGTGGGGTTGATAACTAATTTGGTTAATTAAATTAATTCCTTTTTCTAAGAGATTGAAAATGAACCATTTAAATACCACCTTTGGTGAGTTAGACGATTTAAACTTTATTCAAGGTGTCCAAATTAAACCTAAGAATTTAGTTATCCGAGTACTAACTTTCAAGTTTTAAAACCATTACTGAAAACATGTTGTCAATACATTTTCAGATAATAATTCTTATAAAAACTTTTGAAATAAAGCTTCACTCTAACTACCGGGCGATTGTACCAACAAATAAAAGAGCACTACTCTAAATTAGACCGGATAACTAAACCTTAAAATCTAATTTTCAGATTTAAGTTTGTAATGAAAAATAATATATTTCTCTCTAACATTCTTAATATAAAATCTTGAATAAAAATAAAATCAATTCATTTTAGAGATTTTTACCTATTTAATATTTCGCAAGCATAACAACGTTATTATTACATCATGTTTATAAATAGCCAACATAGTTAAATTTAATCACAGATAAATTAAATATAACATGTAAGAATAAAGCATAAAAAATAACTGTAAAGAAAATAAAATCCTTACAGAACTTCGATGCCGTTGCTGGAAAACCTCCAAGCGGAATTTGCACTCCCATTTATTGAATCAAAAAGCTAATAAATTACAAAAACATAACTAGTTCTTCACAAAAAGGGAAGAACTCTAAAACTAAGAGAAATTAACTAAGAACAACTAGAAACTAAGAAAGAAACTAAGAAAAGCTTAAATACTAAGAAATGAGAGAAAGAAAGAGAAGAGAAGAATGGTTTTGAGGTGTGTTTAGAAGTGAAGAGAATGAGAGTATTTATAGGTGAAGATGGAGAGAAAAAGTGGGGGAAAAATGTTAAAAAATTATGAAAACGTGGAGTGGTAATTACTGACGTCATACTGATGACGTCAGCATGACATGAGGTGGCTGCGCACAAAAATGGGGCGAAATGGCAGCGGCGTGCGCGGAGGGCAGTTGGGGCGCGCACAAGCGGGCGCGGAAGGTAGGCGGTGCTTGCACGGGAGTAGGAGATACGCGTACGGGCGCGCGCGGAACTGGGAATGGGCACGTGCTGATGCGCGCGGACGTGGGGCGTCTTTAGCGCGCGGTCTGGGCTGGGCACGCGGGGCTCGGCCGCGGTGGCGCGCAGCGGCGCGGCGGCGCGATTTTCTCCTTTTTGACATTTTTGACCCTTTTGACCCATTTTGTCCAATTTTTCCATATTTGTTGACCTTTACCCATTTATTTATTAATATATTTGTGATGTATTGCTTCCAGTATTCCTCTTTGAGTCTTTAATATATTTATTAATATATGATAAAACATATAAATATATATATTTTTAATCAATTAATGTGCATAAAATCATGGTTATTTTAGTGCTTTTTGAGCACTCATCACCTCTTCAATAATGTATCGTTCCACTATGCATCCTTCAGGTCGATTTCTATTATTTACATATCCTTTAAGGACTTGCATATATCTCTCAAAAGAATACATCCATCTTAAGTAAGTAGGACCACACAATTGAACTTCTCGAACTAAATAAACACACAAGTGAATCATTATATCGAAGAATGAACAAAGCCGAATTATTGATAATCGAACATGTTTTGGAAGAATTGATCTAATAGCAACTGGTAATAACTGTTACATTAAGATATGATAGTCATGTGATTTCAATCCATACAGTTTCTTATCGGTGATAGACACAAATTTTTTTAAGTTGGATGAGTAACCATTAGGAACTTTCACACCCTCCAAACATTTACAAAACACATCTTTCTCTTTTGTTGAAATTTTATATGATGCTGGTGGTAAGTATGTTTAATTCTTATCATTTTCCACCCTTGGTTCCAATTCAGGTCGTATGCCTAGTTTCTTTAAATCCAATCTTGCCTTAATTTCATCCTTTGTTTTTCCTGGTAAATTAAGTAAAGTATCAATCAAGCTCTCACATACATTTTTCTCAATGTGTATGACATCTAAGATGTGACGAATGTGTAGGTCTTTCCAATAAGATAATTCCCAAAATATTGATATTTTTCCAACAACCATGGTAAGTCAGTTCAATTTCTTTTTCATTTTCACCTATTTCATTAGTTGACCTCTTTCGTTTCCATACCTTAGTGAGTTTTTTTCATCTTTCCATATCATTTGAATGGCATACCATTCAATTGCCTTAATATCTCAACACCTCGCAAAGGTCGAGTTGCATGATCATGATCTTCTTCACCATCGAATGGTTTCTTTTGATATCTAAACTTGTGTCCAGATGGCAAAAATCTTCTATGTCTTCTATAAGACATCTTTCGTTCGTGAACAAGATAAGTTGCAGAAGTTCCATCACTACATATAGGGCATCCCTTGTAACCTTTTGTTGCATGTCCTGATAAGTTTCCATAGGCAAGAAAATCACTAATTGTCCATAAAAGGACCCCCTTCAAGTTAAAGTGTTCTTCTTTATGTGCATCGTAAACATTTACACCATCATTCCTAAACATTTACACCATCATTCCACAACATTTTTAAATCATCTATCAGAGGCTGTAAATATACATCAATATCAATACCGGGTTGTTTCGGTCTTGAGATCAATAATGTTAACATCATGAATTTTCTTTTCATACACAATCAGGAAGGAAGATTATATGTTACCATAATTACTGGCCAACAACTATATCTACTACTAAGGGAACTATGTGGATTAATTCCATCAGCAGCAATGGTAATATGAAGATTGTGTGGATCAGATGAGAATTGAGGAGATAAATTATTTACTACTTTCCAATTTGGAGAATCACAAGGGTGACGTAGCACCCAATCATCAGATCGATTATCTGAATGCTAAGTCAACATCTTTGATGTATCTTTACTATTGAACAACCTTTAAAAGCGAGGAATTTGAGGAAAGTACCAAAGAACCTTTGCAGGCACGCCTTTCTTATGTGTTGTCTTATTTGTACCATGCTTCCATCTCGATTCTTTACACATCAGACAATCATCTAATGTCTCATATTCTTTTCTATAAAGAATGCAATCATTTGGACAAGCATGAATCTTATGATATTCCATGCCAAATCGACTAAGAGATTTCTTCACTTTATACATTAAAGATGACAATTCAATACCCTCAGGAAACATATCGACTAGTAGATTTAGTAATTATGTGAATCCCTTGTCAGAAAAACCATATTTTGCCTTCACATTGTACAAATGAACCAATCCTGATATTTTAGTGTATTTTTTGCATTTTGGATAAACGGTTTTTTGGCATCTTTTATAAGTTTTTTAAAGATTTCGGGATCATCCTCGCGTAATTCATCTTCAACAACATGAAACATATTTTCTGTCTATACATTATGATAAGATATTTATAATCTACTCACATTCTTATTTGTCTTTTCCCCATAAGTATTATCAATATTTTCTCCATGATAATACCAACATTTATAGCTCAAAAGAATACCATTACGAATAAGGTGCTACTTAACCTTGTCAAATTCATGAAACCGCTCATTTTTACATTTAATACATGGGCATCGAATCATACTAGTTCCAGTATTACTATTTTTACAAGCAAATTTCATGAACCTTTCAACTCCAGAAATATAGTCTTACTCAATTCTACACTTTGACATCCAAGATTTGTCCATTTTCTATTAATGATATTAATTAAACATATTAATTAATTATGTATCCAATGGATATATTTTAAGTATTATTATATATAAATTTCCTAATTATTAGAATATATATCAAAACATACATAATACAAAACAATTATCATTTTAATCATTTTACAAATGTATTACTTTTACTTAATAAAATATAATTATTAATATATAAATAAATTTATCCACACACGGTAAATATATATAATCACTCAAACACACAACATTTCAGATATTATTTTCACAGAAAATAAGTCAAACATATAATAACAAGCAAAATAAAAAACATACCTAAATAAAAAATTTATACAAAAAATAAAATAAATTGAATAATAAGCTGTAAAATTAATAAAAATACTTAAAAGAATGTTATGAAGTAACTAAATGGAAGAAATGAAGAAGAAAATAGTGTTTTGTAAGTGAGAATAAGTGAAAAAATGGGTATAAAAAATTTAACTATTTCGTTCAAAAAAATAGATCTGAAAGATAATGAGAAAATGACTATAACCCATAAAACGACGTTACAAATGGTGGTCGAAGGTGGCCGAAAATTGAGAAAGAGGGTGGGTGTGAGCTTGGTTTTGAGAGAAAATGGAGAAGATAAATGATGATTTTTGGGTTTCTGTAGAGAAGAAATGAGCCGAACGGATATATTACGTGGATAGCGTCGGTTTGCCACGCAATTAAAATTTTTTTTGTCAATTATTATTTTATTTAAACTATGCATATACGTACTATAGAAAAATAAAAAATAAAATTTTTACAATAATATTTAAAACATATACACAAAATAAAATAAATATATATTGTACGTATATATATAAATTTAAATATCCAAATAAATAAATAAAATTATATAATTTTAAAAACTAATTGTCTAAAAAAAATAAATTATACTATATATATTTATATCCAACTTAAATTCTAAAGAGTCAAATAAAATAATAATTAATGACCTAAAAAAATTTCAATTGTATTTACTACATCCTTTTTTTAATTTAAAAAATAGGACGTAGCGTCGATTCACCACGTCAACCGACGCTATGTCTAACGTGGATAGCGTTGGTTCTAACCGAACCGACTTTAAATTCATTATAAGTCAATTTTTGAAAAAAAACGACTTTACACAACGACTTAAATACCCCTTTTTGTAGTAGTGATTATTCTGCTCTCATACCATTATAATGATAAAGTAGTAAATATATAATGGTAGTTTATAATATAATTCATTATATTTATTTTGTAATTTTTTATAACATATTTACACATTTATTATTTGAACTTTATTTTTAAACTTTCAACACAATTAACACTACTACAATATGTGCTTTTGGTCTCGGGATTTTAGCCTCGGTTCTTTTAAAAGCCGAGGCTATAATATATACATATAGTCTTGGTTTTTTCAATAACCGTGACTATAAGTTAAATTACAAAAAAATATTTAAATATATATAAACAAATTTATATAGGTACAATTATTAAATGACTGTGATTATAATTAAAATAATAGAGTTTTTAATATTAAAATACTGTATGTCATTTATTTAAAATAAATACAAAAATTAATTTACAATTTTTTTATTTTTCTCTATTATTAATTTAATTTAATATATTTTTATTTCTTATATAATATATATATCAAATTTTTTAGCTTTTTTTTCTCCCTTTTTACTTTTTCTCTCTTTTTTCCATTTTTTTTCCGAGATTGACTTAGATTATAGATTATGATTAGTTAGCAGTCTTAAAGTTTTTTCTTGTATTTTTTTTATATTTTTGAAACTCTTTAATTAGTTAGTCTTCATTATACGTGTTTTATTGTATCGTTTTATTAAACTCTTAATGTAATATCTCTTTAAAATTTAATATAATTAATCTTAATTTTTTTAAATTTATATTTGAAAATTGAGTGTAATCGAAATAATAATTATCATTTTGATTATAAGTATATGACCTCGATTATATAGCAAAACTGTGACCATGCGTGAGACTTATCACCTCGGTTATTGAAAAATCGTGACCATACGTGAGACCTATGGTTTCGGTTATTGAAAAATCAAGGTCATATGTGCAACCTATGACCTCATTTATTGAGAATTGAGATCATAGGTAATGACTTTTGGTCTCTCTCACTTAGGCTTTGGTTCTTATAATCGAAGCCATAGATTTATGGTCACGATTAAAAACCGAGACCATAAACACATATTTTAATAGTATAAGTGAGGTTGTTACTTTAGGATTATTCATATTTTGTTTTGAGTATTCACTTTCATCTTTATTATCAACTATGACACATCAAATATCCTTATTTAAGTTTATCATTTTGGTCCAATTCAAAAATAATTTTAAGGAATTAAGTTAGCTTATAAATATTAATTATTATTAAAATTATCAAAATGAATATAATAACATAAATATGAATATTTGATGTATTCAAATTAAAAATAAGGATTAAAAACAATACCAAAACAATAACAGAGGTACTCTACATGTAACAACATTCTAATTATATGGGTTTCATGAGTTCTATGACTATTTTGTGCGTCTAAAATGTTAGAATAAAATAACCTAAAAATATTCATACTTTATTATCAAGAATTAAAGATAAACATATCGAAACATATTTGAATTCATAACTATTAATTAATTATATAACTGAATAGTTAATATTATAAATCTACAAGTACTTTTTAAAGAATCATTTAATTTTTTCTCTATTCTATCTGAAGATCCATAACTTTATGTTATACGTTTTCTTCGAACAATCAATCCAAATTGAGTATTATTTCCATGAAACATAAAGTAATTTAGTTCAAAAAATACAATAAGTAGAATCCATCTCACCAAAGCTTATGTTATCTAAAAATGAGCATACATAACTGAATGAATGGTTGATGCTAGTTTAGTCTATAAAGACATGAGATACCAAGAAAAAATAAAACTTTATTTGACAAAAGATCTGAAGTTTAGAACAACATATCCTACAAATCTTAACAACCCAAAAACAATGTCATTTATGTTGACTTGATTGATGGTGGAATAGCCTACAAATTTTTATAATCTTCAATTATCTTTAATTTTATGATATTTTAAATATATGTTTATTATCTAAATATTTATTTTATAAAATAATATTAATTAAATTTTAATTTATATAACAAATAAATATAAAAATATGAAATAACACAAGTTTAAAAATATTTCAAAAATTTAAACATGCCATTATAAACTTAGAAAGACGAAACAAAAAGACTTAAAAAAAATTCAAAATTATTGGCGCCATTCAAAATTTTCGGAAACGAATCTCATTGGTTGGTTTTAATCGTCACGGATACCGATCCGCTTGAATTGACCTAATACCGTCGATTTTTTTACATTTATGATGTATCAACGGCAGATATTCTTTCTTTCAAAAAATTTCTAACAAGCTGAAAATCTGGAAATGCCCGTCCTCCATTTCCCCTACCATAAAACAACCCACAAATCCCATCCCAACTCGTCATATTCAGATTCAACCAAATTTCTCTCATCTTTCCGAAATCAAATTCTCAATACTTATAGTACTTCCAATTGCCATACCCTAATTCAAATATGGCTCGTACCAAGCAAACTGCCAGAAAATCCACTGGAGGAAAAGCACCAAGGAAGCAATTAGCAACCAAGGCAGCAAGGAAGTCTGCTCCGGCCACCGGAGGAGTGAAGAAGCCTCACCGTTTCAGGCCAGGAACTGTGGCACTGAGGGAGATCAGGAAGTACCAGAAGAGCACGGAGCTTCTGATCCGTAAGCTTCCATTCCAGAGATTGGTGAGAGAAATTGCTCAGGATTTCAAAACCGATCTCCGCTTCCAGAGTAGTGCCGTATCCGCTCTTCAAGAGGCTGCTGAAGCTTACTTGGTTGGTCTCTTTGAAGACACCAACTTGTGTGCTATTCATGCCAAGAGGGTTACGATTATGCCTAAGGACATGCAGCTCGCTCGTAGGATAAGGGGCGAGAGAGCCTAATTGACCACTTTTATTGATATACAAGCCGCTGTTTTTATCTATTGGAAGATTTCGTTGTAGATCTGTTTGTTCACAACTACTTTGTGCTTGTAGATTTGTTGTTTTAGTAATTGGATCTAACAGGGTTTGTGTAATGTCTCGCACATCTTATATCTAATTCGATGCCTAATGTTTATTTAAAATTCTGTAATATTTAGTGTTGGGCTCTATCATCTGTGTGTGTTTATATTTCTTCTACTTGGCCAAGTGGTTCTCGTTCCTGCATAAAACTAATTTATTTCAGCGTAATTTGTTTCTTAGAAATTCCCCTATTGATGGTTTCTTGGATTTCAGATCAAATTTATAAATGTTGGAAATTTATACATCGTTTGTATACTCTATAATATATTATAAGGAAAAGTGTTGTGTAATTTAATGTTAAAATCTCATTAAATAATCTTTTTATTTATAGTAACATTGCTTATAATATTTTTATTTACAAAAAAGTTATAAAGACTATTGCTTATAACATTGCTTATAAACAAATAAATTAAATATACTAGCACAAACTTCTATCCTACTTGATATTGACATCTTGAATCCTTAAATAATGTTGTGCGATAATGTGTATCAATTTAGTAGTCCTTGGTTCTTTTTGTAGTATACATTTCACGTAAATAGCATTTGTAAAATTCTTTGAACATAAATTTGAGTGATATAATATATTTTTATTAAGTATAATAATCTAAATTTTAAATTTTATATATGGTTGTAGTATCAAATTGGTTTAATAGTTTCAATTACTTTTGCAGGTTGGTTTACTAAATTTGATTTAGCATATTTTTAATCCATTATTCTATTTTGCATTAAATTTTATAGTAAAAATGACTTTAAATTTTTGCCTTTCAGTTCGTAATTATACTAAAACATATATTTTTTAATTTTTAATTTTTTATTATCTTGAATTGATTAAACATTTTTAATTTAATAATAATTAATTAAAAATATGTATAGATGAACATTATTTAGTTAAATTATTATATTTATTTAATAAATGTATTTCAAAATGCAATTTTAATCTCTATCCTTGGTTTGTTTATGCATGTAAATGGAATTTTTAAAATTGGATCTCAAAATTAAGTAAATATTTTTGGTCAATATTTTAATAATATTAGAAGATTTAAAAATAATTTATTCGATTATTAATCTATTGTTTTAGTTTATATTTAATTTTTAATTTTATATTATATTTATAATATTTTAATTATATATTATATTTATAATATTTTAATTATTTTGCATCATATAATTAATTTTAATTTTATACAAATAAAAAAATTTAATAATATTTTAAGAATTAAAAATTGACCTAATATAAATAATATTTGATACGATAAATAATATTTTATCAAATTTTATACGATAAATAATATTTTATCAAATTTAACACTATTATTTATTATATTAAATTTAATTTAATATTTTTGTATAAGATTGTAAAACTCTATAGCATATTTTCACTAAAGCTAGAGTTATAGAGTTGGAGTGTGATTGTTTTAATATTATAGAGTTGGAGTGTGATTGTTTTAATAAGTGAGGTTGTAAATTTTATAAAGTATGATATTAGTAGTCTTTATCAAATATAATAATAATAATGATAATGATAAATGGATTTCAAGTTTTAACCAGTGAATAAAGTTGAAGTGCACATAATTTTTTAAATAAGTAAAAAGTATTAATATTTATTTTGAGCAGCTAATTTCATTATTTTATTTTTATAAAAAAATAAATTTATTTTAATTTATATTTTTATATTTAAATTAGAAAAAATTATATAAAAAATATGTTGAAAATTAATAATTATTATTATTTTACTAATTATTTAATTTTTTTTATATAAATCTAATTTTATATTTTAATAAGTGAGGTTGTAAATTTTATAAAGTATGATATTAGTAGTCTTTATCAAATATAATAATAATAATGATAATGATAAATGGATTTCAAGTTTTAACCAGTGAATAAAGTTGAAGTGCACATAATTTTTTAAATAAGTAAAAAGTATTAATATTTATTTTGAGCAGCTAATTTCATTATTTTATTTTTATAAAAAAATAAATTTATTTTAATTTATATTTTTATATTTAAATTAGAAAAAATTATATAAAAAATATGTTGAAAATTAATAATTATTATTATTTTACTAATTATTTAATTTTTTTTATATAAATCTAATTTTATAAAGGTTATTTTTTGGTTTAAAAAAGGTTATATATAATTGGTTTTCAAAAATATTGTTTTCATGAAAATATTTGTTTAATTTAAAAATTAATTGAAATAAAATTGATTATTTTTAAAAATATAGCAATTTTGAGTGAATTATTAAAAAAAATAATTAAAATGATATATTTATAAAAACATTTACATTGTGAAACTTATTTAAATAATAAGAAAACAGTGGGACTTAAAGTAATTTTAAAGTGGGCCCCTAAAATAACAAATATGGTGACGTAGCCAGGCTCTACAGAGGCTACAACTCCAGAGACCTTGCCCTAAAAGACACACAGCCTCTTCATTCCGTTTTCTTGTTCTCTGCTTAGTTGTGTAGCGCTCCATAGTAATGGGTAGTTCATCGAACGGCGTCGGAAGAGAGCGAAGCGGTAGCATACCGGTGGACAAGGCCGCCGATTATGCTAACTACTTCTGCACGTACGCTTTTCTCTTCCACCAGAAGGAGATGCTTTCCGATCGAGTTCGCATGGATGCTTATTTCAATGCCGTTTTTGAGAACAAACACCACTTTAAAGGAAAGGTACTTTCACGCTTGAGATATGACATGTCGTTTCTCTTCAGTTTTTGGTTTTACTTGGCTCTTTTCTTGGCTGTGATAAAACAATTCCAAACCTCGACATTTTTATCTTTTGGGCTGAAAATGAACCGAATATAAGTCCTTTTGTTTGGAATGAATTGATTCAAGTTGAAATGATCGTCTGGATATTGTATGAGCATACTAGAGTTAATTTTCCTTTGAGGTGTTTAGGGTTTATGACTAAACTATGAAAATCTTTGCGAAAGTTGCTTTAAGTACATCATATAAACTTTTATTTGTAACCGTTTTTATATGAAAATGGTGTTATTAGTTTTTTTTTGAAAATGATCGATTGGCTTTTCATAATGGTAGGCTGTTATACCTTTGATTGTTACATGTTAAAATTACTACTAAACTAAGTTGGTTTTATGGAGAAGGCTGTGTTGGATGTGGGAACTGGGAGTGGTATTCTTGCAATTTGGTCGGCTCAAGCAGGTGCGAGGAAGGTTTATGCAGTTGAAGCTACTCAAATGGCAGAACATGCCCGGGCTCTTGTCAAAGCAAATAATCTTGACGGTGTTGTTGAAGTCATTGAAGGCTCCGTGGAAGATATTACTCTCCCTGAGAAAGGTTTGCTTTTGTTACCTTGAATGCTGCCTGTCAAGTTTGGTATTTTTATCTATTTTTTATCTGGAAATATTGATTGATGTCTGATACAGTTGATGTGATTATCTCTGAGTGGATGGGATATTTTCTTCTGCGAGAATCTATGTTTGATTCTGTGATATGTGCCCGTGACCGTTGGTTGCAACCTACAGGAGTTATGTAAGTGCATTTACATCTTTCAATGTTTCAACATTTAGCTGTTGGTTTTATTGATAGAGGAATGCTAATTAATTACATGCATATTTGCACACAAATGTGCGCTCACACAAATATTTGCGTACCACGTGGTAAGTCCAATTTTGTGTGCAACTTACATTCCTTTTTGTTGATATTTTTTTTTGCCTTTTGCCTCTCATTTGTGTCCTTTCTTAGCATGGTTCTGCTAGTAACGGGTATAGCATTCAAAATCTTTCTGCAGTTCTTTTGCTAACTATTTAAATGTCTCCATAAACATTGTAGAGAACTGCCTGATATACAATTAACCAAACAAAAGGAGAAAACTTGAGTGTCAAGAGGCTCTTAGGAACTTGTTTGTGCTGCTATAATTTATCATTTTTTCCCTTTCTTAATATAGTTTCAGACTATTTCAATGCTCGGTTGACACAGCAAACTTTCATTTTGTAGGTATCCTAGTCATGCTCGTATGTGGGTAGCACCAATTAGATCTGGATTGGGAGATCACAAAATGGGCGATTATGATTCATCTATGGAGGATTGGCATGACTTTGTAGATGACACCAAAAGTAATTATGGTGTTGATATGAGTATCCTATCAAAGCCCTTCTCTGAAGAGCAGAGGAAGTACTATCTACAGGTCTGTTTGTATTTATAGTGGTCATTTTAATAGAGCATGTCAAAGGTTCTGCATGGTTGTAACCTCCCTTATTTGAATATCCAGTAATAAGATTAGCGACTGTGTTTATAGGATATTAGGATCTGATTTAGTGAACTTTTGCCCAAGATTTATGTTTACTTGGGTTATTGGGCAATGATATACTGGTTTGTGGTTGTTTTGCTCATGTATGGATGAAGCACGTGTCCCATGAGGGGCATGTGCCCTCTCTCAATTTCTGAAAATGTGTCTTTTGCTTGTATTATCGTGTGTTGTTAGTATTTTTTTGGTGTATAATTTGATTGGTGCCCTTTTGAATTTTTTTCAAACATGTAATATATTTTAAGTTTTGACAAGTTTTATGAACCTTTGTATCAAAATATTATTTTAAATCTCATACCTTTATACATAAGAGCTCATAAAATTACTACATTTTTATGTAAAGAAAAGTTATATTTTTTAACGTATATTTTAAATTCTTCAATATTTAAAACAACAATACATAGTCACTATCTTGTAGAGTGCAAAAAGGCTAGTTTCTTATAAAAAATATCCTAATTTGAATCATTTTCACAAACTACAGCTTGATAAAAAGAGAGGGTTAAAATAACACTTGTTAATAATATAATCACTTTTTTTAGTATATTCTTCAAGCTCCATTTTCATTCAATTTTAACAATTTCAAAATACTAAGTTCCGTGAAGACAAATTTGACCTTTTATTTTCTATTGTAAAGTTTATTTTTAAATTTCATATTACTTAATTACAAGTAAAAAAAATTACTCGTAGTTTACATGGTGTCCCCTCTGAATAAAATTCTTGGCTAGATCATGTATGCACATGATTTTCTTTATGAGTGTCCTACAATTAAAATGTGTAGCTTATTTATTTTTTTATTTTTTTATTTTTTTAAGACGTCTATGTGGAGTAATCTTCACCCAAATCAAGTAATTGGGACCCCTGCTGTAGTAAAAGAGATTGATTGTTTAACTGCCACTGTCGATGAGATCCTTGAAGTCAGAAAAAGTTTTGTTTCTTCAATAACGCTTGAAAATACAAGGCTTTGTGGTTACGGAGGATGGTTTGATGTCTATTTTAGAGTAAGTTGAATTTTATACTTGCAATCTTTTCTTGATTATCTAAATAACCTCTATTTCTGATCATATATTAATCTAACTACGTCCTGGTTCACCAGGGAAGAACAGAAGAGCCAGCTCATCAAGAAGTCGAGCTGACAACAGCTCCTAGTGTAAATGATGGTACACACTGGGGCCAACAGGTGTGTGTCAGCAAATCTTCTGCCCTTGCATTTTATTCTTGTTACCTGTTAGAGAGAGCAGGATATCCCTTGGGAAACTTCTCAAAATTTGACAAAATGATACCCCGACTAGGCAAGCTTAGGCTAGCAGACTCTAGAACTGTATGGCATTGTTGTAAAACCGTTCATATTTGGCCATCGAAGTTTTACACTTTTACTAACGCGTCAATTACCATGTAGACATAGTTGTGGATTACGAGATAGTCTGCTTGGTTCCATTCCATGAACCAGACAATAAGAAGGCTTGAATATCTGTTTTGAAGCATTTGCATTCTACTAGTTTAGTAGGGTGTGTGTTTAATACATTTTCATTAGTTGGAAGTACAAATTAGTATTTACCTTTCTTAATTTTTATTTTATGAATTCATATTTTCTTGCTTGTGCTATTGATATTGACATTTTTTCCTTTTAATCTTGTCCACATTTGTTGAATAGATTTTCCTCTTGCATCCCCCTGTCCATGTTAGTGAAAGGGATAAGTTAAACGTTTCTTTCTCAATGAATCGCTCTAAGGATAATCATCGCTTGTTGGAGGTTGAGTTTGGCAGTGAGGTCAGACAGAATTGTGGCAAGCAACTTCCAATATTTACAAATAAATTTTACATAGAATGAGAAGAAAGCTGTAACATTCACACAGTTTGGCTTAAAGTTGACAGGTAAATTCATTGACTCCTCTTTATAGGAAAAGGAAGATTTGATATTAGTTCCATTAGATGCCTAAATTTGAATATCCTATTAGAAAATTGATTGAGATTCCAAAACTTGGTAGTGAAATTGTTGAAAACTTAGAACCGAATTAGTCCAATTCTGTAACTTGTATGCATCTGGATCATGTAATTCATTTTCCTAGAATTTTTTGCAAGTTTACTGGGGTTCTGACAGGTGTTTCGTTCCACTTTTTTTGAATTGTCAAGACATGATGTAGGGTCCTGGTTTTTGGTGATACTGCTGATACGTTCTGTGTGGATACTGTCTTTTGAGTGCCTTCTGTCCTTGAGGTTATCTGTCTGACTAATTTACTCATACAGCTATTATTGATCTCCAGTGTCTTTGATGGGAGCATACGTCCGTCAAAAAGTCAAATGCTGACTGGATATGGGGATATTAGCTGTTATGAGTTGCAACAAGTTGATGCTTTTGTCGAAATTTTTGGCTTTGTATTTTAATTTGGATGCCTTTGTGTTAAATACTTGAGTGTAATGGAATGAAAAAGGCATCAATTTCAAAAAAGTATCTTCTTATTTATCTTTTAATTTCTTTGATTGGGGTGTTTTTGATTTGTATAACTCATGTACGTCCATATGTACGTCCATATCTAGATAGAGGTGTAAATTGAAACGAGATGTTAATGAGATTTATGTTAATTACAATTAATTAATTTTTAAAACCTATTTCATTTTGTGTCCCTTTTATTTCTAATGAGATGAAATGATATTAATTGAGATATCTTATTTATTTTTAATGGGTTTAAATAAGATAAGTAAGAATACAAAAATAATAGAAAATATGATACATGATTTTTTATAATGCAAGTTTAATAAGAAAAATCATACAAGATTGTTTAAAGTTAGTCTTATTAAAGATATAATTTAAATAAGGTGGGGTAATAAAGCGTGGAATAGGTTTTTTGGCCATTGATTAGATTTCATTATAATATAAAGAGTCAGTTAGCTTTTTGACATGTAAGTAATATTGAGGAGTATACATGCATGCTTTAATAAGCTCAGAAGCTGTTTTCATGCTATGCTAACATGCCACAATTTGTTTGATCATAAGTACTCGGGACATTTTCATATTGGTATGTCAACTTGTCAAGCTTAAGCACTTGCTCTCCATTTGTCTATATCCTTGAATTCAAAAGCAAAGTTGTTTTCCCTAACTTGCAGCTCTGAAGCTACAATCCTTAGCCTTAAAACGCTCATTAACTTTGCAACTATTTATTCTTCTCCTTCCTCCTTCATTGGATTAAGCAGTGCTGGCCATTTCCTTTGAAATCCACCAGGCTTATCTCCAATCTGATATTATATCTCTCTTGTTCCTTAGAAAATGCATAGGTTGTCAAGCATATCTCGAGCCACCGAGGAGTTTTTAATGAGATTTTCACCAACCCTCATTTGCCCTCTGCCTCATTCGTCCGCAGTTTCCTGGGAATTGCCAATCACTAGGAGAAAACGTTATTCAACTAATTCCCCTTGTTTTATTTTTCTGTGGTTTTTTCTTTGGATATTTTCTCATCCATTACCAAGTAGAAGGGTTTAATGTACATAGTCTTATGCTATGTTTTCTTCCCTTCTGGTTTATTCTATACTACTATAATTTTAGATTACCTATTGCTGCCTTGTGGATTGTAATGTGTTTGTTTATCTTAAAAAAAAGTGTACTCCATCGGTTGCTTTTCAAATGACAATGCCACTTTAGTTTAGAGCGTCTGATGAAGGGAGCTTTTTGTGTTTCACGTATTTAATTTTCTCCCCCATAAAAAGTTTATGTACTTTTTACCAGTAGATTTTATTTTATTTTTGAACTTTAAACAAACTCTTATTGTGCAAGAAAAGAGTACAGATAATATCAAACAGTTTACAGTTGACTAATTTTTTTTTTTTGAGAAATTATCATTGTTATTTGAACCTATGATTTTAAATGTGACATTACAATTAATCTAATGTGACAGTATGGCTTCGAAAAAGTATTGGTACTTTTAGAGTATCTTTATTATAGTTTTTGTATTTTTTTTATCCTTATTTTTAAATGGAGCGTATTATATATTTTTATTAAGTTATTAGTATTCATTTTTATTAATTTATATTGATATTTTTGAGATATTAAATTTTATGAAATTATTGTAGAATTTGGGTAAAATAGGTATTAATAATTTAAATAGGGGGATATTTAGAGAATGTGAATTAAAAAATAAGAATAAGAGTATTTTAAAGTAACAACCCCTTCAACCTGTATAAAAGTAAAACCATTAACCAGACGGTAAAATGACTTTCTAGTTTCTTCAGTCAAATAAGTCTAGGCCCTGGGCCTTTAATCTTGCAAAGTTGCAAGGTTGCAACTAACCTAATGATATATTGTGGCCTGATTATTCGATTGAAACTTAAAAGATTTTATGCGGATAAATTGGGAAAACTTCACTAATATTCACATATCTTCACTAATATCTTCAAGTTTTTAAAAATGTGCCATAATATCCTCAATGTTTATTTAATCTTCAAAAGTACCCTCACGTCTAACCACACTTATCCCATCTGTTGGACAAAAATATTTTAAATAAAAACTAACCAGATAATTAATATATAGTGATTGTATTAGTTGTTACAAATTATTACACTTTCATAAATATCACTCAAATAAATCTTAGTGATTGAGATATGAGCGTAAAAAATTGCATAAAAAATTAGAAATATTCATGTTCCTCCCCCCCTCTATATATATATATATATATATATATATATATGAGTTACAAAATAAAAAATAAAAAAAAGAGAATTTTATGTTAGTATTTTTCTCATCTCTTCTAATTCTTTAGCACAAAAACTAAGAAAACTTCAAATTAAAACTCATATCAATCAAATATTAAGAAACCAATTTCATTGAAGAAAAAAATATGATAGTTAAATTTATTGGAAATATTCAATAATATTTTTAGATCTTAAGCTAATAACAAGCTCCTTATCTGAAACACGCACACCAGAGCCATCTTTCAAACTGTCATGATACAGAAATCCTTGATCTTCTTCTCTTTCTAACCCCTCTTGGTTCTCCTTCAACCCATTCACCATACCTTCTAGTATAGCCTAATACAGAAATCCAAACAATAAATGTAAATGGTTAAAAAAAAAACTTTAATTGATAAACCTGCTGTTGAGTCCGGAACAATATGTTTTGAATAATAAAGCAAGGGATTATAAAAAGAAAAAAGAAAAAGAAAAAGAAAGGAAGATGAAGGAGGGATGAGAGTTTAGATGACTGAGCAAGAAGAGAACGGATGGAGTATGGATGATGGTGAAGAATAAAATTGGGTTTACCTTTTTTGAATTTTTTTAAATATTAAAATATTTTTTATTTTATTTTTATCATTAATTTTTTAACATTTTTATTAAAATTTTAAATTTTATTTAAAAATAGAAATCCCTAAATTAAGATGTTAATATCAAATTATCCTTTTACTATTCAAAATAACTGTTTTTTTTTAATATCGTTAAATTTGAGAGGAAAGCGAAACTTTAAGGGCATTGTGAAAGTTTTCCCGGATAAATTCTAGGTACATCTAACAAAACCTACAAGTACATCCGGATCCAGCTTACGTGGTTTGATGGATGTTATCACCATTGGGGCATTTACCTTATGTATACAAAATTTGCCTTCTACGATTCCATCCAAGCGAGGACAAATGGTTGGGCTTTCAAGGATAATTAGGCCCTTTGTTTTTTTTTTTTTTTTGCCTTAGAAATATTAAAGGAAAAAAATTGGAAAATGATCTAAAATATCACTTCAAAACTAACTATAAAAATAACATTTTTAAATTTACAGGATTTAAAAAAAAAATAAGTGAATGCTCTCATCAATGATAAAAAGAGGTTTAAATATAAGTAATATTTATGAATAATTCATAAAAATGTAATTGTATATTTAGAAAATCTTGCAAACTCTTCTTTAAGCTAAGAATAAGATTGGACAATTCATAAAACATGAATTCCTTGTTACATGTTAAAAAAATAAATTTTAATAATAATAATAATAAAAGATAGTAATAATAATAATAAATTATTATATTAGGTCTCAATAAATGAGATAGTTAGGCTTCCATAAATAATACATTTAGATTTCAACGAGTAAGTGACAATGATTCATGATAATGAAAAATATCAAATTTAATGAAAACTTCTAAAAATCAATAAATACAATATATGATGTAGTAATTTCATTAAGTATAAAAGTTTGAAAGGTTCTCCCTAGTCCATTAACAAGTATTGATTTTGACCGGGTATAAAGCATTCAAAAACTATTAATTAAAAAAAAGAACTATGTAAAATTGTTCATTTAATTTTAAAATTAATTATTGAATGTTAATAATAATTAATAATGACAGTTATGTAAGTTAGCATATTCCTAAAAATTCCTAGATTCATTCTCATCTCAAGGTAGTTAGTTATCAACAATAATTTTATCAAAAACAATTATATTAATTTGTATTGAATAGTAATAAAGAGTTATGAATGATTATTAAATATTAAAAATGTATATAATAAATAATAATGAGTAATTATGAATAGTTAATAATAATATTAAATAAAAAATAATACTAAAATTTTAATAATTATTATTAATTGATGCTGACTCAGCTTCTAAGCAACTACTCAATCTCTTTCTTTAGTTGCTGCAAAGCCTATTATCAGTTTTTTTTTTAAATAATAAAAGTCTATTATCAGTTGCAATTGACATCTGTGGAGCTAAAAGTGGCTAATTTTTTTTTTTGCTTAATTAATAGTTAGGTAAAACTTGTGAGATTGTTTTTCTTGGTCGTGTATAATTAACGTAGCTTCTTTTGGTGGCTGACACCTTTTTTTTTTTCCGTGTACTAATCTACTTTCAAGAAGAAGAAGAACCATAATTATCCTGCATAATAAACGAGAAAAAAATATTGAATTTATTGTTGGTTATTTATTTTCGTTATCTTTTAATTAAGTCTCCAAAATCTTGAGGCTACATAATTATATTATATTATATATATTTTAGATTTGATTATAAATAGTTATCCTTAAGATGTTATTTATTTCCAGTATTTTAATGATATGTACGTTATGTAAATACGTTTAAGGATATAATAAAATATTTTATTATTTGTAATATACATTCACGAAAAAGACACATTAACACTTTTAATTTTGAATAACATATGAGATATTTAATATTTTAAATTTATAATATTTAAAATCTTAATTTTATTTATAAAAAATATAATAGTGGAAGATAAGATGATTAAATAGCAATCACTTTATTTATTCTTCTTCAACTTGGCTTAAGAGAAGGTTTGAATTAAAAGGAAATAAATTACCATTAAGGTTTTTTTCAATATTATTATTGAAAATATTAAATTACTTCTTTTTGTATCAAGTTATATATCAAGCCATTGCTTAGTAATAATAAGTATGTAACTATATTTTTTAATCAATTATTATATATTAAATAATATAATATTTATAAGTTTTAATATCTAGATTTATTATTTAAAAAAAAAGAAAACAAATTAAATAACAGATGTTTTGAAACATTTAAATCTGTAACCATTAAAACTACAACACCTCGTAATAGCAAAGGTGGTGAACTTTTCAAGTTAATATCGTATGAAACACATGTAAAAGTTTTTACCTATACAATTCAACCTAAATTATAAAGTGATTATATCATTTTATTTAATATTTTTAATAGATTTATGTTTTACATCTCATTTAAATATTATATCATTTTATTATTATTTTTATTTTAAACTTACGTTATAAATAATTATATTTTATATTTTTATTTGTCACATTTACATCTATTTAAAATAAATAGAATATTGTAACCAAACTTCTAGTTATATCAAAAATTAAATAGAATAAACATAAAAAAATAAAGAAAATGTAAAAGTTGTCATCCTAATGTATTTATTTAGAAAGCAAAACAAACCCAACAACCAAAAAAGTGACAAAAACAATGTGGTTACGACAGCTTTCAAAGTGAATCAAGTGTGTCATTTTGCTTCCAAGCAACATATGATGGACATCAAAAGCAAGAAGGATGAGTTATTAAATTGACATATTAACTTATTAGCGAAAAAAAAATGATATATTAGCTATCATAAAAGAAGAAAACTATCGCCTATAAAGATATTATATGCACTAATTCAAATATTCATAATATCCTCCATATATTTCCACTTATATAAAGATCATTTACATTAATAATTTTTAAATATATTATTTTCATATAAATTTTTATTAATAACATAACATTTTTAATATTTTTTTACATTATCTAAAATTAATTTATAAATATTTATTCAAATTTTGATAAATTAATCATTGATTATATTTGAGATAATAATGGATTTAGTTATTAAATTTAGCGTTAAAAATTGAAAATTAAATTATTTGACTAAAGAATTATCAAAAATGAGGTTTTTTAGCAATTCTATTGGGTTTAGTTAAAAAATAATGAGTTTACAGGTTAAGATTAAAATATGAGTTTAAAATAAAATTGAGAGAAAATATTGCATGTTAAATGTAATCTAAATTTCATAAAATTTTACATAAAAAATTATATTTTTTTAATTAATTAATTACATAGTCTCACATGCCCGTGGTAGACCCGCCTCTGATTTGAGGAAACGTATTCAAAGGATTAACACATTTGAGGAAACGTATTCAAAGGATTAACACTTATTACATGTATATAATATAATGCATGTTTCCATGCTAGCTAGCTACGTTTATTAAAATGTAATACAACTTTAAGATTCTTCTGCAAAACAAAGTTAACTTGGCTTGTCTTACTAAATTTTCCAACCTGCAAACCGCTAACGCACGGCTCTCAAATAAGGGGCACTCCCATATTATATACACATATATGATTCAAATTACAAAGGAAAAATGCATTTATGAAAGAGAAAAAAAAAGAAGAAGAAGAAGAAGAAGAACCTATAAAGAAATATAAAATATTTTTTTATTTGTTTCATTATGTTTAACTTAGTTTTATTTGGTTTGAAAAAGAAAATTAAATATAACACATTCCATATTATAAAAACCATTTAGAAAGATAAAAACACCTTGATATATATAGAAACTGACACTACCCACCTAATTAATGGGCAGGACATATATAATATGTTTTACGTACGACTGCAAATTTGCATGGCTGCAAATGACTTATTTTGGTAATTAAGTTGGGGAAGAATCATATATTACTATTTTTTTCCCTTTGTCCCCCCTCTCTTTTTATGTTCTTTTTTTATAGTGTTATGAGCATACGATGGAACTAATTCATGTTAACTTTTTATTTTTATAACAATAATAAAAGTACGAGAAATTTGAACAAAATTAACTATTAATATTAATAAGTGATATATAAGTATAAGATTTTCTAAACATATTAACACGTATCAATCACTAGTTGGATACAGATGGAGAAGGCAACTAGTCAAATTGGTACCCATAAATTAGAGAGTTTGATGCATATAACAAGTAATTAACACGTAGTAAAATATTTTTCTTAACTTTTTTTTTTTAAAAGTTGGAAAAAGTCAAAAACTATTACAAATATAAACATATATACAAGCAATGATATATAAAATTTTCTCCATAAATTATTAATATACCATCTAAATTGAGATTTTTTTAATACAATGTTACTTACAAGCTCTTTATATAATAATGTGTTTCAAATCTATAACTTAAAGGATAATTAGTAATCTTATCATCAAATTATTAAGTAAATTAGATGTAAGTAAATAATTTAATCATCCTCTTAAATTGAAAAATATAATCTCATTCGTTTAATTTGAATAAAATAAAATAAAATTTTTTTGTAGTCGAATTAGATTTGAATAAGATATTAATTGATAAATTTATATTTTTTTATAATCCGAATGAATTATTATTAAAATTATAAATAAATATATGTTTTATTTTATAATATGATATATTTATATATTATATATACTATAATTACATTAAAATATTATTTTAGTTTAAAAATAAATATTAATGTTAAATCTCTTTAATAATATAATAATTACCTAAGCATAATTTTTATTATTTTAATTTTCTTAAGTGTGACTATAAATAATAAAATTTGTAGAGATATACCAATTTAAAATTTAAATGATATCTATATTGTGTTTTATATATGATAATAATTCATAAATAAATTTTAACATCAATTAAACCTTTTTTTATTTGAATAAATTTCGATATGTACGAATTAGGATTAATTGCATCATCATAATGAATTCATATTGAAAATCTTTATAATTGATTCGAATTGAGTCAAATTTGGATTGATAAAAAATAAATAATTTCAATATGCTCATTATCATTAAAGAAAACGACTAATTGCAGAGTTAGTTGCATTTTCTACTAACTATACTATTATTTTTAAAGCTTCTGCTCAAAGTGATTTTAGTAAGAAAGAACGAGTAATCATACTCTTTACCATATCCTTAAGAGTTCAATTTCGCTACTCTGTAACACTGTTTATCATAGGTTTGCCTCGTATAGTATATTGTGGAATAATTTCACACTCATTGAAGAAAATTTTAAAGGGTCTTAAACGTTTTTCTCCTATTTCGACATATCTCCCAATTTTTTTTCTTTCAATTGTAATATGAAATTCCTTATAGCCTTCACCCTAACTTTATTGTCCACGCCTACAAAAATGAATCTTTTAACATCATTTGTCGGTTGGCTCCACAGGCAATCCTATATAGACATACTTATGTGAGTAGTATTACCTAAATCTACCCATCAAGTATCCTTAGATACAAAAGTTAAATTAAATTCATAACAAACTAAAACTAGAAGCATACCCTTTTATACACGCCATACGACATACTTGGAATCTTTATTCTTCATATGTTTCAACTTCTTGTAAAAATAACAAGCAAACTCCTCATCCTACTTATTTTGTTTCTTTTACTTAAAAGGTCCTTCCGCAACAACCATAGCTCACTTCTTCTTTTTTTGTTATGAGAGGTTAAAGTCAAGCGAGTATTCTTAATCTTATCCTACTACTGTCTCTTTTCTTCTTGTACACAGTTAGATATAAGCTCATTGAGTGACCATTTTTCATTCTGAGTGTTATAACTCACTTTGAATTGCCTAAAATGTGTAAGAAGAGACATCAAAATCAAGTGCATGAGCAATTCCTCAAATAGCTCCAACTTAAGCAACTTGAGTTTTGATGGGAGATGAGACATCTCCATGATGTACTCTCTTATGTTTCCTTTGCCTTTATACTTCATCGCAATGAGTTTAACCAAAAGTTTACTCGCTTTCAACTTCATTCTTGGCAAAATATTGCAAATTTTTTATCAAGAACTTCTTGACACTATTGCTTTCAATAATAGAGCCTTGAAACATTTCTGGAATGAAGTGTTTCATGATTATTATACATATTCGATTAAATCGATCATGCTTTTCAATTTAAATCTTATTAAGGTTTTCTGGAGTAGTAATAGGTCGATTCGACTGAAGTGTAAGATCCTAATCCATACAATAGAGAATAATTTCTATGATTTCTTTCCAGATTTTGAAGTTCGTCCTACTCAGCATTAGGATGTTGTTGACTTGGGCAAAAACATTCGTAGTAGGAACAACTTAAATTGTATAGAGAACAAAGGATACAAATATAATCACATCTAACAAGTATGCCATAGAAATAAATCAAAATATGAACAAATAATCCAAACTAAGGATCCATCTCAAGATATCTAACACAACATTAATTTCTAGTCTTTGTGCACTCTTATTGTAATAATTAAATATTGACAATTAGTCCTGTCAAACAACATTCTTTCTTTGGATTGACTGTTATTCACATGAAAATAAATAAATTATATAATCGTAACACATTTATCGTCACAAACTATTGTTATTTGTTCAAATTATATCTTTTTTTTGGGTCAAATAAAGTTTGCATAAATAACTCCGTACAAACATGTATGTATTTTGAGTTTAATTAATCTTCACAATAAAGGTTACTTTGACAATATGTTATTTTAATAATTTAATTAAAAATATTTGATTAACTAGGCAAAATAATAAAACAACCACACAAAAAAAGGTGTAGTTTTTTTTTATACGAACAAAGAATCAAATGTTTTACCTTGTATATAATCAAATCACTTAAAAATGAATAATATCAAAACCATGGTATATCAAACAAGATTAAGATATAGATCCTAAATATAGAAATATAGAAATCCAAGGAATATACTTTAATTCCATATTAAAAAAATCCTAAAATCTTAAAATTTAAAGAATTTCACACAAAACATAAGTATTCTATTCAAACACCGTACGAATAAAATATTTACAAATCTTAATAATCTAACATGATAATAGCTCTGATGTCACTTGTTTGATTTAAATAATATTGAAAATCGTAAACATATTCTAGATGTAAACATTATAGAACAAAATACAAAAAATCTTAGGATCTACATTATGTGAGATTATTAAAAAATTGTGGATTCGAGTTAGATATATGTATTCATTGAGAAAAATCACATACTGTTACGAAAATGGTACGATAATCGATCATGAACAGATCAACACGAACTTGAGAATGTTTTATTATCTTTTTCAATCAAGTAATCTTAGTTCCTCATTGGGATGGCAATCTCTCTTTTAGATGGAAGAAAAAAAACTATCTTATGAGTTGATGTATAGTGGATTATAATCAAAACAATTTTTATATATTTTTCAATTAAGGTTTCTTAATTAAAGTAAAATAAGTGATTAATAAATTATTACTTATCAATTTGAACAATTGAGTGAGTTGTTAAAATTAAATTACTTAATTTTAATCCACTAAATTAAATAATTGATATAATTAAAGATAGAAAAAGATATATCATCTAATTTGTGGTTTTTTAACATTTATATATAAAGAGTAACTTAAGAAGAAGAAAAAAAACGAAGGAGTATATACTACTCTATCTGCTAAATATTTATAAGTCAACCACCAATTTTCTGCTCTTTTTACGTTCAGACTTTGGTGTCGTTAGGAAAGAACCAAAACTTTGGTCTAAATACAAATTCAAACTTGAAGCGCAGCCATACAAATGAAGTATTCAGATATATACTATTGATGGATGGTAGTTGCAAAGTCCAAAAGGACATTGATTTTCTTATACAAGACTTTTTGTTTGTTTGTGAAGGGACGTACGATTTTTGTCTACAATATTTTACATATAATTTATACGTTTACATAGATTATTAAAACACGATAAAATATATTTCTTTTGAACTACATAACTCATGTACTTTTGATCTTTTCAAGAGATACATATTGAATAGCTAGAAGTATTTAATGTTAAACTATCGATAGCCATAATTGGAAATAGTCATAATTATAAAATCTAAGTTAAAATTTATGATATGTTTAGCAGCAGCCATATTACATTACATTCAAAATAAGACTATCTATCTAAGATGACTTTGACTCAATTGGGCTTTTTAGGAAACAAAATTTAAGTACTTCTTCGTTAATTCGGGAGTACTTCCTCTTAAATTACCTAAAAAAATTCTAGCTTTTTAGACACTTCCCACAAAAACAGAGTTTAATTTCTCTCCTTGAAACTTGACACTTGACGGGAGATGTTTTATTTTTTTCTCTCTCAATACAAACTTTTGTTTAATGTATAAATCTAAATTTGAATACTCATTATGGTAAGGTAGCGAGAAATAAAATTATAAATTCAAAATAATATATCATATTGTCTTTATCACCGAATTACATGAGTAAGACAAAAATAAATAAATAAATATATATATATATATATGTTAAAATGCAAATTAACATACTAATTAAGGTAAAAATTAGATTGATGTCTTACTATATATATTTTTTTATTTTGATAAACGTTATAATTAAAATTATAATAAGATAAGATATTTTTTCGGTCTTTAAATTTATTTTAAGTAATATCATATTTTTCAATCCAGAAAAAAGAAATATCATATTTTAAATAATTTTAAAGAAAACTATATATAACTTCATGGATATATACTAAGGTAATAGTATAACCAGTAGATAAGAGAAAAAATATTTATACCTTACGTAATATTAAAGATATATGTGTATCGTATACATGAAACAATTACTCGATGAGTAGATAGTTTAAATTTTTCTTCTTACGACGATGATTTAGAAGTATTTCACTTGAATATATATATTTCCAAATATATATATATCTTATTAATTGAAAGTGCCCCGCCCATTCTCGTTACGTCAGAGTATTTATTTATTTTTTCTTTAAGAGAATTAATATTTTTTCGATTTAGTCTATTCAGTAAAAATTAATTTTGTAAATAATATTTTTTTTTCAATTGAATTTAAATTCTAACAAAATGCAATAACTTATAAATTTCTAAAATAATATATACAATAACTTATAAATTTCTTCTTTTCCTGATTAAATTAACATATTTTTTAATATTATGAAAAAAATTAAATTATTTTTTTATAAATTTATTTATTTATAATTATAATAAAATACAAATATTTTTACGAACATTTTATTTAAAAAAAAACAATGTACCAAAGTGTCATAATTTTGAATATATATTTTTGGGACTCCAGAGAACTTTTAGCAAAAGACGGAAACAGTTAATTACCACCTCAACAAGCTATTCTTGGGCAATTTGGCAACCTCGCATACAAACCATACCAATCTACCTTATTCCTTTTTCTTTTCTTTTTTTAATTAAGATCATTTTTTCGTCCCTTTTTAGAAAATTATTTCTTAAAAAAAATAAAAAAATCGAAAAATAAAAGAAAATAAGCTTTTTAATTTGAACAAAAAAATACCAAATAAACAACCACAAACACAACCACAACGATCACATTCACATAGCTCAGAAATCAGAATCTTTGCGAGAACCAATCTTTCTGAATCGGCAACACAAGGTCAGTGAAACTCTATCTGTTCCTGTTTCTATTTCTTATACCTTTGCTTCTGCATTTGGAATTTTCTTTCCAATTTTGTTTATTGACTCTATATCCCTCTGTCTATTTCTTCATGTTTATAATCACAGTGTTTGAAGTTGATTAATTAAATGATTTATCGATTTTAAACGAAGTTTTGATTTTACTTAGGTCAATTTCTTTTACCTTCTTGTTTGGTTACTGAGAATACCGGAGAAACACAGAAAATTTCGGTCTTCACTAATTTATTTATTTGATTATCCGATGCAAACCTATGAGGTTGTATAGAGAAGATTGGTCTTTTAAGTTGTATTCAGTTCAATCGAGTGCAATTGTTGAGTTTTAATCGATGGTAAAATCTGATGTTGAAAGCTATGATTCTTTCATTTTCTTCAATTTTATCACCAATCAAACAAATCGATCATTTTCTGCAACCATGAATTATGATCTAATGTTTGTTGTTTTGTAGATTTTATTCGCAGTTTTTTTTTATTTTTCTTTTTTCATTATATATATATATATATATATATTCCCTAGTTCGACTTTCTGTTTGTTTGTCTAAAAAACTGCATAAAATTGGGGAGGATTTTGGGTGGGGGGGGAATGGTTACTTTTCTGATAAACAAGAATTGCCCTTTCTTGCACTTTTTAATTATGATTTTTTTTTCTTTCAGCATTTTAGATTCTCGACTTTGTCTCTTGCATTATCTCTGTGGTTGATCAATAGATTTGTATATTGAAGAATTTGTCTGGCATATCAGCCATCATGAGATTTAGAAAAGGGAGCTTAGTGGAAGTATTAAGCAAGAAGGAGGTGCCTTCAGGCTCCTGGCTTCGTGCTGAGATACTCTGTGGTAATGGCCACAGCTACACTGTTCGATATGATGGATCGGAGAAAGCCACTGATACAACTATCCTTGAGAGGGTATCAAGGGATGCTATCAGGCCCTGCCCTCCTCCAATGAAAGTTTCATACGATTTGGTTCCGGGTGATGTTGTGGAGGTTTTTGACAATTTGTCTTGGAAGATGGCAACAATCTCAAATGTATTGGGCAAGAAGTACTTTATGGTCCGATTACTTGGATCCTCTTGTGAATTTAAAGTCAGAAAAACAGACATCCGAGTTAGGCAGTCATGGCTAGACGACAAATGGGTCGTGATTGGAAAGGTAGTTTAGTCTTGATTGTTAATGATTTATACTTTGTTCATATCTCTTAAATTCCAGTTATGTACTCATGAAAAATGTTATTCAAGACTATCTTTCACTCATGATAAATGATTTTCTTTTGGAACGTTTGAAGATAGCTTTGCCTTTTAGAATTAGACCAACCATCTTGCATATTCTACACATTCTCTAATTTAGTTTATTATCTGCTGATTTTTGGCTGCTATTATTTATTGAGGTAGTTGTTTCCTATTGCATTTGTGGACACAGGGTTCTGGAAGTTACGGTAATGGGAAAAAAAGTGGAAATTCAACTTTGAAGGTCAAAAAAATTTCTAGCTTCCAAATTCATAAGAGAGAATCTCCTTACTGCAATTCTCAAGCTGATGTACGAGATGGAGCTGCCAAGAAATTTAGAGCAATTGAGGATGAACATGTCTTTCACCGAGTAGTTGCTGTGAATTCAGCTATGTTAGCTAAACATGTAGATTTTGGGGTGTTGGGTGCACAGGATGTGTCACTTAACCGGACAACTAGAGTTTGTCAAATAGATTTAGAGAGGAGGCAAACAGCCGGCAATGCTGGCTGCTCATTTGGAGTAGATTTGGAATTGAACAATGCTGATAGTATCACATGCTCTGTTGGTAGTTGTAGCATTATAAGAAAAGATTCCCAAAGTTCCTCTCCTCATGTTTATGCTCGTCCAACAGAAGATTCTGGTGATAATTTTTCTGATGCTGAATCTTTTTGCCCATTGAGATATGAGCCAGGAAATTATCTCCTTCCAGAAAAGGAGAAATTGGGTGCTGAAATCCATAAGTTAGAGTTGCATGCCTATCGTTGCACTATGGAGGCATTGCATGCATCAGGACCATTAAGTTGGGAACAAGAAGAATTGGTGACAAATCTACGCCTTTTTCTCCATATATCTAATGATGAACATTTGATAGAGCTCAAAAGCTTGATTTCTTCTTCTACCAGTATTCCATTTAGATGATAACACATTATTATTCACATATTTTTCAACTACTTGTAGAATTTGGTTAGTAATTGCTTTAAGTTACCTTTCTAAGTTGTAAGTGGACAGTAAGTCTTCATTTCCTTTTATATTTAGTTTATAGTGCACAAGTTTTAAATTGAATGAAATATTTTCCCCCATGATTTCTAGTAATTTTCTGTTGATTCTTGTTGTCTTCTTTTTATCTTTGCTGTCCTTGTTATATCTTATAAAGACTTGTACAACATATCTGCATATGTTTTACTATCTCAAGTCATGCAAATGCATTACATGAGTTGTGAGAAAGCTGGTTATGTCCATACAATTTGGCAGTGCAAACAGTTTTGTTTGAGGATACTATTGATGATTTTCCCTGCATTTTCCAGGGCTAAAAGTAGGAGGCTTGGTACCCCTTGCTTCTGAGTTTACAAAAGTGATTTTGGGTTTTTCCTCTATTTTCCTGGTCGAGACAAAGGGCAGAGGAAATGCTGAGGCATCACTTTTATTGACCATTGTTATGACTGCATTCTTTCAGCTCAAACCTTCTGTGAGCCTTTAATATTTGTTTTGCTGAAGGACACAGGAACGGAATGAGGCTGTCACAGGATTGCCGATATGGACATGCCAACCCTTGGATGGTTTTCTCGAACCTTTGCATCAACTTATTGGTGTAAACTTGTTTTGTTCAACTAGCATTGATTAATAATCCCCATATCCTGCATATTCATGACATGCTATATCTCTCTTTTGATTTCTTCTATTTGTGTGCAATTGAATCTTAATCTACTGCTTGGTGCTCGTAAAATATCTAAACACTAGGCAAATCTGAAGTAAATATAAGATGGGGGATTGTGTGGCATTATGTGTATTGTAATAGTTGCTAATTCACATAGAAAGCTGCAGAAACCCTTGTAGAGGTGAACAACTGTGAATGGTGTACTTTGTTCTTGCATTATCGTATTGAAATTAAATCAATGTTAGGGAGGAGCTAGCTTACCAAATTTATGACGAGGATCATATGAAGTCATATCAATCAAAACAATGCCCTTTGTATATAATCTTTGTTGGGAAAAACAATGCACTCTGCTTTTTTAGGAATATATATATATATATATATATATATAATATAACTTAACTGTGGTTCATTTAATATTCTAGTGGTAAGAATATCTTTCTACTATTTTAAGTCACAAATTTAAATAATATTAAATATAATTTATAACTTTATTTTTTGTGATAACTAAGTTTGTGACATGCATATTGTGAGTGTTCTACTCTTATTTTGATTTTTATTAGTATTTTGAATTTGTTCACAAAACTCATACTTGTAAATAAAATATAATTTGAAAATTTTAGGTTCTAATAAGCATATGTTAAAATAAAAAATTAAAGAGTTTATTTATTCAAAACATTATTATTTTTTGCTTATGTAAAGTTCATTTAAAATGAAAAGGAAAGATGTAGTACAAGAAAGTTGTATAGGCTTCTTTCTTTATTCTTCATTTTTTCATTTCCTTTTCTTTTCTGGATATCTAATAATTGAAAAAAAAATTATAAACTCAAAATTTTATAAAATGCAAATAATTAAAGTAAATTGTGTTTAATAAGTATAAGATGGTGTAACATGATAAACATGTGATTAACCTTTTTATTTTATTTTATGATAGTGTTATATACCCATTAAATAAACAAGAAAGTTGTATCGGGTTTGTTAATGTTATTATTTCTGTTGTTTTTGATCCATTAAATAAACAATAATTGTGTTTTTTCATTGTCTTGTTAAATAATATAGATTACATGTATTTAGATTGTTTTATTATGTTGAGTCATAAATATCGACATTTATTTGTATTATCTGTTACATAAATAAAGAAGAAATGAAAATGTAAAAATTAACGAATGAAAGTTGTAAGAAATTTGCAAAAAATAAATATGTTGCTATAACTGGAAGCATCAAGCTTTATATATATAAGTAATAGACAGGGCTTTCAAGATGTTCGTGAATATAAATTGTGTGTCACGGCCATTTGCGTACAAGACCATAAAGATATTGAAGCCCATATTTGAAGCTAAATGGAACACGAAAAATATTTTTATTTAAATATGGCCCAATAACAGTATTCTTATATTTCTGTCCAAACTATTTGAGAATATTGTATATAATAATATATATTCACAATGACTGCACGTGATAAATAAAAGAAAATTATTTATTACAAGTATTACAATTGATGTAGAATTAATTATAATTTTTTTTTAAAATAAGTTACATCACCTAATAATAATCTAGCTAGCGTTAATATTTCTCATTTTTTTAATTTATTTTTAGTCATAAATTGGAACAAAGTTAAATACCCATAAATTGTTTTTATTTAAGAAAAAGAAAGAAAGTATAATCAGCAAAAACTATTAATAATGATTTATACGTAATGAAATTTGGCATTTGGAAGATGTATGGAATTGGGAGAGGGAGAGAAATGAGTAGTGCATTTAATTATGTGGCTCCACCAAATCCTCTGCCATTATTGTCTCTTTCATATTTCTTCATCATTAATTGTTATTCACATGTGATGCTGCCTTTCTAGCTCTTCGCATCACTTAATTTGGCTCCTTTTCTCTTCTCACCACTTCTTCTCGAATTTTTTTTCTTTATTTATGTACAATTATTAATTTATTATCAATATTTGATGTTTATTTGAATATTTACTCATGAAAAACTCTCGACACTTTTTTTTGTTTCACTCAATTAATTGATTTAGAGCTTCATAATAATATGTTTGTTAAAACAAGAAATGTCAAAAGGGAAAATTGAAACAATTTCATGTGTTAGTTTTGTCGACTTCATAACATAATAATATGTTAAAACAAGAAACGTCAAAAGTAAAAAGTAATAAAGAAAATTAAAGCACATGTTTCACGTATTTTGTCCTTTTAGCAATTGGGAATTCAAAACCTAAATAATGGACACAAAATGGTCCTCATCTTTAAAAATATAGCACCTTAATTTGTTTGTTTGGCAAATGACGTTTTTGGGGGCCTGATCGAGTAAAGCCATATATTCAGTACTAGTATCCTCTCCGTAATTTCTTGACAACAAAGTTATACAACTTGCTCTTATAATTTTGCCAAAAAATTCTGACAATGAAACTTGGATTCCTTACCTAAAATTAATATACAACATTTCATTTTTAATTTGCATTTCTCTTGTTTAATTAGCAATCACTTGTTAAAGAAAATGTTTAATTTATTGTCAAAAGCTTTGATTCCATGAAACGTATTATATTAAATAAAGACAAGTTATTCGTCTATAAATTTTAGATAAAATTCCTTATTATCATTCCATTTATCTATTTACTAATGGTCAGTAAATCATTTCCAATAAAAATTATTAAAAGTTATTAGAAGATAATTCTATTAAAAACTTAAATGTTAATAATTATTTGATATATGTATCTATTTTCTATAAGTGTGAACTTTATATATAATACCAATCATGCAAAAATCAAACTGATTCGATACTAATATGTTATTTTTGAAAAATAAATAAATAAATAAAATCATTGGTGAAACTTGTGACATATATATATATATAACATTTCAAAAAAATAATAATAATGGAGGGCAGCCTTAAATTGAATAAAAATGAAATAATAGCTGGCAAAATGCAAGAGACAACTAATATTTGAGTAAAAAAATAAGAAAACAAAATTCATGAAAAATGGTTGGTGAAGATTCGATCTGGTGGTTATCTGAAACACTGAGATATGGATTGGTGTTAAGTGCTACTGTTTTGAGAAAATGGCCAATCATGCAAAGAGAATGACCTTGGAAGGCTTTGGTCCTCCACAGACCGACAAGGTCGCATTAATCAAGGCCAAATATTTAGCCACCTCAAATATTGCTTTGGAATCAGTGCAATTTTGATAACACATTCACATATTAATTTATTTTTCTTTATATTAGGCATCACTTGTCACGAGCCACATAAACAACTATGAAATTTATAAATAAGAGAAACGTTAAAGTTTACATCATATTTATATTAATTATAATATAATTATATATATTTAATTTTTTTTATTTTTTAATTCTTTAAACGTATTATAATTGATTTAAATGTACACATGAGAACGAATTTTTTTACTATTTTTCCTACCAATAAATTAACGTTTTTTTATTTCTGTGATACAGACACCCTTTTCTTAATTTCCTGTGACAGTTTAAGAGTTAGTACTCCATATATACGGAATGAAGTATAAGAAATGAATATATTTGTCTTAAATTTTAAAAAATAATTGTTATGAACAATCAAACAATAAACATAAATTAATCTTAATTCAATCAAATAACAAACACAAAGAAAATTAAATGAGAACCAATCACTAAACAACAACAAATCATAAACACACTTTCACCGATTATAATAACAATGAATAAATACGAGCAAAAAAATAGAAAAATAAATACCTAAGATTTAACATGGTTATTTTGTAAATAATGTAACCTATATTTATAATCCAAATAATCAATCAATATTTTACTATAAATCAAATATAATTATAAACTATGTTATTCAATAACAATACATTCATCTACTCTCACAATCATACAAACATTAACCAACCTATTTAAGCTCTAAGAACACTCATAAACTACACACTATTTCAATGTAAATATACTTAGAAAAACTTACATTTAAAGAGTTTTTCAAGAAATATTAAACTTTATTCCTCACCTTCAATGGAGAAAAACATTTATCCTCACTTGCCTCCCTTTTTCTCAAGCTCTTAAAGCACACATGGCTCTCACAAAATGAATTGAAAGGCACCAAGGGATGCGTATACAAACCCCTTCGTCTTTTATCAAAACGCGTCCCTTGATTTTTTTATCAAAATGCTCCTCAGTTCCAAGCTCTCGTATGTAAATTCTCGTAACTAAACTCATCATTTTTTGAGAAAATTTAGAAAGCTGGATCTATCGACCATCAATCTCCTATAAATTTCAAATTTAGATAGAAATTTTTATATCAATCCACGATTAATTATCGATCGATGTATAATTAATTCTAGATCAATCCAGGAGAGTTCCAACTTATAAAATTGTTCCAATAGCTACTCAACTTTTCCTCCCATTTTTGCTTCAAATTAATGTCTTGTGGAGTGAAATAGATTGAGAAACAACTAAGGGAACAAAAGCTGTTACACTATTACTTTATTTATTTTTATTTTTTTTCTTTCTTTTAAAGGTTGTAGTACACTGACTTTACCAAGTTGGAACTTTTATTGATCTTAAGCTTCTTCTTTTTTTTAATTAAAGATATTACATGTTTACAAGGTTAGCAAAATAAAACCTTAAAAGATTCATCAGGTGGTTTCATCGGCATTGACTATTGAAAATTTTAATGGTGACGATATCATTAACATTTTTGAAAAAAAAAACGTATTAGATATAGTAGTTTAACTAATGATAATTGGTTTATTTACGTACAAATATATATACAATGAAATAGATGGTAGAAAGAAACAATAATATTATTGTTTGAAGAATCCCACCAAGCTCCTATCAAAAGAGCTTTCAATTTCAAATACGACCCGTCCTAGGTGTATTTCAAAAATCAATTTCAAGTAAACAATAATTAATTATAGAATTTTTAACATTTACTTTTTTCTGAAAGTACTAAGAAATATATATATATATATATAATTAATACATTAAATTACAAGCTTATATAACTTTTTGGGTCCGAAAGATATTTTTCTAAAATTATAAAACTTTATTTATTTATAATGATATATAGATCATATATAAATAATTTAGATATATAGGAATGTTAATTTTTGTATTGTAGTAAGGTCGGAGGAGACAGTGCTTTGATGTTAATTAATGTGGAAGCATGCTCAAGACAAAGCACTAACGAACAGAAGCCTCTTATAAATTTAAAACAAAGCAAAATAATAATAACGAGGTTTCTAGGAAATGGTTTTGCTGCTTGTTAGGGGAAAGCAGTAATATTATTATATAATTAAAAACTATTAAAAGTGAAAAAAACAAGGCTTTTCTTGTTTGTTTAAAAAGAAAAAGAATAAATATCTTGTCGTATGTGATTGGGGAATCGTAAAGCCAATGCTGCTGGCCTTGCTCATGCACTTCAATAGTTGAATCAGACAAAAGCAAGCTTCCTTCAGTTTTTAATAATTGCCTGAGCAGAAATGCCAATATCAAATATATTTGCAGCCACCACTTATATCATATCATATATTTTTAAAAATTTGAGAAATTATTTAATTTTTTTTAAATAATACTTGTATTAAAAATATATCTGATATAAAAAAAATTCAATATAAAAGTATATGTAAATTTATATATGCTTACCTTTCCTCCTTCTCTAAATCATAATTGCATAAAAAAAAGAACTTAAATTTATAATGATTTACGGTTATTTTATCATAAAATATATTATAATTAATGTGTGCAAATATACATGTATGTATATTTGTGTCGTTAGCATTTCTTCTTGCATGGGAAATTCTAATAACATAAATTTATATTCATTTTTTTAGTTAAATTATTAATATTATGGTATATAATATAGTTATTTTAGAAATAAAAAATAATTTATTTTTTTAAATAATAATATCAAGAAACATTATATAAATAATTTAAGTGAAAAGAGGTGTATATTTATATTAATTCATGCTGATTAACTTTCAAATTATTAGGTATAAAAACATAAATTATTATACTACTAGTACGAAATAATAATAATTATGATAATAATAAATAATCGCGGTCCTCGTAACACGAGGTTAAAGAAGTACAAAGTGATAAGAAAGAATCAACAAGGCACTCGTAATCATCATAAGTGTGCCACGGGTGTAGAGAAGTTAATTGTGTGGTTTTTTCTTAAAATAAAAACGTGTAACTTAATTATAAGATTAAAAAAAATTATTATTTTAATTAATGGTTATTTGTAATATTAATTATAAGTATATCACACATAAAAAAATATTATTTTTTATATGCTTGTTTGTATTATGTTTATAAAACTTAAATTTAATTATTTTTAATTAATATTTAATTTTAATTAAAAAATAATTAGTATTCGTATTATATGTATATAGTGACCCCACTTCTAGGAAAAACAAATGCCATGTCCGTGACAAAATTGAAAGGTAAGATTAGGAGCGAAAAATACAATTTAATAAATATAAAGTAATTACACTAGTTATATATTTATAAATATAATTTTTTATATATTTTAATATGATATGATAATTAAGAAGTTAATTATAGAGCAGATCACATGCTTCATGGCATTCATGGCATGCTATTGATTCTTTTAACAAAAGCTAAAATACACACAAAACTATATAGAGCAAAAGAGGTAGCTAGGAATGAAGAAAAAAAAAAAGAAATCTATATCAAAACCACATGCTTTTGGGGACCATCAAATATTGAAGCCCAAAAAACTTAGAGGTTGGCTAGTTTCCAAGAGCATGAGAAGATCCCAAAAAGTAATACAAAAATGAAAAAAAGATGGTTTTTATTATTTTATTTTCCTCAAACAAATCTTACTCCTTAGTCCTTACAAAACTATAAAAACTCAAAAAGGACAACTTCTTCAAAACCCCATAAAGGAGAATGTATAGAAAAATGTACTTTTGCATGCTGGATTGCATTCATCTTTGCTTAATAACAACATTTCATGCCTTGAGTACTGCATGCATGCTTCCTTGCTTTCTAATATTTTATTTGTTATATATATATATATATATATCACACACCATCGTTTATTAACTATTTATATTTATAAATTTCGTAGATATATAATTATTCTTTTTGATACGAAAAATGGTCACAAATCCTCTATAAGATAAGTTTAAAGTGACGAATAATCCTTTAGAATAAAAAAAATGAATTTTTTATCATATTGTTATTAAAAAAGGCCATGCAAGTAAAAAATAAATAAATAAATAATATATTTCAAAATTTAGTTAATTTAAAAATAATTTCAAATAAGAATTATCATTTTAACTACGGATAATTAAACTTTTAGTTATCTACAAAATCCAACAATTATTAACGAAAATAATTGTCGAAAATAATTGTAATCGATAAATCTTAGGATAATGATAATTATTACAATATCAAAATTGTAATTATCAAAACGAAATATATATTAATGTTATTTTTATATACATATAATTACATAGAATATACAACAATTGTAATAATTAGATTAAATTTTATTTTTATATTTTACTTAAAAATATGTCGTAAAAAAAATAAAAATTATTGCCAATTTTTAAAATAATATAATAAAGTAAGAATTATGTTAAGATTTAATTTTTTTAAATTCAATATATTTTTAGTAAATATTAAAAAATAAAAAAGTGTAGTTAAATCGTTAGAAATCTTTTATCAACTTATAATTATTATCTTAAATTAGTACATGGTGGTTATAATCGTTCCACGCTCATTTCTAATGCTAAATGTGCTTTGGTTGTTGTATTTTTAATGCTAAATGTGGTTGTTCTATTTCTAATGCTAAATGTGCTTTGGTTGTTTTATAATGGAGGGAAGAGTAAGTAAAAAATGACATTTAGATTCACTTTAAATGAACTCATTTAATTATTATATACAATTTTAATTAAAATAATGTTAAAATATTCCTTTTATCTTTTCTCGTCCCTTTGATCTTAAAAATAACGGTACAAAAAAAAAATTATATTTCTAACTTACGGAATTAAATCTTAGCCCTGTATTAATTAGTTGCTTAGTACTATTTACAGTAACCTGACATTTTTAATAAGAAGAAAAGATTCCTATATAATTAGTTTTATAGGATTTGCCTACCCAAGCCACAACTATGGAAATGTAACTTTTTTTTTAATGTTTTTCAAATGAAATTTCAATTTAATATTATTTTTTAATATCAAATTGTTAGAGAAAAACGAAGCTTTAATTGTCAACTCCAAACCTTACAAAAAATTTAATTAGTTTGTGATGGAATAATAATATATAATCTTATATCATATTGATTCACTTTTTTTTACTAATTCGATGGATAAAATTCCTTCACGCACCCTCCACTTCAAGTCTTTCAAGAGTCACACGCCCATTTGACATCACTTGATACTAATAAAAAAAAATCTGCTTACCACTTTTTATTTATTTATTTCAGAGAAAATTATCTTTTATGCACTTTTTTTTAACAAAATTATTGGTCTTTTATATGCTTAGTTTTTGTGAAGTTGCAAGTATTATACTCTAATTATATAGTTGTATAATTAGGATGTAATTGTATACTCTAATTGTATAGTTGTACAACTAGAATGTAATCATAAAGTTGTAGAAACGGAAGGAAGATATAAAAAAGAAAATAAAAAATACATGTTATATAAATCAATAGAAAAAATTATAAAAATCATTATATAGAAATAAATGACATCAATATATTATAAAATTTATTACATTCACATATATAAAAGATTGAAATTTATAGAAGTTTAGAAAAAAAAATTGATCGTTTAAATCTCGACCATTGAGATAAGATCGTGTAAAAAAAACATAAAAATAGGACCATCAATCCTATCTAAGACCCTTAAAATATTGAAGGAAATTTACATATTAATTGAAAGGTATTTGGAAATATATTAAAATTATAAGCTACTATAAAATGAAATTACTAATAGATTAAGCTCATCCTATCGTAATATCCTACAAAATAAGCGTAGATTTGTAATAATAGTAAAAATGTGTTCTAAAAGTTGATTTTTCATAATGATAAAAAAAATTCCATGTGCAACCACAGGGAAACTTTATAACTTTACTATGCTTGTTACGTTTGTTAATTAAGTGTTGTAACTTGATGTTTGAATGAGAAGAAAGATCGATAGATGTGCCTGAAAATAACATTTTTTTTTTGTCCACTTGTATAAAGAAATTTGTCATTTCAAATATCCTTCAACCAGCGACTTACAAGTAGATTTTTTTTATCATGACATGTAAGCAACTTTGAGAACATCTTTTAACTATTATTACAATTTTACCCAAATTCTTTGGAACAATACAACACACTGTGATTATCCTTTGTAATTTCACCTCATAGTTGTGGACAACTTCTATGCATTTTCAAAATCATCCAATCGCCAAATCGTATATATATTTTTACAAACGTTTTTCAACTTATTTGGTTGAGATTTATAAAAAATACAAGAGATAAAATTATTTATTTAAATCTAAACATTTGAAATAAGAGTGGTAAAAAATTATGTAATATATTGGGGTAACTGATACTATCTCAATGGGTGAAGGAACACTAATTATATATAAACTTGTATTTACTTTTAAAATCACATCTTTTAAATTATATTACATGTAAGTATTATTAGAAAAATGAATTATTTCTTTAATTTTTATATGTAGTACAATATAAATGAGTAGGTTATTACCACAACTTATTTTATTGCTTTCACATTGCATTTAATGTTAATGTTTTAAATTGACACAAATATTTCTTTGTTTTTATTACATATTTTCTATGCTAATTCAATTAATTTAAAGAAATTTTCATCGGTTTTTAAAATTCGTACTAAATATAGCGTGAAACTAACAAAATAAAGTTTGACAATAACTCTATCCTATAAATTTTGTGAATAAAAAAATAAATATAAATTTATGTTACATTAATATCTTTTTATCGTTCTTTATAATTTTACTATAAGTTATTAATTAGGGACGGTTTTACTGGGATCTTGATCGATATATATCAGGTATTAATTATATATTATTAGAGTAAATGATATGGTATTTTAAAAGCTACAAGGTTTTTTTTATATGTTTAAGAATTATATTTATTTTTGTTTAATAATTTTAATTATTGATGTATTTAGATATAATTTTTTATTTAGATTATATTTTTAATCTTTAATAAAATTTTATTTAAAAAAATAAGAAAAAAATTCATATTCCTTGATGATTTAATAAAGTAATGGGTGGTTATTTCTTTTCATAAAACTTATTATACTTATTTTGTATCTTATTTGTCTCAATATCATAACTTCCGCCCTGAAATTTTTAACCCCAAAAAAATAAATTTATGCGTTATATTTAAAATGCGTCGTTTTTATATTACAAAATACATTAATAAAGTGTTTTATATGTCATTTTTTTATAAATAAATCACTTTAGTTATTTTCTTTTAAAATGAGTAAATTTGTGTCAATTTATATTATTATATCTAAATTTAAAAAATATATTTAAATGAGAAAAGGGATTAATGGAAATCAATTAATCATTTTAATTTTTTATAAAAAAAATTAAACTGTTTTTTACATAAATTCATGTAGATTTATGAAGTTTGTTCTATGTTAAAAAATATTTGCATATAATATGAGATATTTGTGAGCATGATATTATTGTGTTAAAAATAATAAAAAATAAAATTGATTAGTTAATTTCTAATAATGCAATTTATTATGGGTTTTTTTTTCTTTCTATAATTTGAATATAATAATATAAATTAAAATAAATTTATTATTTTTTGAAATTAAAGTTACTTTGGTGAGCTACTTAAAAGAAAAATAAATAAAATGATTAATTTACAAAAGAAAATAATTTATGATTCACTTCATTCGAAATACATAATAATATTATCTAGTAAGTTCATTATTTGAGTTTTTTTATTATTTTATTATACTAAGTATTCATTAAATATTTTTTTTTTGGTATATTTTTCAATTTATTTTAACGTTATACATTTTTATTAATTAAACTCTAATAAAGTGTTAAAAAATTTATTGTTATAAATTTTACTATTTCAATTTTCATATACTAAGTATCATTTATTAAAAAATTTATAATTTTTGTTTCTTATAGAATTTAGGTATTCCTTGTTATATCATAAATAATTATATAGTTATTTTTTGTTATTTATATTATATAATATTGCTAGTATTTTTTTACATCTTTGGATCTTTTTACATTCTTCTTATTATTTATGTTATTTAAATAATTTATTTAATTTTCTTTATCAAGTTACATATATATTAAACTATGTTATTCAATCTTATTACAACTTAATTTACATAATTTTTAGTTTTTTTTAAATCGAACAAAAATACATATTTAACATACAATATTAATGGTTTACTATTTAAAAATATTGAAATTTGTTATGTTTTTGCAACATATCCACAAAATTTTCATATTATTTTCTAATAACTCGATCGAAGAAATCATCCATTGTACCATTGTCATTCATGCCATGTCAAAATCAATAATTTTTACTATTTAATTTACAAGTAATGTCCCTTTTGAATATCGTTATTCCTTCGTACATCCTTAACATCAACTATATTCAATTTACAATGAATAATTTATCTATGTATACGTTGTTGTGTGTAATTTACTATATATCACATGACGAATAATGAATAGTTCAAGTAAGTATAAAACTTTATCAATCATACCAATAAAAACCGAGTCATTAGATATGTATTATTATTGGATAATATTTATAATGAGATAAATAATTAATAATTATCTATTTATTGTTTAAAAAAGATAATTATATTGAGATAATCTTACTCTACAACAAATCTATTAACATGAATAAGGTATACACATTAAGTTACTCTTACTCTTTATATATATCACACAACATAATTAATAACTCTTAACACATATCTCTATGAGATATAAGAGCATCCATGAATACTATTTTCTATTAATAACACATTGAGACCAAGATTTATTCTTTATTTTACAATCTCATTATTATTTTGAGCATCGTGTGGTCAAAAACCATTATCGTCAGTGGTCTAAAGTTTTAACGAGTTTCTATATCTTGCATATTTATAAAAACATTCATTTTTAATATTAACAAAAATTGACACATATATATGGTTATTAACATCTTATTTTTTGTTGATTTTGCATTATAATTAATATAAATTATATAAATTTACAAAAATATCCTTTTATCTCTTAATATATTTCTTTCATGTCAATTAAATTAATTTTAATGATATTTTTGATAATTTTTAAAATTTATATTAAATAAGTTATGAAACTAACAAAAAAAATAAAATAAAATAAAATTTTATATGAAAAATTATTTATTATTTATGAAGTATGGAATGACGCATAATTCAATCATATCCCTTCAATGAATCATATGATTGTACATACAATCAGAAACATTTCATAAATGTTAGTGTTGAGCCTGTTGGCTATTATTACATTTAAAAGTGTACGAAACACAGTAGATTAAGAGAGAATTAATGCTAATTTTTCGCTTAAGAGGTTGGTCTGATTGGTTGGAAAGGAAGGTTTGCTTAGATTACTTGCTGTTAATAGCAATCTAGAAATCTCCATTATTAATTACACACGGAGAGGCATTTAATATGTCGGGTTTCGCAATCTTGAGTAGTGCACTGCATTTTAGTTTAACCATTAACGCAAGCATCTGATCTGGAGCTAGCTAGCTAGCCAGCTACTTATCCTACAAAATTATCAAAGTTTAATGCTTTGCAAATCTTCGCATTATTTAGCGGGATTGGGAGCCTCTTATGAAAATTTGCACTTCTTCTTGTTACCTTCCCTTCCTTTAATTTATAGTCAGGTGGCACAAATTTAATTGCAATTTATTAGGGATCACATGTTAAGCATGAATAATTACTTATAGTTTAGATGTAATTGATATTTTCATAATAATAAATATTATTTTTAGAATAAACTATATACTTTAAAAATATTATTTTTAAAATATTTAAAAAATATATATTTTATATAATTATTGTTCTACGAATAAGACTAGCATAATTTAATTGAATTAATCTATATCTTTCAAAATAATATGATCAAATTTTACAAATTAATTTCATTCTTTTTCCCATACTCAAAGATTGAGTATTAGTTGAATTAAAAATTATTAGGTCACGGTGTTTCACAAAAAATATTTTAGTATATTAATAATAATTATTAAAAATTGATATTTTTAGAACAAAAAATATTTATGCAAAATAATTTAAAATTTATACTCTCAATTTAATGATTAAATGTTACTAAAAATATAAATTTTGTTCTAACAATAATAAAAATATTTTTACAATATAACTATCCTAATTCTTTTATACTTTTCTAGAGAAAATATTGATTTCATTCTCCAACCATGATTATCTTTGTGGAAAAAATAAGTTAGATATTCAAAACTATTATTTATTTTTCCACATTTAGCATAATTGAGCAAATATACTGTTAAAATCTTGATTGAAAAAGAAAGAAGAGGGATTTATTAAATCATTCATGTTCATTAACTCATCATTAGGCATATATAAGGATACTAAGAATAATGTACGTGCATGGCTAATTTATTTGAGATTTTCATTTTTCTTCCTTCTTATAAATGTTATAATCAATACCGAATAATAAATTACTTACATGTACAGTCAATTAATGTTCAATAAAAAAATAAAAAACACTTCCTGTTTCATCGGTATCGATCAAGTTTTTAGATTACTTTTACCAAACAGTTAATTATGTAGAAAATTTCAGTATTATAAATAAAATTGAAATACCTTTTAGTCGACATAATCTTAAATGCAAGTAAGGTCGGTAATTTTTGAATTAATTTGATTAATTAAATTAAATAATAATTAAATTAAATTTAAATCTGTTTAAATAACTCGAAAAAAATCGAATTGGATTAAGTAGAGTTCGAGTCTGCCTATTAATCGGAAATATTTACAAAAAAAACTATAATATATAAACGTTACAACTTACACGTTAAGTCAGAAACTTAAAATTAGATAAACATATTTTTCTTAAATTTCTAACCCACTCAGTTTTAGTCCGTTAACTCTCTATTTCTCTAATAACCAACAGTAGTCTTACGTCCCTCACTATTTTCACTTTTCTCCAACTGCACCCTCATGTGTGTTGAAACATTTTAAAAAATTTCGTACCATTCTAAAAAGGTAATTTTCTTTTGTATGATTATTGTATGTTTTACCTGAATATATTAATAAATTTTTATATAAATGTGGTCGATTTTGGAGGAAAATATTTGTTTAATGTTACTTATATATTTATTTGTTTGGTGATTAGATAGAATTGTGTTGAGATTTGAAGCTCTTATTCAAACTATGAATTTTCATGAAAACACGATGACCTTTGATTTTCGTATGAGAAGAATTTAACGGTTTTTATCTTTGTCAAATTTATTTATAAATTAACTTCTTATTTTAAGAATTAACTTTCTTTAACTTATGTTTATTAGTGTTATTATTTTGTAATTAATCAATTATTGTAAGTGTAAGATGAATTGTATTATGATCTTTATTATATACTCATTAAGTGTTAATTTATTTAAAATACAAGTTATTGCACTCATTTTTGGTATTTTATGTAATGATGTTTGAGCTTGAATCATTAAACATATTTTTTGATTTATAAAGAAAAAATTTAATTACCTAAACTAATTAATAACTCGGGTAATTACCTAAACAAACATGTAATTAATAACTCGTGTTAATTTAGATTATTTTAGATCAATTAATTTATATTTGGTTTAAATTTAGGTTATTTTTACTTGTTCGAATTAAATTTAAATTATATTAGAATTGTATCAATACCAAATAAATTAGTTTGCACGAATTAATGCCCCTAATTATAAGACATATTAAATGAGATTGATATTTCGATGGAGTTAAGAAAATGATTGAGAACAAGTATAAAAAATTTATATGTAATTTGAAAATTAATTGGTTCATTTACTCCTTTTTGCATCAAATTATTACTTAATAATAACATATTTAACATGTAATAATTATACAATATAATTAAGCTCACTTTTTAAAACCAATTATGGAATGCTACATAAACAACAAATTTATGCAATGATAAAAATATTTACAAAATTATCGAGATCGTAACACAATATCAATTTTTTTTTCATATTTTGATTTCAAAATATGATATTCATATTTTTTAATTAAATTATTGTAAAATTATTAAGAATGTAAACAAAAATCAATAAAAAATTATTTTAGTTAAATTATCATTTAAATATCATTTTTGTCAAAAATATCCTAGATATTTTAGATATTATTACTAAAATATCGTTAAAATATCAATAAAAATTGATAAAATATAAAAAAATTAATAAAAATTATTTTTATACCGTTAAAATTTATATATTTATGATAATTAATATAATTGGATAATTTATTTAATTATTTCAAACTTTTTAATTACTTGTCTTATAATATTTTGTAAAAAATAATATATATTTTATTAAATAATATTTTAATTAATTGATCAATAATATAAATATTTAAAAATATATGTATTAAATAAAAAAATTAATTTAAAATATAAGCAATTGAATGTTTTAATATTTTATTAAAAAAAATTCATATATTTGATAAATTTTCCGTAATTTTTGTATTTGTTCTAAAATTCTTCAAAATGATAATTTTTTCGATATTTTTATAAAAATTATATTTGTGTTCGACACATAAAAACTTAGCAAAAATAACTGGTCTTTACATGATAATTAAAGAGCAACCAATCAATAAGGCTTCATTTTAATCCATATATAATGGTTTTACAAAACTGTGAAGGAATGCAGAAGAATATACATTAAATACACAAACTGGATAATATTAAGAGGGAAGCTAGCTACCTAGTCGTTAGCCATCTACTAATTAATCCTAAGATCATAAAAGACAACAAAAGCTTGCATGCATATACGCCAAGACGAACAATAAATTAAGTTTTTTTTTAAAGAAAAACATGGGGTTACTAGCCAGGGTAATTTTCCTTTGGTTAAAAAGTCATGGCTATTGAATGGGTTTGTTTTTGAGAGGGGTCAGTTCAACAAGAGGAAAGGCAATGTAAAATCCATATCTTGGCATACAATGTCCGCCTGTGATCATTCCTCAGATCGAGCTTAGCAATCCTTTTTTACAAATCAAGCAGGCAGTTTTTTGTGTAGTTTGTATCTGTGATTTGAAGGAAAGAAGAGGTGCCGCAAGTCTAGGTGAACCAACAGTTTAGCAATTTAAATAGCTAACAAAAGGTATGAATAGGGAAATACACTATGCTCACACACTGGATACCTGCTGGCTCATGGGATGAATATAAGAATAGATGGAGAAAACAATGGGATAAAATCAAGACCCTTGATCTTGATGATCTGTGGGATGAGACAAACGTTGGAAAATTACAGGTGCACCATATTGTGGGTAAAGGAGCATGAGCACAGTTGGCGCATGCTGATAGGACGGTGAAAGACGAAACGAGAAACGCTGGAGTATAATAGCTAGCGCCAATTTAGCTTGCAAGAGGGCTAAGTTTTGCCCGATGCATGTACGGACCCCAAGTCCAAATGGTATAAATGCAACTGGGTGCTTGGCGGCTCGAGCCACGCCATCAGCAAAACGTGCCGGATTGAATTCATTGACGTCGTTTCCCCATGTTGATATATCATGATGGACGGCTAAGATTGGAATCAAAAGCTCGGTCCCACGTGGGATCGTGTAGCCACCTAGCTCCAAGTCAGTTTTGGCACGTCTGATCGTAGCTACTGTTGGTGGATACAAACGTAGGGACTCATTTAGAATATTGCTCAGCTGCACAAAAAGATAGAAGAGTCGAAGAGTTAAATGACGAAAATGTCCTTAAGCATAAAATTATGTAAAACACTAAGTGTATTTTTATTATTAAATACATTTTAATAATTATATTATTAGATAAAAAAATTCTTAATAAATTATTGTGATAATTTTAATATTCATAAATATTTTTCCTGGTAAAGAAATTGGGGGTTGGAGTACAAAAATAATGAAACTGCCACTGGCAGTAGTGTTTTTGTATCAGAAAAAAAGTAACAATAAAGCAAAGGGTGGCAGTTTAGTTTCACTCAGGAAACCAACATGAACTAACAGACAAATCATTGGGGGAGGATTTTCTGTGTCTTTTATAACATTAATAAAAAAAATTATTAATTTAAAGAGAAAAAAGAGGAAAAGAAAAGGCTTTATACCGTCTTAAGCTTCACAATATCATCTTTGGAGGGTATGTCACGTGATCCACAAACCCTTAAAAGTTCGTCACGTGCTTGTACTTGCCATTGAGGGTGCATAGCCAAAAGAATTGTAGTCCACGTCAGCAAATTGGAAGTGGTGTGTTTACCGGCAAAGAAAAAGCTCTTGCACTCTTCCACTATGTCGTGGACTGTGATATTTGAGGAATTCATCGAAGCCTGAATCATCAGGCCAAGTAAGTCCTTTGGAGTACTCTTTTCAACCAACTCTTCATCAATTCTTGAATTTGAATTCTCTTTGCGTCTATCTATAAGCTTCATTAGAGACTGCTTTATTTCCTTATCCAATTTCCAAGATATTACGTTTGTTTGTGTTGGTAGAAACCTGTACGTAATTATATATATATATATATATATAAAACAAATCATTTTTATTAACCAGTTAATTATATCTAATAAAAAATGATTATGATATATTTATGGTTTATAGTAATTTTTAAAAAGAAAACAGAAATAAAATGCAAGGAATTACCTGTAACCGGGAATGAAAACCTTTTGAAAAGCCTCAGCAGCAAGAACCATTTGTTGAGCTTGAAGGGTAAAAATGGTTTTTCCATCTTCATAGCTGGTTCCAAAAGCGGTACGAGTAATGACATCTTCAGTGAGAGTTTGAAACCATTCGGATACTTCAATTTCTACCTCCCCAGATTTGGACATTGTTAATGACCACTTGTCCAACATTTCCACCAAGCTTTTTGCCATTACTGGAATTAACAACTGTATATCGAAATAGATCAATAACCTAGTTTAATTATTAATTATTATAACATAACTTTAAAAACTATTTAAAAATTAAAATAAATTTTATTCCAGATTTGGAATAAATAAAAAGCTGCATGCTTAATTAATTACTTTGAGATTTTCCAGGTGAAAGGTTGGAGTGATGATTTTCCGATGGTGAGCCCATTTTTCTCCTTTGAGACTTAGAAGACCATCACCTTCTAGCTGTTTAACAAGTGGGTGAGCCTCATTTTTCTCATAGAACTCCGACTTGGATGTGAAAATTTCACGAATGAGGTCAGGATCCGAAACTATGAGTCTGGCCGTCGGTCCGAACCATACAATAAATGTACAACCTGTCATAATATCAATGATTAACTAATAATAAAAACATTTCGAGTGAAGTTTATTTTTTGTGCATGATAGCTAAGATATTAATTTTATTTTTAAATAATTACAATAATCGCACACATAATTAAAACTCAAAACTTAAAACATTTCATATAATTAAGTGATTGGTATTATTGGTTTAGAATTTTATTTGAAACTTTTAAGATGAATAGATGTACTTGTTTTTAAACGGATATGAAGGAAACTTTATACATTAACATTAACCAAATGAGAACTACAACACCACCTCCAAGTAGTATGTATGAAGTTTACTAAAGAGGAAGGAACAGGAAATTAATTTTGGTGACCATTAAATTCAGAATGAGATTAATTGGATAATGTAGACCCTACTAGAGAGAAAGAGGAGAGAGAGAAACAATGGAAAGTATATAGGAAGAAGACAACTCAAAGTATTAATATTAACAGATAATTATTATAACTTCATTATGAGTACTCAAATCCCCAATGAAAAAAAAGAGTAACAAGACATGCATATAAAATTGATGTATCACTACTAAATCATGAAAGCTTCACTGCGTAGATCACTACTTTTATCCTTTTCAATTTTGATTGAATTTCAAAATACATACAAAAAGAAATTGATAGAGACTTGGTAACAAAGGTAAATTTTGAAATGTGAGAGATAGTGAGAAAGAGCTAAATAATAATAAGGGTGTGAAAGAAGAGTCCAAAATCTAAACTTCAACTCTACATCCAAACTCAGAAAAAGCCTGAGAAAAGTCTTAAAAAGAACGAATCAAAAACTAAAAAAAAACACTTTTGAATAACCATGCGTCTTGATCACCAAAAAAAATATAGAAAAATGTTCAGAAAAGCACATTCAAATAAATTGAGGGTGATATGTAAACAAGTAATAAAATCAATATAACCATTAACAATCTTGGATCAAAACCAGTAATCAAAACTTTAAATTAAAAAGATTAAAAAAAACAGAGCCAAAAAAAGAGAGAGAGAAAAACAGAGTAGCTAGGGAAAAATAGATACCATAGATTTTTTTCCAGTGATGATAAAAAGAGAGAACTCTTGGAAGAATGTTGTGAGAGAAAGGCATAGGTTGAGAAGAAGCTTTGAGCATCATTCCAACAAGTTCTTTAACATTTCCAATAAAGAAACGATAAGGAGGACCTCTGATTCCTTGTTTGGAGAAATGTTGTTCAATTCCTCTTGGTCTCCACCAAAGCATAACTAGCAACTTCATCACAATAACTAAAAGAAACAAAACAATGGATAAAAGTTTAAGCCAAGACAATAGCTCTTGCTCCATAGTGTCTGATTTATGAGTAGAAGTTGAGTTTCTTTGGAAGCTGACTTAGCTATATAGCTAATTATAGAGAGCTAGTTTTGTTTTAGTGCGGAGCAGAGCAGATTTTCTTTTTGTTTTTTTGCTTCTTATCTGTTTTGCTTGTGTTGGTTGTGTCTTGGCTTTTTAATACTACGAAAGACAGTGTGAGAATAAGAGAGAGAAAAATAAGAGATTTTTATTTTTATTTTTTGAGCAGAGAGAGAGAGAGAGAGAGAGAGAGAGGAAAATAAGAGATTTTTATTTTTATTTTTTTGGACAGAGAGAGAGAGAGAGAGAGGGGCTTAGCAAGGCCAACGGCGTAGGGGCCGCCATTGGAATTCTACGAGTCAACGAGTGTGGTATATTTTGTTTTTCTATCTAAGACGATCTTGCCCTTGATTTTTCTCATTTATATTATGTATACCCTTATTTAACTTAATTCTCAATATGTTATTGTATATTTGTTTATACTTATGTTAAAAATAGTTTGTGAAAATGGGTTTTATGATAAAATATTTTCTAAACAAATCACATAATTTACATTAAAAATGTATTTGAAACACTTCTAGCAAATATTTTTATGGTTAGATCAAAAAGTATTTTTAGATGGTTTTAGAAAAAGGAGGATACATACAAAGATACACTAATTTTAATTTATAAATAAATTTGGCCCTTGTATTTATTATTTGTATTATCTCTATCCTTTATTACCTTATTCTTGGTTTTCCAAGTTTATAATGAAAACTTTATTTCTCCTTACACTTATAAAATTAAATAGCATTTCTATTGGCAACTACAATTTTTCGAAATAATATTTTATTAATAAAATAAGAAATTCTTATATTAGATAGATAGAATGTTCTCCCTACTTATAAAATATTCGGATCATCATATTATTAATTTTCGCATTATAAATCAAAAATTAGTTTATGTTGTGTTACTTTTATTTATTTTTTTGCAACATTTTGATTTCTTGTTTGTTTTATATATTAATATTTCCTCTTTTTATTTTACGGGGTTAAACTTGGACTACATTATTGAATTTTTCCTATTCTTGCCTCCCTTTTTTTTTTTTTGGTTTCTTTCTTTTGTTCGTTGTAAATTATTAATAAATAAATATACCAGGTATAATGAGATTCTACTTAATTAGTCCTTCTATATTCTTTCCTTAATTAAGGAATGATTGGAGAAGAACAGAGGAGCATGAGGTGTATTTACTAGTACTTGCTTACAATGAGAAATATCTATTCGATAATTAATAAACTCTATTTTAATTTTAATAATATTTATAAAAGACAAATTCATAATGTTCAGCATGTTTATATTTTGAGATTCAATCAAAAATTTAATGAATGATGCTTATGAATCAGGAGACTTATCATTTTTTGTTTCAATTCTCAAAGTGGAATCATATCAAAGACATTCCATTGAAAAATAATAATTTGTTATTTATTTTATAATTTATAAATATTTTTTTAATTATGATTTAAATCTACCCTTTAAAATATGAAAAGAGTAAGTATTATGTATTGTCATATCACTTAATAACAAATAGTTCTATATATGTATATAACAGATTTGTAACTCACTAATATATCTATTTTTTATTAGTTTTCATAAATAAAATCTGTTTTTAAATCACGTAGAATATATAATAATTTATTTTTTAAGAGATTTTAACTATAATAAGATAATATAATCTGAACATTTTAAATTTCCCTAGCTAGGTGAATCACTAACTAATTTATGAGTACCATGTGGTTGACGGCTAAAATTCTACCCTTCCACACTCAATTTTAATAGCGTCGTTCAAATACCTTTGATCTAATTTAATATTAACTAGTTTCAGTTTGAGTTAAATTGAAATGAAATTAATGATTTAATTTCTATTTTACTCATTATTAATAGCATATAGTCAATTTTTTTTACAAAGTATTTATTTATTATTATTTTTATAACTTCAAATTCAAGTATTTTGAAAGTTAACCTGAACTATTAATTTTAAAAAAAAATTATGATGTCAAATCATAACTTATCGATTATAAATATTATTATTATTATTATTATTTAAATGTCATTATACAACATATATGCTCCTAACATTAAGTTTTCACATCTCATAACAAAATATTTTTTATTGTCCAAATATAGAAATTTTTCTTGGGATATATTAACTAAAACATCCACTCTCTCTCAATAATTGTATCTAAAATAAAAGTTAGAATTGTACTCATTCTTAGATGTTGATCTCTGAATTAATATAATTAATTTGGTTAATGATTTATTCATAATAAAAATTGATTATTTTCATAATTATTTTTCATTAATATTAACTTTATTCTAGTGATGTTATGATGTAATTAATTTTAAAAATATAATAGATATTTTTAATAACAGTATTGCGGCACCCAAAAAAAAAGTCTTGTTCCCAAAAAGATGATTTAGGAGAAGAAGGAGAGAGGGGAAGGTAATATATGTGGCAGATTACATACAAAGGGGGTTGTTGTTTTGGAATGTTGCTCTTAAATTTGAGCACATGGGAACAAGGCTGTCTAAATTAGGGTTTGTTTCAGTGATTTAGGTGGGGAAATATGCTCAAGTTGACCCAACAATGGGGCACCCACGCAAAGGCACCATTCCCCTAATCTTGTCCTAATAGACCCAAAACACCTTGGGGCCATGTGACCTTCTTGGGTCCAACCCCTATTTAAAACAAAAAACTTCATACGGTTACACTTTCAGTTTAATTTATTAATTTCATTTCATTACACAGGTGATTCAATTTCAATGTTTTTTTTTTTTCTATTTTGGCTAACTTCTCTTTAAAATCTCATCATTTAATTGCTTTTCCATTTAAGCTAGACAAACTAACCATTCCCATTAATTAAACTCTTACTACTTTTCTGTCAAAATTAAAAGAATGTATTTAATGGATGGAACGGATCGAGTTCCCATAAACATTCACTTTTATTTTAAAAAAATTCCTACAAACTAATTTGGTCTTTCAATTCCTTCAATGGGTTCGTGAAATGAATGAGGTGCTTTTAACAATTGGAGTAGATAAGTATGCGTTATAAACATAACTTTTCTATCCAAACACAACCTTAGAATTTCTTTCTCCAACCAATATTTATTATACTTGTGTACATGTTTACATAATCTTTTCGTATAAGTCCTCCTATATATTAAGCCTTCAAATCACCGGTCATATATTCTGTACTGTACCCATTACAATAATAAGTGACATAAATAAAATTCTCGATTTTTTAAAATTATTTTGCTCTCATTTCGATCGCTTCTTTCTACGTGTATCTTTGCATCTTAGTGTTACGTACCGTTAAAAACTCAAATTTAATTCAAGCTTATAAATATCATTATTGTCAAACTCTTAACCGATGTGAGATTGAAGAAACTTAACAGTTCTTCTCCATACAAACATATGTGGTCTCACAAAACCACGATAAGAGTATTAAAGACAAATTTTAAGTTACCGATCAAGTCGGATACAACTCTGATACTATATTAAAAATTAAGTCTAACTCAATTCCATAAAAACTTATTAAGTTAAAGTTATCTAAACTTATTAACAATACTAATATCTAACTCTTGATCGATGTTAGATTAAAAATACTTAATTATGCAAATGTACGTACTTGTGCCTTAAAAAAAACCTACTTAATTTAATTTAGGATTCAGCATCATACGTAAATTAAGCTTATATATGATTATGGAATTACTATTTTTGTAAGGCTAGAAATAATTTATTCCAAAATCATTAAAGTTTTACTTATTAATTTAATACATAAATGTTTTTAAATAAAAAAAAACTCAGTTTAAAAATAACAATTATTGCTTGCAACGTGACATTATAATTAATCTGCGTTATTAGCAACAAAAATATAATTAATTTGTGTCATCTATTGTAATCTTTAAAACCTACCTAGTACCATTGAAAATATGTGGTGCTAGTGGTTCGCATAGTGTAGAGTATAATTCTATTTATTTATTTTTTTATGTAAATCTAAAATCCTAATTACTTATGTCAAATATAATTTTATTGAACTTTTTAAATGTATATAATTTATACACACATTTTGTAAAAACACTAATTATAGTATATTACACGTCAAAAATTAGTTTCTTTAATTTTAAAAGTTATTTTTAATACTTTTATATAATAATTAATATGAATATAAATTTATATATCTTTAATTATTATTAATTTCATTTGATAAAAAATTTAAGTTGGTGTTGTTCTCTTAGTTCAAAAGTTAAAAAGTATAGTTGTCATAACAAAAATTAAAATTAAAGAACAGAGTATAATATATATGCAAATCACTTGAAAAACTCAGCGGAGGTTTCGAAAATGACCAAAATTATATAACCAATAAAGCCTGCAACCAATTAATGAGGTACATTTGCTTGCAAGTCTGTGTTTTCTCCTTTGTTTTTTACAGCTTTTTTTATATACATCTGAATTAATGGTACCCAAAAATATATATTACCAAAACTTTGAAAGATGGTAGGGGAATTAAAACAGTATGTCTGCCAACCCATGCCGTACACGGTACATGCTTAAATGTATGATGAAATGGGACAACAAAATTTATTTTTTTTTAAGGGAAAATATATATATCTGCCAACCCATATCGTAAAAAATGCGTACAGTTATTTATTTAATTCATTTATTTACATACAACTTACTTATTCTTATATTTTCATTTATTTATATATTTTTTTATATTATTAAAAAAATATGTGTACAATATTTTTGACTATACAAAAGACAAATGTCTTTTTACGTTATCTAAAAAAATTATATTTATAAAATAATTAATAACATGTAATTAAACTAAAAATCCAAATAAATATATATAAAATATGTTATATTGTGATATTTATAAGATAATATTATTTATTTTTAATAAAAATATTTATCTTATATCTAACTTAAATATTAAATGAAATAATGTATTTGCTATTTATTAATCTATTTCATATAAAATTCTCTCTAAATATACACAGCATTTATTCCGAAGAACTTCCCAACAATCATTCTTATATTTAATAAGTCATGATTTTTTTTAAAAAATTGTTATTTAATAAAAAATATCAACTTAACTATGTTTACATATTTCAAAGGTATTAATCCGACGATATTATCGTGATGTGATATAATTATTTTTTTATTTTTAAAATACTATAGTTAATTTATTTGTATGTTCAATTTTCACCTCTTAAAAATCATAAAAAATATGTATGTATCATAATTTTTTAATATGATTATATGTTATAAGAAAACAAATATATTCACAAAAGATTAAAAATAAAACTCATTTATGCTATAAAAATAAACTTTTAAGACTTCAACGAGAGAAAAAGAAGGGATTTGTACATATGAGTTGCTAGCAAATCCCACCTCATCATATCATAAATGTATCTCATAATTTTCTCATCTACAATTGATGGGATGAGATTCTCAACATTATTATTTGTTAGCTTTATCGGGTATACCATTAATCTAAAGTTTTAAAAAACGGCATAAATAATTAAAATGTTACTGTTAATAGTTTTAAAAATACATGAAAGAAATTTAAAAATAAAAAATAAAATATGCAGAGAAAAAATAAATATATGATATTAGATTCTGATTCTGATCACCGGCCCTAAAATTAAAATTAAAACATGTGCGTCAAAACACACATCATATGTAACCATTTCGAGTTCTACATTTATCAATATGTACTAAAAATAGCAAATTAATAATGCTTGACCCAATTTAAATCAACCATTTTTCTTAAGCTTTTTTGCTTGAGTTTTTGACTTCAATATTGATCAAAGCTAGCTAGCTTCAAGGATATCTGTAAGTACTCGATGTCAAATCAAACTTTAAAGATAATTGGCCCTCAATATTCGTCGGAATAATAATGTCAATTGCAATTATATACTACTTGTTTTGGTGGTAAAGAAAAGAAATGCGCACTTAGTTAATTTGGTCAATCAATAAATCAAAAAAAGTTTCATTTTCACTCCCAAAACAACCAGCATGCGCAAGAGCATGCTTTACCCAAAAAGAACACCAAAATTTGTTAAGACTTTAATAAGATTCATCTATCATGTAAAAATGAAACCTACGGTTAAATAATTTATTTATATTATTTTAAATTATTGATTATATAATATAATTTTCATCTATTAATTTATTAAGATTTTTTTTCCATGGATGTGATAAGATAGTGTTATCGTTAAGTTCTACATGTAAAAAAATAAAATCTTACATAAATGTTCAGAACAATACTTATACAGCCCAACTAAAATAACAATGTGGTTTGTCGTCTATGTTATTGTTGACACATCTTTTCTCTTCTTTTTTTCTGACACTGATTCGTTGTAATTTTTTTTTCTTCTAAAATTACATCCAAATTAATCTTCACGATGGAGAAAAAAAAAAACAGAGAAAAAGAAGATATAACCCTTCGTTCATGATCTACATCTTCAAGCCGTTCATTGTATAGTTACATCAATATCTTGTTATTTCAAGAAAAAGTACTTTCAAGTTTTTTGGATTTTACGTTCACATAAATCTAAAATAATGAAAACAGATCAAAATTTTGGAGAAGTAACATAATAATAACATCAATATCTAGTTTTTGTTTGCTTCTATTGTTTCCCAGATTGCCCTTTCACGTTTTCCTTCTTTTCCTCCATGTATTCTGTGGTATTCAGACATTAATATACCAAATCTTATTGCTTGGGAAACAGCTTCCTTCTCAACTTTTGAGGATAGGAAATTAAAAAACAAACAGTGTATGAATAATTTAATTATTTAATTATTTAATAAAAATATATATATATATATATTTATTTTGATATAATATTAAAAAATATATTTATTTATTTATTTATATTGTAATAAAATTAAACATTTATATTTTTTATAAAGAAGGTTAACCATAAAATTATATATATAAAAAAGTTATATCTTGTAATTAAATCAATAAAAAATTATAAATTTTTTATTTTTTATTTATTTTATCTTAACTCATTAATACTCTTTCCTTCGTGAAATTAGTATAACTATATAAGAATTATGTGACGATGAAATTAGTATAACTATGTAAGAATCATGTGATGATAGATAACAAAATGAATAGTGTGACCATAATACTTATTAATATTATTTTATAATAACCATAAGTCATAACCAAGGTAACATTATGCGACTTTTTAATAAATTTGTTAATTAGAAGAAAAAAAATGTTACATTTTCATTTTATATTCTAGGGTGTTGTTTCGATCGTGACTGCATAATTAAAAAAATAAATTAAATCAATAGTAACAACTATTAAGTGAAAGTTGTAATTGTTTTTCTACAGTTGATATTAGTTTTCTAAAACTTATGCCGTGATCGCAATTTGAAGGCATTTGCCTAACAGATAATGGGTAATTTCGAAATTAGTTATTTTTGTCTTTATATTATGGTAAAGTGTTGAACTAACTAATGTAACAATAAAATATTAAAAAATTACAATAAATATAACATAAATTTATTGTGTTATAATATCAATAAAATATCATAAATATTATAAAAATATTAATTTATAGTACTTAAATACAATATTTAAAATAGGTAATATTATAAAAATATTATTTATATTATATTAATAATATTTTTGTAATATTTATAATACTTTATTTTTATATTTGCTACCTAATAAATTTAAATAATATATTTTTTAATTTTTTAATTTTTTAATTTCATATTTATATTATTTTCTGTTTTGGTTAAATATAATATCTATTATTAATTGGAAGTGAAATATTATTAGTCATGTTCAATTGGCTTACAAAGTTCCAGCCGATTTGTTAGCCAGTGTTCTCTTTCAAATAACTCATTAAAAACGCAGTCAATGTTCTTTTTCTTAAAAAATAAAAGCAATAAAAAATCACTTCGACACACACAAATTAATTATTTTACGCAAAGAAAAATAAATCTATGAACACATTTATATAATAAAGCAAAAATATGTATTATTGAATCATGTTAAAAGTTATATATCATTTAATATTATTGTATAATATAAATCTATCATTAAATTTTTTATTAATGATATAAATTTAAAATTAATTTTTTTATTAATTATATAAATTTAAAATTAATTTTTTTATTAATTATATAAATTTATTATTATAAATATAACGTAACAATAAAAAAAATACAATGATATTTATTATAGTTAAGTATTATTTTTATCCTTCTATATACTTAGATGATATATTTATAATTTAATAATATATTTATTAATTTATCTAATATAAAATATAGATGTAATACTTTTAACATAATGCTATTAGGGGAATAATTACTATTTTTATCATTTATATATTTTTATAGTAATTTGATAATATAATGTTATTAGGGTGATTTATACTGTAATTAGTCGTAATTTTATTATAAGCATGAGAGAGAGATTGAAAATTTTTATCAAATAAAATTTTATTTATTATAAATTTATGATAAATTATAACGATATAATATAATATTATTAATAATTATATTTAAATTTATATAATTATATTAAATAAAAAATTAATATATTAATTATAATTATAATATATTTAAGATATATAAGAAAGAATAAATTACGTATGCCATGGTTTGGTCAAGAATTTATTGTGTTTATTTTTTCGTCAATTGCTAACTACAATTAGCAAATGTCATCGCATTGTACACTTTATTTTTAATTATGTGGAATAAAGTTGCAAAAAAATAAAAAGGAAGGGGCAATGTTGGAAAATTTGAAAAATGAGTATGTTCAAAAATCAATAGAGTTCAGAGCTCCTGAAGAGAAAAGAAAGATCAGAATTAGCTTTCATTTAAGAGTACAAAAATAACAAACTCTGGCAGTGATATATATATATTTTTTGTTGGTAAATCTCTGGCAGTGATATGTATATAAGATTCACAGGCTAAGGTAATATCCGTACTTTTTCGACCCACGTACCCTCGTGAATCGAGGACTTGTGTTTTACTTTATCAGGATGTATATTATTATATAATCTTTTTGAATTATATTATTTTTTATTTTTATTAAAAATATATTTATAATTATATTTTATATTTTAAAAATAATAAATAATTTTTCGTTTATCAGTTTGCAAACAATTCTCTTCTTTCAATTTTCATCTTTATTTGTATTTTTAATAGTTTATTATTGTCTTTTATGATGACTATTTTAACTTTTGCTACTTTTCCCAAACTTTTCTTAAAAAATGTAAGAATATTATTATATCAAAATTTATCTGTTGAGATTTTGTTTTTATCTTACTTTTATATAAATTAATTGAAGAAGCTAAAACACAATGCAGCTGTACATTTCATGCCACATGTTTTGTCTCTATAAAACCATCTCTGTTCATGGCTGTGTCTCTTTCTATGTGTCTTCTGAGTTAGAATTATGACAATGATTCTTTTTTAATCTTTTTAAAATATGTATTTTATATAATATATTATAAATAGAATTTGTTAGCTCCATCACTCTTCACACCATTCTTATTTTTAAGATATTTAACGACTTCTTTCCTTCAATTATTGCATTTCATAATTATAGGGAATGAGGTTGTATTTTCTTTTTTCTTTCATTACAAGTATAATAACCACGAATCTAATAAGATAGCAAAGTTTGTATTTTTAAAAACAAGTTTTACTTTTTAATTTATATAATAGATCAAACACTTTAAAATATAAATAACTATATTAATATGTTATTTTTTAATATTACATATAAATTGAATGAAAATATTAAAAATATAAATTAAATCTAATCTAATATTAGATAAATATATCAATCTTTCAACCAAGTTTTTGGTATATTCTTTTGTCAATTGATTTTGTGTTAAATTTAACACACAATTTTATACATTTTTTTTATTGGTGTATCAACTAGTTAATATGATGACATGACATTCTTTTGTAATAGATCTAAGGTATTTTTTTCTTTAAGATAAAGATATTTATTTGTTAGATCGAGATATTTTAATTTTAATAAAATATTTCAGATGGTATAAATATTTTATTTCAAACTCTTTGTACAAATAATTATGTAAAGATTTTTATTTCTTTAAAATTATTCACCGTAAACATCATGTCATCTACGTTTATAATGAGTATAATAATTTATTCTTATGATTTTTTTTTAGAAAAATAGTATAATCTTAATTGGTAGTAGAAGGTAATTGTAGATTTTGAGAACTTTTTAAAATCGTGCTCCCAAAAATTGTTTCAAGTCATATAACGATTTCTTTAATTTACATATCTTTTAACTATTTTTCTATCATGCATGTTGGTGAAAGATCCATGTAGATTTTTTTAGAAATTCACAACGTAGAAAAACATTATTCACTTTGTTGAGGAAGTATCTTTAACTCTCACCAATACTTTAAAGTTAGATTCTAATTTAATTGTTTCATCTTTAAATTTTAACATTTTATCTATTTCTCAAATTAGTGTTGTAATTGTTTGACTTAATTGTTGTGTGTTTAAAGATAACAAAACCAAAAAGATAATTATATGTGATATTAAATGGATAAAGTTATATTATTTGCATTTAGAATCAAAGACTGTGAAAACTCACGATGAACATTATTAGTAGGTGTTTTTGAAAAAAAGAAAAAGAAAATAAATATTATTATGGCATTGCAGCTTTGGGCATGCTTTATTTGATTATCTAAAAAAAAATTCAATTTGTTTTTCGAATTAATATTTCCAATTTTCGATTGAGCAAGAGTCCACTTGCATTTATGATTACTCATTTTGATACTGGGGTTCATCTAAAGTCATAAATTGGTGGGATACATTGGTTTATAAAGTTTGATTATGCTTCATAAATTCCAAAAATTTCATAAAATGATTGAAACTCAATATAATATAAAAATTTAGTTTTTCATAATGACAATGATAGAGAGTACTAGAGTACTAAACTTCAACAATATTTAGAAACACAAGAATTAATTCAACACACAACTTACTCCAACACTCCATAACAAAATGGGGTGGCTAAACGCAAGAATCAACAATCGGGTTTCCTCTAGCACCATCAATTTCAAAACTATTCGAGATCCTCGTTAACATAGATTGGGCTCAATTGTCTCAAATTTAACCCCTCATGTCTTTGGTTGTGTAGTGTTTGTACACTTAAACATACATCAACGCGCCAAGTTAACTCCCCACGTATTACGATGTGTTGTTGTTAGGTATGCTACTCACCAAAAAAGATATCAATGTTACCATCCCCATCACCTCCATTATTTTTTACAATAGATGTTGTCTTTCACAAAGATATAATGTACTTCTAAAAATTTGAATTTTAAAGATAGTATCAAAAATAAATGCAAAGTTCAAAATATGATGAAAGTAATAACCAAAACACATGAAACTATGATATAAGAGATATAACACTATATTACATCATTAATAACTTATAAACTAAATTGAAACATGAAATAAGTGAATTAAATTTAAGTATTATGCCATTATATCAAAGATAATTTAATAACTTAAGTAAGTTATGAATATCTAAGTTTCACTCTCCTATCAACATATCATATCAATAGTTTATTGAAGATGTTTTTAAGTCACATAGAAAACAATCACGACAACGTCACATAAGAGGTATTCTTAAACCTACGTAAGAATCTAAATTTTGTCATAAAGTAATCATAATTTATCAAAATCAAATATTTTTTAATAAAAATAATAATATATTTTAACGTCTTCGTTGTGTTGTTAGATATGTGATTGTACATAAATATACTGAAATATTGTTTCTAAATTAAAAATTTGTCAAAACAATTAAGAGATACAAAGTTTGAAATTAAAAGCTAATATTGTCAATTTTTGTGTGTTTTTTCTTTTTTTAAATTCTTACTATCGGTATACTACTCCAATTTTTAATGCATCAGCAACTTTTAAGTGTTCTGTTTTATATATAACCCACTTCTTTAAATGATTTAATTTTAACTTCTTATAAAAAGAGAAATATTATCTTTAATTTTTCATATGTTTTGAACATATATTCAAAATATATAGAACTTATATATATATATAAAGATATATTTATTTATGGCATTATAAACATTTGATTAAATATCAACCCCAAACACATTTGAATTCATGTTTAACCCATTTCATTTCTGTGCATAATTAAGACAGTGACAGATTTTACACAGAATTGGTTTTGCAATGATTTGAGTTAATTTTATGCTGAACTTAAAATACATAATGGATAAGGCAAGTCTCAAAACAAGTAAAGAGACACACAGAAGATAAATGTGACAGAAAAGAAAAGACTATCAAAGACAACAGGATCAGGAGGTAATTGGTATCATATAAAAGAAAAAATATATATATATATATAAACATTTTACCGAAAAGGACCAAGTCAGTCTGAGTTATTGCGAAAAGAGCCCAATCAGGATAATAACAATACAAACCGACTTTTGTATATTGGAACCAGAGGCTTCAACTATTTATATATACTAATTTGGGCCCTAGCCCAAGTACTCATTTCGGACCACCCACCGACATTGAAAAGGTCTACCCTTTTCTGGCTTCTACCGCCATAAAAATAAGCTTTCTTTTAACTTTGCCAAGTTACTCTGAAGTTTAGGATATTGTACTTTTAATAAGAGCACCCCATCCCCACAACTTAGAACATGCTGGAAGTGCTAATACCAGCTTTGAGATGGCCCACACTTGGTTGGAATGATGTAGATTTGTGGTGGCCAAGGCAGCCCATTGTAATAACAAAGAAGGTCTCTTCTTTTAATAATGTAATGGGTTGGGGCTCCAAACTGACAAAGATAGGGACAACTCGTTTGGGAAAATTGGGGCTCATGACCCATTTAGGCCTTATTGGATTTAGCATGTCTATAAGGGCTTTGATTTTGGGGTCCTAAGACACAAACAAATTGTGATTTTTGTTTTTTGGTACAGAATGCATGGTCTTTGTTATATGCCATGTCGAAACCCACATGTCCTTATGTGTCCTATTTTGGTTCTTGAAACATCCAATTAGTACATAGTTATTTAGTACATTTAAATGCCATAAAAAACTAGTATATTTTCATTGAAGATGTAATTAATTTGAATTTCTCCCCACTCATTTTTTCAAACCAGGGTTTAATTATTTTAAGAGGAGTAAACTTAACACTGTCATCAAAACGATGGAGATAGGTATTACGGGGCCAAATTCCATATTATTATCTCATTATAAATAATATTAGTAAATAAGGAATGAAAAATCAAAGATTGTAACAAGATTCTCTTCTTTTTTTACATGAGGTGAAAATATGATATTAATATATTTTTTTTTGTCTAAAATATCAAAAAAATATCAAGATTGTTGACAAAATATCATTATTAAAAAAAATATCATGAAAAAATCGTGTTTTTACAAACAAAAAAAATATCTTTTCATGTTAAATTTTTTATTTTCTAAACAATTTATTTATTTGTAGTTGTTTTATATTCAATCAAAAGACTATTTATTTTAGTTTAGGACAATATTTTATAATTATTTTTTATTATATTTTATTTTTATATATTTTTATTAGTTTTATTTATATTTTATCCGTAATTTAAATTCTTTTACATACAATCAAGATTTATATATTTATAATAATATTATAATTATAATCTAAATAGTTAATTTAAATTTTAACTAGACATGATGTGATATTCTGATATTGATTAAATTAAATATCATAATTTTTATAAATATATGTATTAAATAAAAAACTAGTTTTAAAATATAAATAAATAATTATTTTAATATTTTATAAACAAATTCTATTTTTTTAATAGAATTTTCATAATTTTTTGAAAAATTTTAAAATTTTCGTTAACAATGATAATATCTTTAACATTTTTATAAAATTTAAATTTTAAAATTTGAATTTATATCGAAATTTTAAACCTTATAAATATGCATAAACATACGTATACGTATGTATAAGATTCTTTATATTATTATATTTGAGTGCGTTACATTTTAGAATTTAATTTAATTTTATATTTTTAGAATATATTTAATAGAGGTAAGTTGTTTTGTGTTATTACAATGTCTTTTTTTCACAATAAAATATATCCCTCTTAAGTTTGATGAAACTATTAAAAAAAACTATAATTTTGCAAAATAACAACCAGACTCTTTCTTGTCATCATTTTAAATTTTTTCAAGGAAAATATTTGCAAAAAAATAAATAGAAGTCCAGAAATTTAAGAAAGAATTTTATATTAAAACAATAATTGAAGGGTATGATGGCATATTTTTTAAAAAAGTGATAAGTGTTGTTGTTATTTTAATAAACCTAAAAAAATTATCTAGTAATTTTACGTCGTAATTTTTTTCCATGATAATAAGGATTATTATAAATTATAAATGTACAAAACAATTAATGATTAATTCTCTATGAAACATTTTTTGATCTTGTGGTAATTGTGATACCGGATCAGAAATTTTGGTTTTAAATGTATTTTATATTTATATTAAAAAATTATATTTATTATTAAATAATAATATTTTAAAAGAAGATTAATAGGATTTAATCATACTCCCTTCAAGTTTGGTATACTAAACCAAGAGGAAAAAATGAACTTTAAAATAAATAATTGTTATTACTTACAAATAATATATATTACTTGATTATTATTTTTAGTTGATTCAACATAATTTAATACAAATGCAATTTAATAATAATTAAATTGATAAAATCAAATATTTTGATTAAATGGATAAAATATGACTTAAATTGTCATATTTAATATTAAATTATAAGTGTAATAAAAATAATTATTAAACAATAATAATATAAAAATAGTACATAATAAATATTAAATACAAATATATATATAAATAAGATGTATTTATTAAAAGAATATTTTAATTTTAATGTTTATTGGTATATATAAAGAAAATAAACAAAAATTTAAAAATTAGACAAGTACAGTAAAAAAAAAAAAAGAGAAGAAGAAGAAGAAGGAAAATAGTTTGTCGCCTTTATATATAGAAATAAAAACTGTTATTAATTTAAAAACCGATCAAACAAGTGTTTTATAAGCTATTGAAAAATGGCCAACTATCTTAGCCGATTGTTATATGACTCAATTTTATGCAAGGAGTTACAACTTACAAGGCAAGAAGATGTATGGTTTAAGTTAATATAAATTTATGCATATTTTTATATATAAATTACTTTAATTATGATATGTGATGAAATTAATTTATTTTTTTAAGCAACTTGCTACTAATAATAATATAAATAGTTTTTAAGTAAATAAATAATTATTAGATAAAATTGAGGCAATTGTGACATACAACCGAACTCGGATCAAAGTCATCAAACCATTAGGTTAGGTCTCAAACAGAACAATGATGTGATGTAATAATTAGCCTCAGCCAAAAAAAAAAAAAGAAAAACACAGATAAAAGTGTAATTACAAAGCATTTCATATATACATATTTTACATCTCCATCTACTGATTTGTTTAAAAAAACAAATATACACACATAAACATAAAATAAAAAACACATAAAGAAAAAGAAAACTAAAAGTTCGCCAACGAGTCAACAACGAATCGTCGGGTCACTAATTAGAGCGATTCCTGAAATCTGAGGCGAGGCGTGAGGCGATTGTCGAGTGGTACATGGCGTCATGAAACGTCTCCGTTTCCATCGTCATCATCCGAAGTTGCCTGGCTTTCTCCTCAGTGAAGCAACCTGGGGCATATCTAGTGCTCAATGCTTTCGGGTTGGATCCCGATTCCGATATGCCTAGTGTTTTCTCTTGACAGTGAGTTTTGGAGGTTGAATCAATGTAGTCGGGTTCGGAGGACCAACCGAAAAGCGGGATCCATTGGTTTGAGGATGAGGGGTTTTTCCGGCGATCTTGATCGGTCCTTTGGGCACAGGCTCCGATCACGGCCGGTCTGAAGTGGAGAAGATTGGATGCCATTTAGAGAGAGAGAGAGAGATTGCGTGTTTGGATACTTTCGGAATATTCTTAGACAGATTCCTTTGAGATACGAAACAGGACTAATCATAAATTAAAAATAGGGGTTTAGTTTTATAGGGAGTGGAGGGATAGAAAGGTAAATACAAGTATCAAAGAGATAAGACTGCGTACGTGTAAGTTTCACTTTGAGCTTCTGCGCTTTATTAGTGACTTTTGTCCTTTTTCTTATTACCGGTTAAATCGGTTAGTCTCCTCCTCCCTTTATGTTTATCTTGGGCTTGTTGTTGAGCAGGTGGACATACAATAAATAGTCTTGTGCGTTTTTCTATCAAGAATGAACCCCCATCATTATCATGTGCTCGTGCAAATTCAACAATATCTTCCACGTAACAATTCTTAAGCTAATTAATGGGTAAGAAGAAATACATAAGCCATACAATCAGGTATAAGTATATATAACACCAGCTTCCATAGTCTTCTCTTCCATAAGCTCCTTAGCTTGCTCGCTACATCGGAAATTGCACAAAAAAAATTGATTAATACATTGTAAGTAACAACATTCTTCCACTTACCATTTATGTATTCATTAAAATTATCATATGCATACTAAAAAAATAGTATTAGTTATTATTATTTTTATTAAAAAAAACATGTTATATGTATATATTTTAGTAGAAATATGTTTAAATTATTAAAAAAAATTAAGATATTAAATGTTAAAAATATAAAATTTAAATTGATATAATTATATATATAAATTTATAAATATTATGTATAAAACTTTATTTGTTAAGCATTGAGTTGACTCACATTTACTCCTCAAATATTAACTATAAATAGATTCGCCACTTTTCATAAAAATCCCATCATTTCTCATTTAAGACACCAAACAGAATGCCTGCCTCATTAATCTTCCCAAGTGTTATAGGTAATGCTATCAAACATATTAATTCTCTTCACTATGTGTTGATGCCTCCTTAGATAAACCATTCATAACAGAAATTGTATACAACCCAAGTTAGGAGTTTCCTCGGTTTTCATCATTTTCTTGTAATTTCTAGTCACACTTTTCATGTTCCCTTCTTCGCAGTAGCCATCAATCAAACTGATAAGCCCAATAATTCTATAAACTTTTACAAGGCAATAAACTTCAATTCAAAAGGTTGAATTATTGGATAAGTTTTACTTATATAATAATAAATTTATGTTATTATCTATATTTTATAAATGTGAGATTTCTTTGTTTTCATATCTTAATAAATCTTCCCTAAAACATAACCATTTGGCATTTTTGAGTTCATATTTCGACTCAAGCCAATCAAACATGTTTTATATGACTAACCTCGCTTGACCTTTAATCTTAGCTCACTCTTTTGGCTCAAGGTTTCGGGCTCCTCCACAAGTCCTTCAAATACAATGAACTTCTTGTTGGCGTGTGCAGTGGAAGTGGAAGACAACAAAGTTAGTGGAGTTAGGAAATGGCAGACAATGTTGTTGGTGAACCATAAATTAGGGAAGTAGAACAGCTGTTAGGATTAGAATTATATTCTGTTTTCTTAGTATACATAGGAGGAGTTATTTGTACAAGAAAAAATAGAAATACAGAAACAATTAACATTAACGCCAATAAATTGACATGGTATCAGAGCAGAGTTATTGGCTGTCCTAATGGAAGAATAAGTTACCTACTAAGTTGATTTGTCATATGCTCAACAGATTGTGTTAATCTGTGCATATTTGGCTGATTATTTGGCCAGGATTTGGGGTAGCCGTTCAAGCTGCTCGTTGGAGTCATCACTTCTATATTCCATTGTTTATCTTGTGGGGCATTCATATTGTTCTTCAGCCCTACAATTCTGTAAAACAAAAAAAAAACAAAAAAGACAACTTTTGCAGTGATCAGATTGATGATAAAGATGGTTCCAAGTATTGATGGAAAACTGAAAGTGATAGAAGGGAAAATCTGCACGCATTAGTTCCAGTAAACAAAAAAAAACGACTTCGTTCATTAACTTTCAGTGAACTTTTTGGTTCGGATTGAGAAATCCTGAAACATTCGTTGATCCTCCATAAAAAGAAGGAAAGTATTTAACTCTTCCAAGAGGTTCTTGTTGAGAAACGGTCGAAGAAAGCTGGCCGAGAAACGCAGTCAGAAGAAATGCGAGGAACTCGAGAGGAAGCTCTGACAACGCATTGAAGAAGCTTCTTCTAAATCAGTGGAAGTTGCTGAGGAAATCAGTGGAAGTTGCTGAGGAAATCAGAGGAAGTTGCTGAGGAAATCAGAGGAAATTGCGTGAAGTGAGAAGAGGAAAAACTTAGGGTTACGCGAAGCTGCGCGATTTGAAAAAAAAAATGTTAGGGTTACGGAATGTGGTATATATAGGGTTACGGAATCAAGAGATTTAACCACCAATTTCATTTTGGAAGATTTGACGGCGAAAATGACGGAAGTTCTAACCAGAGCTCAGATCAGCTCACAACCTCCGCTAACTGAATCGTCAACTGCTCCTATTAGTATCAAGTTGGGAGGATCCAACTATGCCTTATGGTCCCAGGTGGTGGAGATGTATATCTCTGGCAAAGACAAACTGGGATATATTAATGGAGATTTTCCTCAACCTACTGAAACTGACCCCTCATTTAGGAGATGGCGCACTGAAAATGCCATTGTCAAAGGATGGTTAATCAATTCAATGGATCCCTCATTGATTGCAAATTTTATCCGATTCCCAACTGCGAAACAGGTTTGGGATTCTGCTGCTACCACTTACTATGATGGGACAGACACGTCTCAAGTATATGATCTTCGCCGCCGAGTTACTCGTACGAAGCAAGCGGGTGGATCAATTGAAAAATACTATAATGACCTTCAAGGGTTATGGCGTGAAATTGATTTCCGCCGTCCTAATCCAATGGAGTGTGCGAATGATATACAAAAATACAACTCCATCCTACAGGAAGATCGAGTGTATACCTTCCTTGATGGACTTGATGATAGATTGGATAAAACTCGAAGTGATGTGCTTCAAATCAAACCATTCCCTACGGTGGAACAAGCCTATGGATTTATCCGTAGGGAAAGAGTCGAACAGCCGTAATGATCACAGGTGCAGATACTACACCCGGAGCAGTTATGGCTTACAAAGGGATCAAGGGACACCATAATCCGATGCTACCAAAACCAGGAACCTTTTTGGGTAGCAAGAAATCCACGGGAAATCCATCGTCTGCTGACATGAAATGTGGTCATTGTGGAAACTCTAAACACACCCGTGAAAACTGCTTCAAACTACATGGGTATCCAGAATGGTGGAATGATCTTCAAACAAAGAAAAAGAGGGAAGCCACTGGGAAAGCTGCTGTGGCTACCAATACTACATCATTATCCCTTATTCCTCAGACCGAATCTTCCCAAGATCCAGGTATTTCAAGTAAAGCATTTCATACTCGTAGTGATAATGAGGATTGGATTTTAGAACTCGGAGCTACATCATATGACATTTGACCCAAACGATCTCCATGCCAACCGCCCAAGACGGAATCGTGTTGCCAATGCAAATGGGTCACCCGGATCTGGGAGAACAGCAGTGACCTTATCTCCTTCATTATCATTATCTAATACTTTACTTGTACCTACTCGTCCAAGCAGACTAATGTACGTAAGTCGGGTCCCTTCAGATCTTAAACCGTAGTACGATGTATTCTACTTTTTCCTTCTACGAGGATATTCTCACAAGGAGATCATTGGGCGTGGTACTAGGCGAGGGGGTTATATTACGTGGATGACCTCGGCTCTGGAAGAATAATCATATGCAAAACATTGTTGGGTAACGAACGACAGTTGGCTATGTCATCGTAGATTTGGGCATCCATCGTCATTCGGGTATTTAAAGCACTTGCTCCCAGGTTATTTTCAAATATCACACATTCAGATTTCAAATGTGATACTTGTATCTAGCAAAAAGTCATAGGGCGTCTTATCCTACATGAGTATGAATAAAAGTGTGGCTCCTTTGCTTTAGTACATTCGATGTTTGGGGACCTTCCCGGTCATTACGTCGTCGTCATCGTTGGTTTGTTTTTTTTGTTGATGATTGTATACGAATGTCATGGCTTTACCTTCTCAAACGTAAAGATGAAGTATTTGCTATATTTCACATGTTTCACACCGTATGGATTCGGTTACGATTTTCTGAAAAAATTAAGATACTTCTACCGATAATGGAGGGAGTATGTTAATCAACAATTTCGGACATACTTGGACAACCATGGTATTCTCCATGAAACCTCACGTGTTCAAACCCCACAACAGAATGGGACTGCGGAGAGGAAGAATCGGCATATTTTAGAAACAGCTCGGGCCTTACTAATCGGTGCACATATGCCTAATAAATACTGGAGTGATGTCATTACTACAGCGGTGTATCTACTGAATCGTATGCCCTTAAAACCTTACAATTTCGGACTCCATTAAAAGGTGTTATCGATCATCTTCCACTTGCCTACTATTTTGATGCTTCCGCCCAAATTTTTGGATGTGTTGCTTTTGTCCACCTCCATAAAAATCAACGAACTAAGTTGGATCCATGTCTTTGTCAGCTGTGTGTTCTTGGGGTATGGTGTACAAAAAAGGGTTATCGATGCTATGATCCAATTACTAAAAGAACCTATATTACCGTGGATGTCACTTTCCTCGAATCGAATGTTTTCCCGTCATAGGTCTCCCGATTCCACTCTTCGGGAGGAGAGTTATGGTGAAGAAACGAAATTGGCTTGATGTTGAAATATTAGATACTAGTCCAACATACTCGGATCGTGCCAATAATATGGAGGAGATAGTATCTAGACCCGAGCTTGAACTTCAGAACTGAAAGCTGAAGTAATGATTGAACCTTCGAGAAGATGAAGTGGTTGATGTACCCGTCCACTCTCAGTACCCAGATCCTCCTGAGAATACTCCCGAGGTAAGTCATCCTATCACACCTTTACACACTTAATGTTATAGATACATCTGTTGGTTATGTTTTACCTTTCGAGACCTGATCGAGGCAAACCTCCAAATCGATACTCCCAGGAAAGAGAGGAACGACAACCCAAGTATCCAATAGCAAATTATGTATCTACTCAAAGGTTATCGAACCTATTAGGGCATTTGCCTGGACAAACACTCCTCGTGTCAAATTAGAGTAGCATTGAAGAAGCCTTATACGATCCAAAATGGGCTCAAGCTATAAAAGAGGAATTTGAGGCATTACGAGAAGAACAACACGTAGGTGTTAAGCGAGTTGCCTCAAGGGAGGAAGATGGTAGGATGCAAGTGGATTTTCTCCATTAAGTATAAAGCGAGATGGGGTAGTTGATCGATACAAGGCGAGGCTTGTAGCAAAAGGATATACGAACACGGGATAGATTATCAAGAAACCTTCTCACTGTGGCTAAACTAAAAGCTGTGAGAGTTTTGTTATCTCTTGCGGCAAATTTAGATTGGCCATTGCACCAACTTGACGTGAAGAATGCCTTCCTTCATGGTGACCTTGAAGAAGAGATTTACATGGATATCCCACTGGGATATCTTGTTACATCAGAAAAGAAACTACATGTAGATTACAACGAGCATTGTATGGACTAAAACAATCACCTCGAGCGTGGTTTGGTAGGTTGAGTTCAATGAATGAAGAAATATGGAGTTCCAACAAAGCAACTCAGATCATACTCTTTTCACTAAAACATCGATCGGGGGAAGATAACGGCCGCTTATAGTCTATGTAGGCAGCATGATCATTACGGGGGATGATAAAGAAAAAATCTCTAAGCTTCAAGAACAATTGTCAAATGAGTTTGAAATGAAGAACTTGGGAGGGCTCAAATATTTTTTAGGTATTGAGGTAACAAGATCAAAAAAAGGCATATGTCTTTCCCAAAGGAAATACTACTGGACTCATGTGAGGCGGCAGATTACTAGATTGTAAACTTTGTCGATATTCCAATGGTTCAAAATCATAAACTCGGAGGAATATGTGGACCAAGTACCGGCGGATAAACGAGAGATATCAACGGTTAGTAGGTAAACTCGTATATTTTATCTCATACTCGACGATATTGCTTATGCGGTGAGTGTCGTGAGTCAATTCATGCCTTTGCCCAAGTGAAGACCATATGGATGCGGCCATCGTACGTATGCTTCGTTACTTAAAATCCTTTCTGGGAAAGGACTTATGTTTTCAAAGAATGGTCAATTGGAAGTCCTTGGATATACGATTCGGGCTGGGCGGGGAATATGAAGGATATGAAATCTCTTCTTTGGGTACTTTACTTTTGTGGGAAATCTTGTTACGTGGAGGAGCGAAAGGTAGTTGCCTTATCCAAGGTCTTGTGAATTTCGAGGAATGGTCAAGGGAATATGTGAGCTCCTTTGGTTGAAAAAACTTCCTAGCGAGATTGGTGTAGCCCACTACTTTTGAAATGAACTTATTTTGTGATAACAAAGCGGCCTATTGCCATCTACTCACAATCCGGTTCAACATGATCGCATCGAAGCACGTTGGAAGTGGATCAAACTTTATCAAAGCAATCTTGAAGAAAGATTATTAAGCTTCCATTTGTTAAATCGAGAAGATCAATTGGGCGATATACTCACAAAATCTGTAATGCAAGAACTCTACAACAGCACACTTGGACAAGTTGGGCATAAGAGATATATATGCACCAACTTGAGGAGGAATGTTTGGCGTGTGCGATGGAAGTGGAAGACAACAAAGTTAGTGGAGTTAGGAAATGGCAGACAATGTTGTTGGTGAACCATAAATTAGGGAAGTAGAACAGCTGTTAGGATTAGAATTATATTCTGTTTTCTTAGTATACATAGGAGGAGTTATTTGTACAAGAAAAAATAGAAATACAGAAACAATTAACATTAACGCCAATAAATTGACACTTCTTTGGATTTTATTTTAATTCATTTTATTTGTTCAAGATCCTTTAAATTTAACTACTTTATTTTTTAAACCAGCCCACCATTATTATGAAGTTAGTGAATTTTACTTCAAGTTCATAAAACTTCATTTTACCAATTTTCACAAGATAATAACAATTCCTTTTAATATCATTTATAATGTCTTATTCTAATAGATCGTATGATATCGTCTATTTTAAACCTCAGTATTTATGGTTTTGTTCTTAAAATTTTACCAATAAAACTCGTATTTACTTGTTCAAGCCCAAAAAATTTCAACTCAACGTATCTTTTAAACTTTAACTTTAATACAAACTTACATAAGTGACAAGGTCGTCAAATAGACAACGGACTAACAAATTTCATAACAAATGCTTAGCTCTTACTTGAGGTGAACAACGAATCAAAATTATCTATTTTTAACAAATTTGAATATGATATGATCCGAATAAATTTTAAGATTTTCAATCCAAATTTAATCTGATTATATAATCAATGTGAATCCAAACAAATCGGGTTTTTTCGAATCGAATAAAGTCAAATTAATATTAAAAATTTATAAATTATTTTAATGCATAAAACATGATATACATAAATTTAAATTTTAAATTAATATTTTTGTAAGAAATATTAATATTTATAATAACAACTAAAAAAATCAAAATAATATAAAATATGTCTATAAAATTATTAAATTATTATAAACATTTATATTTATTTTTAAGCTAAAATAATATAATTATAGTATGCACAATATTAAAATATAATATATTATAAACTATAATATGCATTTATTTATAATTTAATAGTAATTTGCTCCAGATCGGATACAGTACATTATAAAATCTTTCGATCTGAATCAGATCAAAATCCGAATGGGTAGTATAATTTTTAATCCAAATTTATCAATTTAAATAGATTAATCATATTATTTGCTCGATCTTGATTCCCTCAAATTTATTTTTATCGTATAATAGATTAGGGTATTTTGAGTAAAAAAATAGTCAACAAGGTTTTTCTTGTCTATTTGATGACTATGTTGAAGAGTTTTGAATTCGAGATTTATACAGGTATTATTTAAAATTAATTGTAAAATGGATAAAAATAGATGGACAGTAATTAAACGACATATTTAAATATATATATATATATATATATATATATATCAATTTATCAATAATACCCATTTATTAGTCATTAAACTTTATATCGTAAAACTTCAAAATTTAAACCTTAAATTCTAGTTATATATATATTCAAACTGTATATTTAAATTAAAAAATATATTATTTTTACTTTTTTTATTATTAAAAATAAATATCTATTATATTTAACCGTACCTAAATATGCAAATCTTATATGTTTTTCAATTAATTCAAACAATATCAAACAAACCTCCCCGATGTCAATTAATCTCTATGTAGCCAATATATTGGTCGTAAAATATAAGAAAAATAAAAAAAATATTAATATAATTTTAAATAACAAAAAATAAAATTATAAAAATTAATAAAATATAAATTCTAAAGAACATGGGTAGAAAAATTAATTTAAAATTGAGAAATGAAAATCGAATACCATATTTCATACGTTTTCTTTAAGACGATCCATCCCCTTATCGTGAGTATTAGAGAATCATAGACGTTTAACTCCAGGATAAAACAATATACAAGTAATAAATGTATACCAATGTAATTACTTCGACGAACTAAAAAGTGTCTGAATTCTACTACATTAAACCTTGCTTTAAACAGAGTGTAAGAAAAATCTATTACTCAGAATAACTTCTTAGAGCTCTCACTTTTCAAAATCTTAGTTTTTATATTTTTTGTTAGTTTTACAAATACTCAAAAACTAATTTATAATCATTCATATTTGGATCTTTAATTTTTCATAACTATTCTTATCATAATGCAAACATAAATTATTATAATCATTTTTATTATACTTTAAACATAAATGTCATAATTATTTTGTCATAATGTAGATATAAATAAAAAATTAAGGTCAATTAAGATCATCGATCAAGTGTGTTTTATTCATATTAATACTTTAAAATGATACATCATTGTAAACGTATATAACTATATAACTATATATATTATATTTTATTTTTCAACATATATAACTCTTTTGTAAGAATTAGATATCAAGACAAATATATAACTATACTATAAATAACATAATTAAGGATATCTCTTTCAACTATTTTATCACATATTGTGTGCATCGTCCAAATTCGCCCCCCTCTTGCATAGCCATCTACTAGAATTCCATATGTCCTCACATTTGCATTAAACGCCGACGATTATCATCTCTTTATAAAATTCTTCTCCAATTAAAATGTTTTTAATTTTATATTATAAATTTATATGACATGTAAATATAATTCATTCAATCTTAAAAGCTTTACTTTTAAGTAAAGCTAAATGTAACAAAAACAAGAAACAACTTAGCTGAATAACTTGATATATTTATTCACCTCGCAAGAAGGAATTATATACATATTATAATCGTGTTTGATAAGGAAAGTACTATTTCTGATTCAAACTTTAATTCATAGTGGTCGGTCATTGTTGATTTGTTGATCGAATCGAGAAGATGGCCCATGGATTGACTGGTAGTGTATAGATTCTTCCTCGAAATTGCATGAAATCGAGCTTTAATATCTAGTCCGTTTCCTAGATGGGGATATTCTCTTCCGACGGCAGCTTAGTATCACTCAATTTGCGCATTTTGCATATATTTTTTTTTTAAATTTGATTCCTATCTTTTTCTACTGCAAATTTTGACCAGTCACTTCCTTAATTCTTCAACAATATATATATGCTTTCTTAATAATAATAACAATAATTAATTTTCAACAAATTATGCAACTGTTGGTTTGCCAGGGTTTTTAACCTTTAATTAAATATTTTTTTAGATATTATTTGAAGTTAAATTTATTTTTTTTATAAATATATTATCGTGATTAATTGAAATTTTAAAATTATATATTTATATATTTAAAATGATATTAGGATGAATAAATTTTTTAACTCAAAGTTCAAGAAAAAAAATATAATTATTTTATATTTTAAAAAATTATTACAAAAAAAGTTTAACAGTTTAATTTTATTCCAAAAAGAAAAATCCATGTACGGTAGAAACTACATACTGCAAGACCCATTAAAATCAAACAAAATTTAATGATTTGAAAAATATTTAGTGGTAAGTTAGTCTAATAAGAATGTTCCTTGTATTTGTGTGTACATAGGGGATTGTAATTCTTTCATATATCTAATCCAAAAATTCAAAAGTTGAATCGAGTGCCTGCAGGTACTGAGGATATTAATGTGGTTTAATCTTGATGGGTCTTGCGTTGTATGGTTTTTGATACACATCAATTTCATTTTTCATCTCAAAATAAAATAATACAGTCAAACTACTTTTGTAATAAAGATTAGAACGGGCATATATATCAGATCAGTTAGTAGGCACGTTGTTCGAACCTAGCTACTACAATTTTTCCCCCCGTACAACTGTAACAAAATATTAAAATTAATGACAATTTCATTGTCTTATCGTGTATAAGAAAGAAATTAGAGGTGTTGGAGAATTTAAAGTAGACCTTAATTGTATATTTAAATACTAAATGTTTTTAATTATTAACAAGTTATTATTCAAAAAAAATTTAAAAAAAAATCAATCAAATTTTAATTGTCGTAGTTATTGTTTTTTAAAATATGTTTCAATAAATTAAACTTAATTTTTGTTCTAAAACAAAAGTCATCTTATTTTTCTTTTTTAATAATTGAATTTTTGTGTTTTCTTTTTTAATAATTGAATTTTTGTGTTTTCTTTTTCAATTTTAAGGTTCATGAATTTCCCAATCTTCTACTTGACATTATTTAAATTACACCACCCAACTTTTAACTTTAAAATGTATAGCAGTATAGCCACAACTCATGGCATATAAATCTATCATTATGTAGCTTAGTAGCCATATTAGCAACAACGACCAAAAATGTACTTTAGTAGCTAGGTAGTATTTTAATAAAATCATTTACATCTTTTTAGTCAGTAACTTTGGCAAAATTCTAACCTTATATCCCATTACCATGAGCATATATTTAGACAACTTCATTTAAATTAATAAATTTAATTTGATTAGTTGAAATAGTTGAAATTGTATTAGATTTTAGTAATAATGTTAAATTCTGATTGAAAAATATAAAATTAATTTAGATTTATATCATATTTGAATTAACATATTTTGTAATATGTATCAAATGGTATAAACTAAAATACTATTAAAATGATAAATAAATGTATGCTTTATTTTATAATCTTTTATATTTAAATATGTTATGATTATATTAAATTATTATTTTAGTTTAAAAAATAAGTATAAATGTTAAATTTGTATAATAATTTAATAATTATTCAAGTATATTTATTATTATTTTGATTTTCTTAGTTTTGATTCATAAATTTTACTAAAAATGTATTATTTTAAAATTTAAATACTATATATATTATATTTTATATATATAAATAATTATTAAATAAAATTTAATATTCATACGAACTTATCACGTTCATATTAATAAAAAAACTTACAATTTTGATACCCTAGTTATAGGTATTACCAATATAAATATTTTTTATCAAATAGAATTGAACGGAGGAGATTGTATTTTGACAAAGCTGAATGTATAAAATATAAGGAATTACTTTAAATCCTGGGTTGTTTAACTGTGTAAATTAGATTTTTAATTTTGTTTTCAAATATATGTTTTTTAACCCTATTTGTAAGGAAATTCTTCGATCATTTCTTAAAAAATTAGATAAAATAAAATTCTAAAATTTGTTAGAAAAAATAACATTTAATAATATTAAATAGATTAATTGAACGAAAGTTAATATTGAATCAATTTAAATATATATAATTTAATGTAATTTATTTGTAATATGTTTTATTATAAAATAATTAATTAATTTTTTTAATAATAAAAATATATGATCTGTTATTATAAAACTAAAATTTAAGTAAGGGTAAAAATTTAATATCTTTTTGATTAAAAAATAATAATTAATTTTTATTAAAATATAATTTATCTTGCATCATGTGTTAATATTTTAAGTTGTATACCTAATTATCATCCCTAATTTTAAATTATATAATTTTTGTTGTTTTTTATTAATTTTTTATCAAAAAAAGTAAGAGAATAAAATGTAAAACTCTTTTTTCTTTTCTTAAAAAAAACAAAACTTTTGAATAAAGCCGAGCTTTCTGTGAAATCAATGTCATCAACTTTCAAGGGCTTGTGACGGGTCCACTTGTAATTAGGTGTGAATTGAAGCTCAATGGCTATGATCTAACAATATTTATTGTTTCCTAAAGTAGGGTTGCCATATTTTTAAAGTAAATTTTCTTAATAATAGAGTAATATTTTTATTCAGAGTACTAAACGGTTAAGATTTTTTTTAATTGCATTGATATCTATATTTTTTGTTACGAAAATATCAACTTTTCTAAATTATCATTATTATTATTTTCCTTTCTTAAACATCATCCATCAAAATTGGTTTAGTCATTGTGACTTTTATAATTTTTATTGTTATGTTTTCTTTACAAATGTCACTTACCATATGGTGCCGCTAGCATACACTTGTGATCTCTTTTTTAAAAAAAAAAAAAATGAACCATAAACTTGTAGTCTATCAGTCCTATGATTATGGGTCCTTTGATTAAATTTAATGTCCATAATTATTGATTTCAAATATAACTAGTTAAGATTGATTTTGAGATAGATTCAGTTGGTATATTAATACGATATAACAGTATCTTATTATTTTTAAATATTTTTATTATAACTTATATTAACTTAAAATTTATTATCTGTTTACAAGAGGATGATAAGGCTTTTTTTTATCATAAAATTAACATTTCTTTCGTACAGAAAGCTTTTTTTTTTACCATAAAAAAAAAAAGCTTGCTTGCTAAGGCTTTTCACATGGCCCTCTGGCCTCTGCTATCGGACACTTAATATGCTTGTCCTCTTCTTTAGCACTAGGTATCTTAAAAGTTAATCTAATACTCTATTTTAAAACATATTTTAATATAATTATAAAAATTAATTGGTTTATTAGCTTTAAATGTGAATCTAATTTTGAAAGTGTAGGTATTAACAATATATATAAGAATATTTTGACTCTTAAATAAAGATTGAACTTTGTCTCAACTTACTATATTTAGCAACGACAAAAAAAAATGGTCATTATTGGACTTGAGGGGTTAGCACAATGCCACAATGGTACCCTCCACCTCTCATAAAGCAAAGGTCATGAGTTCTATTCTTATGTGAATTAATTTTTTCACATCACTCAAAAGTAATGTAGTTTAAACGATGGTTATAATATTTTTTTCTTTCTAATTTTATATAATAAATTAGACTTTACTTTGGTAAAATAAAAAGAATATAAAAAGGCAGCAATTTAAATGTGAATGTGATCCATGAATCATTCTTTCTATTTTCATGAATCGAAAAGAAAATATCACCCGTATAAAATATTAAAAAAATGCATGTATATTATTTTAATATATCACCCGTATATTATTTTATAAATAAAATATACTGTTAATTTTACTTTAAATTTATATATTTTAATAATTTTATTATTATATTTATATACATTTTAATTATTTATGACTGAATCACTTTCTATCTCAACTTTTTGAGAAATTTTTCTTTTTAAATATCTGTGCGCCCTTTGTTGACATGAAGTTCAATTTAATGATACTTACATTCTTTCAAAAAAATATCCAAAAAACAATTAAAATTTACAATAAATAATTAAAATATTTAAAAATATGATAAGAATGTGATTAAAACATATTAATGTAAAAATAATAATTAGTATATTTAATATATAAAAATAAATTAATCAAAATATAATGATGTCTTCAAATAAATTATAAGTACCGTATCAGTACTCTATAAACCTTTGCATATTTTCCTATATTTCCTTTCTTTTAAGACAAATTCCAACCCGTACGTACTGTATATTTAAATTTAATATAAGATTTAGTATCAAATTTTACATCAAATCGAAAGCTTTAATTTGCTTTTAGCTGGTAATGATATTTTATTTTTAGGTAGAAACCCATTTTTCAGTAAATTTATTTTGCTTATTTTTCTTCTGAATTATTATTTTTAAATAAAAATATATATTTATATTTCTTTATCTAAATTTTGCTTTAAATTAATTTTTATTTCATCTAAAAATTTATTTATATGATTTACTTTATGTTTATACTAGTTGAATTTATATTTTATTATCAATCTAAAAATTCATTTAAATGTGATGCATTGAATAAAAAATATAATATGATAAAAGGCATAATATTTACTACCGAAAAACCTCATCTGCAAAAATAAAAATAAATAAATAAATATTTTAAAAATTAATTTAAAAAATGATAAAATAACATCTTTAAAGTATATAATCTCTTAAGTAAAATTTATTATATATAACATATAAATATATTTTCACCGTTAAAAATAACTAAATTTATTATTTCACGTTAGTTATTATTTAATTATATGTTATTTAAGTTTAATTATCAATATTTAAACTTTAAATTCAATACATTTAATATTATTAGATTTTATTTTTATTATTATAAATTTTAATTGCTTTATTTTATATAATTTAAAAAATTAATATGCATTCATTATGTACTTACATTAAATACGTCTAGTGGACAGTCTGGACCAATCAAATTAATTATGAACTTTCATTTTTAAATGGTCCAAAGCTTGACTGAAAAAATGGTCCAATGTGATCACAACCCGACCCACATGTCAATATGAGAGAAGTTAATATAGAGAGTTCCATGGAAAGACAAAACTATCCCTTGCCCTTGGGTATGCTAAAGATGAAATTAGTTAGACGACCCTATGAGATCAAATTGGGACCAACATATCGCTTTAAAGTCTGCCTCGTGCTTTGCTCTTTCCACTAGTTATGAAAGAGAGCTTCTAACAACCCTTATTCTCTTATATAAAACATTTAGTCACAATATATATATATATATATATATATAGCTCTCTTTCAAACAACCCTTATTTTCTTATATAAAACATTTAGTCACAATATATATATATATATATATATATGATACTAAGCTAGTCTCATTATGTATTGAATTATCTTATTTTGTTATGAATGATGTATATAATTATTTATAAATATCATTTATAATAATTAAAAATTATAAAATAATTTAGTTTAATTATAAATTTTATATTTATGTTCTAGGTATATACATTAAAAAAATTATATTTTTATGTTCATTATTTATAAAATGTTTCTCTTATGGAGAGCTGATAAATGTATTTTATTTTCATCAATTTTATTAATGATAATTGCTATGTTGTTGACATTTTTGTTTAATTTTAGTTAAATAAATTAATATTTACTTTTTATGTGTTAAGAAATACATTTTTAATAAAATTAAATAATTTGTATCGAAATCGTACTTAATTTCAAATTTATGTTCACAAATATAATTTCAAATAAAAAAATTATTTAATTGCAATTTATAAAAGTTAAAAATATAATTTAAATTAAAATCGGGCTTAATTTCAATTACTAAAAATTTAAAATTTAATTTAAATTACATAAAAGGCTATATTGCAATTAAATAAAGTTTAGAATATAATTTCAAATATATTTGTGGGTGAAAATTAAATTAATAAAAATATTTTGTTATAGTTAAAGGGCATGCAGCGCTCTAATCTAAGCTTCAACGTGGGCCGTCCAGATCAAAAAAGGTAACGGCAGATTATAGCGTCATTAGCCGACCACCAAAGAGAGTGGGTGCATGTCTCATTTTTCACGCAGGCTCGGTGCCTGGTGGAGCCCACTCTGCCAGTAGGCGGACGTGCGAGTGGGACCCAATTGCCTCGACCCCTGACCTGTCCCGCGTTCGCGCGCCCATTTTCCCATGCGGCAGATCCACGTGCGCCCGGTTATTCCACGAACCTTAATCTGCCACGTGTCCCACTTAATATTTCAGCAAATCATCTTCCGCCACTTGGCATGTTACAATGAGCGCAAAAGCGCAGGAGCATGGACGCGTTGTAGCCGTTTTCTCCCACGTTCGGCGTGCCATTTTCCCGTGCGTCGTGCCTACGTGCAGTCGGTTTGTCAAGCAAATGAAATGCCACCACCTGTCTCTATTAATTATTCAGCCAATCAGAGATTGACACGTGGCATGCACATTAAATTTAAAACAAAGCAGCACAGCGCCCTCTGTTTCTGTCGTGCACGCGTAAAAAAAATACAATATTCCAATTCATACGCCTGTACGTGGAATTTAAGAAAAATGTCTGGTTTTAATTTCGATACAAATATTTTACGCGTGTTTAAAAAATGTATTATTTTGGATGTATTTTTTAGCTATAAATAGGAGATAGTTTTTAGAGTGTTAGAGTTTTTTTTTAGTTGGAGTAGAGTTTTAGTTTTAGTTTTCGAAAGTTTTTAGAGTGTTTGAGTTTTTTTTAGTTTGTAATTTTTATTGTGTTTGTGTGTTGGATGCGGAACACGCAGAAGCCATTTTTGGCTTTTGTTGTGTTCTGCGTGTGCCAAATATTTTCTTATTGAGATGTTTTAATTTTATTTCTACTTCTTCTAATTTTTCTGTAGTTGTTGTAATTTTTATTTTAATTTTATGAAGTAATTTAATTTTTCTAGGGTTGCATTTGATCTAAATTTATGAAGTTTTTATTTTAATTATTTTTGATAGATTTATAAGACATTCGATTTGTTCGTTCTATTTTGTGCTTAATGCTTTTTGATTATTTACAAATCTTATCAAAACGATCCGTGGCACATGAATAAACTTGGAAGAGACATTTGTGTGTATATTGGTCGTAAATAGAATGACATGTATGATGAAGGATAGGAATATACCCTAATTGTATGTGTGACCATTTGAAAATTTAGAACTTAATGAATCTTATTAAATTTAATTCTCATAGAGATATAGTGAATTAATTTAACGAGGTGTGTTTATACGGAGCTCGGAAGAGATGTATGAATAAAAAAGAAGTTTTTGGTTGATAAATTAAATGTACTAAAAAATATAAATCAAAAGAAAATAACATGATTTGAGTGGATTAGTTTGGTGAAAAATTGCAATCCTAGATTTCTTTTATTTTCTTATGTTACTTTTTTATTAATCAACTATTGTTTTGGATAAAATCAGAGAGATACAATTTTAGTACTCAACAAACTATAGTAACAAATCTCTGTGGGATCGATCTTTACTTACAAATCTCTGTGGGATCGATCTTTACTTACAAATCTTATTACTTGTGACCGTGTATACTTGTACGATTTTGTGTGTTGTAAAACACACAACAAGAGCATCCCATAACATTTGTCCGTGTGAGTTAGGAAAAATTATTGGAATTGACACGTGTTGATATTAGTTCATCTTAGCTCTTGGAAAACATTTTAATGAAATATCATCTATTTATCATAAATCTAATTATTATTAAAATTTTAATAAAATATAATTTATCTATATATCCGAATTAATTTTTAAAACTTAACAATATCATATAAAATAACTCTTAATAACATGAAGAAAAATACGATGGTGAAAAAAAAAGTAACAAAAGAGTGTTCGAAATTAATAACTATTAATTATTAATTAATTCGAGACATGTAATAAATTGTACTTAAAAATTTCTCGTGAACCTTGTCTGTGCATGGTGTCCAAATTAACAAGCCTTTCAAGTAATATCAATCATTTCAGTACTTACATTAGAAAATTTCAAAGTCGCATGCCTATTATGTAGCTGTAGCTAAATTAATTGAATTTCAACCTCATTCACGAAGCTGAAGATATTTTTAATTAGGTGGTGACCTTTATTTTTCTTACATACAATTTTATAATAATAATTATAATTGAAAAAAGTGTGATCCACATAATATAATGTCATTTACCTCCTTTATTTGTAGTTAATATTATTTAAATTGTTGAACCCGACCAATAATAAAGGGACGTTCAAAAAGTTGATAATCAACCACATTACATTACATTTGTTGGGTGCTTTTTCTTCACTATTCTGGAAAACCATTCGTTTATATATGTAGTCAAGAACATTCATGAAGAGTCCTTGTAATTACTTCAACTTTCCGAGGTTAATTTCTCGTCTACTAATTATTATTTTTTTTAAAGTGAAAACTATGAAATTAATCTTCAAATTTTATTTAAAAATACATTTTAGTTATGATATTATTAGGTTAGACACTTCTAATCTTAATATTATATAGAAAATAAATATTTTAATCTTAAAGTAGTATTCTTTTTTTTTCTTTTTCAAATAATTGAGAAGAAATTGTAATTGTTTATGTAATTAAGTTATTAAAAATAAATATTTTTCGTATTAATTAAATCATAAGTATCAAACTCGAATATTATCATAATTAAGTTACATTCTTTTTAAATAAAGTAAATAATTATAATATTGTTACATCTAATGTAAATACGAGAACTCCAAATCATCGTAACTCTATAACTAAATAACATATTATTGAGTTATACATGTCCAGGCCAAATGTGCGATTTTAGTAAATTTAGTACTATTAACATCCAAACTAAATATTATTAATGATATTTGATACCAAAATTAGATTAATTAATTTACCAATTTTATCACCTTAATATTGATTTTTTTATATCTCATTTAATGTTATTAATAAATTCATGATGTAATATTTTCTCATTTTATTTAAATAATATAACTCATTTCATAACGGAATTAACTTTAAATATATATATATATATTTTATTAAACTTATACTATAAATAATCATTTATCATATTTTTATTATTTTTGTATTATCAAATTATATCATTTAGTTTTATTACAAACAAATGAGATATTATAATTAATATCATTTTATTACCATCTAATTTAATTAAAAATTAAATTTAATAAAACAAGATAAATTTAAAAAATTAATAAATTATATTATCAATCTTATTAACATTTTATCTTAATTTAGTATTCAAATTCAAAAATGATATTTTTAAGAAGATATATATATTCTTGTTCCTCCACCCATAGGGTTATTATGAATTTCACCATCATCTTGTAAAAAGTCAACGCCTCCTTTGCCATTGATAGGGGTGAAGCATTTGAGACTCTGAGAAACTTTAATTTGGTGGAAGCTAGGCTTCTCTTTTAATTGAATGCAGGCATTCAATAGCATCAAAATATTATATATAATTGAAATAATTGAATTGGATCTAAAGTGATATCTTTGTTTTGTAAAATGTATATTCTATTATAAGACTTTATTAATGTTTGTAACTTTTAATTTTCGTAACGTTGTCACGTTAGTTTGTTCCTTCCTTTGATTCATTTTACAGCCTTGTATATATAGCTAATTAATTAATGTGTAAACCATAATCCTTTTTTATTTTGACTCTTTTTATATATAACACATAATTGCTTTTATTTTTAATTACATTTTAGAAATTGAACGCACACTACGTTCAAATTTCTATAACATGTTGCTTTCCAAAACTTTTTTCTTTTTATATAAATACATATTAAAAAACATAAAGTTGAAAAAAAAACATTTATTAAACATACATTTATAACGTAAAATTATATGAAAATGTATTTATTATGAATTAAAGTTTAGAAATAAAAAACATAAAATGAGATGTTTTGGTATTTTTTTTTCTTTCAGATTAGAATTACTTTTTAAATAATCACATAGTGTCTAAAAATTTTGATTTCACTATTCTCACTCTTATACTCTTATTGTATTTCTGTTTGGGGCAAAATGTCATATAATTTCGTTAATTTTAAAAAAATATACTTTAAATTTATAATTATTAAATAATTTATTAATTTTATAAAACAATTATAAAAATGAATTTTATAAAATAATAAATTTATGTTGTGTCACATATTTACTTTAAAATCAGGACAACATAAGTAAATTAATTTATAAAATGAAATTACTTAATTTTTTACTAAAAATAGTTAACTTTTAATAAGTTAGAACTAAAATCTAATTACTTTCCATGTATCATACTTTTACTATCTCACTTTTTTTGTTTTTGTCTCATATATATTTCCATAAATGAGTACAAACTCCTCCCGAAGTTTATACGTGCTAACAAAGTTTTCAGTGCGCTCTCTTAACCTTTTCACCTTAAAGGTTGGATATGCAAACTGCAAATTTATAAAATGCATGTGTTAATTGTGACTATTAAATGTGAATATTGTAGCATGAAAGAAAATGTAACTCTTTTTAAGAAACTTTTTTTTTTAAAATACGGTTGTTCTAATGGGAGCTCTTCTTCAAAGTTTTTATTAACATTTAATTGCGATCATTTTCCTTTTTATATATTTTTTTAAAAGCACAATAAATATATTATTTATTAACAAGAATTTTGAATCCATATATATATATTTAAAAAAAATTAGATTCAAGTATTTTTTGAGAATAAAAATACATTTAATTTCCTACTACATGGACTGTACATATAACAATATCACTATGATAGTTACAGATAATGCATTTTACAAAATCTGTATTATATATAAAATCAATAAAAAAAGAGAGAAGAAGATAACATTTAACTAGTGCAATGCAACTAGCTAAGTCGAAGCTTGGGACAGTAACATTAGAAGATGACTAAGTTTTTATGGCAATTATATACATATATGTATACATTATATATATAATGGTTGACAGACTCTGATTCCCGTATAATTATATATAATTAAAAAAGAATAATATTGAGGATATATTGAATTCAACAAATGGGCTAGTATTAATCAACCATAAGTTATTGGCTAGTGATAGAGTGTAGTTGGTACCACGATTGTTACAACGTATTTTTGATTGCGAGTTCAAATTGTGGATAAATCAATTTATTAAAATTATTCAAATAAATACCATTTGTTAGTTTATATTTGTATTTTATAAATACCATAAGTTTCTATTGGGATACTTGAGGAATTGCGTTTCATTATTTCCGTATTCTAAAACTAATTATTCAGGTTATGTAACTACATGAGTTATATATTATAGTTTTATAATTTTTTAGATGAATTTTATTATTTTTGTAATTTAAAAGTAGTATTAATTGAGAAATTTTGTATTCTTTTCATGTCTTATTTGCAATCTTGCAATACTTGTTCATCCAATTATTAAGTGTTTTAAAACGATTTTGTAAAAAATATATTTTAGATGAGATATAATACAAAAAAAATATAATATATACAATTAATTATAAAACAAAAGAGATTTACATAAATAAGTTTTCATATCTTAATTTTTCAACATCTTCAACCTTAATCCAATCATTTATATTGATTGATATATTTGATTTTACAAATCTATCAATTAAAAATTTTAATTGTTAGCCATTTTCTTATAATGAATTACTAGTTGCATCGAATTGAACGGGTATTCTATCATCTGAATTAAGTAAATCATCATGTATATTAACCCAACAATTTCTTTTTAAATGCCCCAATTGACCATTTAGATCTACAATTTCTAGTACCCTATGATCCATGAAATATCTGTAAACAATTAAGAAATGGAAATTAATTGACAATTTTAAGTCTAAACATATAAACAAAAGTTATTAGAATAATATAGGACATACATTATATTTAATTAGGTTATTGATCATATATATATTCCTTCATAATCATTTCGAGTCCATGACGAAGAATTATCGTCATCAACTAGATCATCTTATACATTAGGTAATTTGTTTGAGAAATAACTAATATTTGATAATGTATCAAGCATGTCATCATTTTCTAAAGCATCACAATGATAGAACTCTTTTTGTGAAGGCGTTAACACAACATATCATCTTGTATCAATTTGATCGCTCACATAAAATACATGTTTTGCATGAAGTACTAATGTGAAAGGATTATTAGTTACTTATCTTGGATAAGTTTATAAAGGTAAATCTAAAATCATCTATTTTATATCCAACATTGATAGCATTTTTGACCAAATCATATAAGAAAACTATTTCGTGGAAGACCTCATAATCGAGTTCCTAAATTTCTTGAATTATACCATAATATGTTCTATGAGAAAGTACAAGATTATTATCTTTTGAACTGACAAATTGTCTAGTTTGTGCATCCATATTTACACCACTATTATGATTTATTCAGACTTTGTCCCTTACTTGAGTCGTAAACCTCAAATCATTAATTTTGAAACTAGAATATGATTTGATATCGAATTTTGGACCATGTACAAACCATTTTAAAGTTTCTGTTATTTTATGATTGGATTTGTTAAGTTCAATTCGAATATGTGCATATAAAACATGAAATGTGTTTAAAATAAAGTTTCAAAACATTATATAAAAGTATTAATGAATTGTTGTATGTGACACTTGTATGGTTGCGAAACCAATTAATAAGCTCTCGCTTAAGCTCATTATACAACCTTTTTTCTCATTTTTTTATAACAATGATCGATATTCACTAAGTTTAAAAACATTATGTAATGTTGTTCAAGATATATTAATTAGATATAATTAATATTTAAATAAATAATAATTTATTTTAAACGAAAAGGTTGAACCTGTCATCACTTACTCTATGTATGGTTATACTTTATGGTTATTTACCAAAATGATTTTGTGTGATTTTTTCTATTGAGTGCAATCAATAAAACATTTCTTACTTCCACCAAGTATAAAGTTATCTACTTAGATCATGTCATCTTCTAAGAACAAATTGTACGTAGGATTCTCTATTTTCGTGCAATCATTAAAGTATTTAGAACAAAACTCAATAGTCTCTTCAATAATGTAACGTTTCACCATCATCCTTCAAGACAATTTTTATTATTTACATATCTTTTAAGAACTTATATGTATCTCTCAAAATGATACATTAATCTTAAGTAAGTAGGGCCACACAATTAAACATCTTGAACTAAATGAACACACAAGTGAATCATTATATTGAAAAAAAGAGGAAAATATTTCTCAAGTAGACATAAATTCTACGTAACATTTTTCTGTAAATTGTTTAACTCGTCAATTAATATAGATTTCTTACATATTATATTGAAAAATGAACAAATATGAATTATTGATAGTCGAACATGTTTTGGAAGAATTGACCTAATAATAAGGTAGCGTCGATTGACACACAAAACTGACACTACATCCAACGTGTAGTGTCAATTGACTCGTAAAATCGATAGTATCAATTACGTGTCAGTTTTATGTGTCAATCGACGCGAGCCACATGTAACGTCGATTGACATATAAAATCGACGTTACGTCTTACGTGTCAAACAATGTTAATTTTTATTATTTTTAAGTCAATTTTAAATAAAAATCAATTTTAAATTCTGATTTAATTTCTCTTTATTATAATAGTGATTTTTCGTGGTATGATTCCTCGATAGTCTCCGAAATGATTCAAAACATGGATGGAAGACTGATCTTCATCCGTGGATTAAAACAAAGAAGACATTACTGGTCATGTCATGCTCCATTGACAACCCTCAACCCATAAGTTTTTAAATTCCATCATAAGTTTGATATCAAAGAGGTTCTCATCTTAGAAATTAATACCATTTTTTACTCATATTTTGAAGTATTTTAATTTAATATCATATTTGTTAAATAGTTTTAAAAATAATTTTTTTAAACAATATATAAATTTAATTTGAGAAATTAAATCATTCTATCTCATGTTAAATGATTCTAATTTTATATAAATGACACAAAATTTCTCCTCTTTTAATTTCACCATCTAAATTTTCTAAACTAAACTCATGTATTAAAAATAAGAAAAAATTTAGGTGGTGTCAGCTCCATGTACGCTGATAAATCATAGTCGGTGTCCGCTAAAAAAATGATATATCTTTTAATTTTTTCATTCTTTTATACATTTGTAATGATCTCGTCTATTGGGTTTTTCAAATAAATTAATTTAAATTTATTTATAAACAAAATAAATAACATAATTTTTTTATAAATAAAATTGAAACAATGTATATATTTCTTATAAACAAATTGAACCATAATTCTTATATATATATATATATAATTTATATTTAAAAATATAGAGTACATGTATTTTTCTATAACATGAAAACTAGTTTGTTTAATGTGTTAAAATTAATATTAATTTAGTAAGCAGTGATATAAAAATGAGAAGGAATTATTTATTCCGAAAAGGCCAAAACATATCCCGTCAACTCAAAACAGATCGACTTTATCCAAAAAGAAGAGAAAATTAAAAATTAAAGATATAACAATTATAGAAGGCGGGTTAGAGAGACACAATGGCGGTGCCCAGCATAACGACTGAAGATTTTAGGTCAAATTAATAAATCTTTGTAGTATGGAATTTGGTATTAATACTGTTATTTTATTATTAATTATTTCTTAATCTTCACGTGATTCAAGTTTTATTTTAAGTAACTTGATGTTTGAGTACAAAGGAAATGCGTGATCTTTCCTTCTGTTTCAACAATTAATTTCCTTTTCTTTTTTGCTTGTTGTCACATGCGATGTTAAATTTATGAGATATAAAAAAAAAAATCTAAATTTCAAAGGAAATTTATGTTATTTAAAACAAATCACGTGAATTAATGTGACGTAATGAGCATAATTGGAATATTAAATACGGTATTTATTGAATATAAGGTTAAGTATCTACTTCTATTTTGTGTGTTTTTTTAATTAAGTACAATTATATATATATATATTTTACTAAATTACAACTATTTACATAAAATTGGAGTATTCCTTTGGATTTGATTTTTTTTATTTTTGAAATAAAAAAAGTAGAAAATATAGGTAGTTTAAATAATATTTTGGCTATATTCTCATACAATTTAATAACAAATATTATATATAATAGTTAATAAAAAACACATTTCTTAATAAAAACACAATAACATAATACACATATAAATTACACAAAACCATTAATTGCATGTTTATAAAATTTTACCGGATAATAAAAGAATAGGTAAAACTATTAATGAAAAATTAAAGGATTTAGAAAATATTATTAAAATTTACATAAAATAGTATTTTGTATTGAAAGATGCATAATTAGTGTTAAAAGGGTGTAACATCTCAAAAATTTTATAATAATAAAAATAACATCATTTTTTTATATTAAAAGATTTACGTGTTGTTAATGTTAAATGTATGTTATTTTTAAAATTAGATATTATAAATTATTCAAGTTTAATAAATAGTATTCATTTTCACTCATATTTTTAAAAGCTTCTGATTTGATAATTAGTTCATCAATTGATTATAATGTTATAAAATTGAAATAAAATTACACTTAGTTTGAAGATTTTTAAATATACATGTTAAAAAAAATTAGGATAATATTTTCATTAAATATTACTTAAAAGGGGTAATATTTTCATTAATTTAAAGAAGGAAGGTGTGGAAAAAAAACAATGATAAATTTATTCGTGAATTTGTTGCCATGTACATTACATGTGTAAATATCTTTAAATTAAATAGGTTACCTTTTTTATTTTATAATATTGAAACCTGAACTGATGTATGAAATTAATTTTTTTAAAAAAATACTAGTAAAAATGAATATTAGTTTAAATATTCTCTAATATCTAACCTTTATTTTTATTATTACTAATTAATGGACTGATGTATTAAGTTAAATTTTAAAATGAATATTAGTTTAAATATTTTGTAATATCTAACCTTTATTTTTATTATTATAAGTTTTTAAAATTTTAATTTTAAAATTTTTCTGTATTATTTTAGAAATATTCGTTACCATTTTATTTATCCAATTATATCAATTACTTATTTATGTTATGAAAAATATTCCAACTAAGGAAAGAATAATAATAATTATTTTCTCATTGATGGTGAGCATTAAGAGAAATTATTTGTTGTTATTAAAATATACGATGAAATATTATTTAAAATTAATATAATTTTTTTAAATATTTATCTAATATTTGATGAAAAATAATATAATTAATCAAGAAGATTATAATAAATAACAATTCACCACAATAAATAGAGAAGGGCAAAAGAGTAAAAGTAATTTAATTGGCAGTCGTCATCGTCACAGTTCTTTTTTAATTATTCGCAGTGAGGCATAAATTCGCAGTTTAGGCTGGTTAGAGACAGAGAGAAAGAGAAAGTGAGTGAGTGACTGAGGAGGAATTATTGATTTTTTATTAATTAAATTATTTATATATATGTATATTTTTATTAAATATATATATTTTTAAAAATATACTAATTTTAAATTTTATTAATCTAAAATAATAATTAAATAATGACTCAGTTGTTAGTTACATCAAATAGGACATGAAAAAGAGCGCCCTCGTAACAATGAATAATTCTTCCTTATAAATAAGCAAAAGAAAAGGGAAAGCTTTGAAATATAGAACCCAAATCCAGAGTAAGAAAGAAATTAATACACACAGTGAGAGAGAGAGATATGCAGTGTGTAACTGTGGATTCTGTGAGAAACGGAGGGTTTTTTAGAGTTTGTGGGCAAGAAGAGATTGAACAGTTGTCCAGAGAAGGTAGCCATTATAGTCTCTCAACTGGGATATTACCTTCTCTTGGAGCAAGGTCTAGTAATCGTAGAATTAGACTCAGGTGGTTCATTGTTTCTCCTTATGACCGCCGATACAGGTACCCTTTAATTTTATTTTTTTTGGGTTTATTATGTTTAATTGTTTTGCTTTGGTTCTATTCAACTCGCATTTGACTATCTGGTTTCGACTTATTATTAATTTAGATGTTTGCTTTTCTTCTGGGTTTGCGTTTTGGAAAAAGAACGATTTTCATTAATCTTGCAATATGCGCTATTTTCTTTGATTGTGACTAACAACACCCCCTTTTTTTTCAACTTTGTACTCTGTTTTCATTATTGTTGTTATAATATTATTTGATTAATTTGCTTTCTTTTGTTTCTGGAGTACGTAATCCTTTACGTCGTTCTAATCTAGATACTCTATTTTGAATATACAGCTTTACTCTTTATTTTTTTAGACGGTTCATATTCTGTTTTTCAATGGCTTTTGCAAATATGTCCTTTTTGTTTCATCGTTCTAGTTTTTTTTTTCTTCGGAGTTCTCTTTTGGGAATTTGGAAAAGGACGACATGGAATCATCTGATACCTTCTAGCTTTTGTGATTTATATTATTTATTTGTTTCCTCTTCTTCTTATTTTAACGTGAAATAACTAACGTTTTGTGTTTCAAGTATTTGCTTTTATCTAAATCTGTTTCAGATGAAAATACTGGGGGTAAGTATCATTTGGGTATTCGAAAATATTTCAGTAGTTTTTTTTATGACTTATCTAAAAAAGTAACAATGACAAAATAATATAGTTCTAGTAATTATTTTTTAAAAAAATTGTTTTTTTATCTGTATTGCTTTTCTCGAATAAAATCTTAACATGGATAATTATTGAAATAATTTTTTAAAAATATAAAAAATAAATTATTTATTCTTTACCGAATGGATGAAAAAAAAACTATTGCAATTAATTACTCCAACCAGTATAACTAGTACATTGGTGTGACATTTAAAAATAAAATAAATTACATAGTCATTCTTCGTGTCTGAAACGTGTTTGTAAAATATCCAAACATGGAAAAACTAGTTCGAAATTTTCTTCTTAGTTGGATGTATTTGATTGGCTTTTGCAACTTTTGTTCTGTTCAAAAGCCTCCGATGGTGCCTTTTGACCGTTGAGTTTGTAAGACTTGTCACCTAACTGTCAAATTACTAACTTGGAAATTAATTTCAGAAGCTTCTTCTTAATAGAATCAATATATGGAGTACTGTTCTTTTTTTTTTGTGGGTCAAACTAGCTCAAAAAAAGTTTTTTTGTTTTGTTTTTGCAGGGTATGGGAAACATTTCTAGTTGTTTTAGTCATCTATACAGCTTGGGTATCACCATTTGAGTTTGGATTTCTAAAAAAACCAGAAGGACCACTCTCCATTGCTGATAATGTTGTCAATGGATTCTTTGCTATGGATATTATGCTCACCTTCTTTGTAGCTTATCTGGACAAAAGCACTTACTTGCTTGTCGACGAACCCAAAAGGATTGCCTGGAAATATGCTAAGACCTGGTTGGCCTTTGATGTCATATCTACAGTTCCTTCTGAACTTGGTAGGAAAATCATCTGTGGACCTTTTCAGTCCTATGGCTTATTCAATATGCTTCGCCTTTGGCGTCTTCGAAGAGTTAGTGCTCTGTTTTCCAGGTAATTACGAACAACATATGGGGTATGTTTGCTTGTATTTCTGTTAAAATTTGTTTTTAAGAATTAATTACTTAATTTGTGCTTGCACAGAAGCAGAAATTTAGTTCAGAAGTGCTTTAACTTGTAAACAAGTAGTGCATCAAGACTACTATTTTTGTTAGATGTATATACTAACTATTGCCCTGTGTTCTTGCCTGAACAGATTGGAGAAAGATAGGAACTATAACTATTTCTGGGTCCGTTGTGCAAAGCTTATTTGTGTATGTATCTCAGCAATCTAATTCTAGAAAGTTTTTAATATAAGCAAGATATTTTCATGACGCAATGTAAGTAGCATCTTATTAGGATTTGGATGGGGGGATTGTAGGTGACGCTTTTCGCAGTTCACTGTGCTGGATGCTTCTATTATCTTCTTGCTGCACGTTATCGTGATCCAAAGAAAACTTGGATTGGAGCAACCATGGAAAACTTCCCTGAAGAAAGCTTGTGGATTCGATATGTGACTTCAATGTATTGGTCTATCACTACTCTGACTACAGTTGGATATGGTGATCTGCATCCAGTGAATGCAAGGGAGATGATCTTTGACACCTTTTACATGCTTTTCAATCTTGGACTTACTGCATATTTAATAGGAAATATGACCAACTTGGTTGTCCATGGAACCAGTAGGACTAGAAAGTTTGTAAGTAAACTTTCCATAAGCTTTTTTATTCTAGGATAGGATACCTATCACTTATTAATTTGCTTATCATATTGTCTTTTACGAACATTACAGAGGGATACTATACAAGCAGCTTCTAGTTTTGCTCAGAGGAACCAATTGCCTCCTCGTTTGCAAGATCAAATGCTTGCACATTTGTGTCTCAAGTTCAGAACAGACTCCGAGGGACTCCAACAACAAGAGACTCTTGATTCACTTCCTAAAGCCATTCGTTCGAGCATATCACACTATCTTTTCTACTCTCTTGTTGATAAAGTTTACTTATTCCGTGGTGTCTCTAATGACTTGCTTTTTCAGCTGGTAATTATCTTGATAGCTAACTAAATTTTGAAAATTTTAATGTTCTTTCCTTTATATAATGCAAACGTTTTGAATTTGCTGTTTCACCTTTTTGTAATTGCAAGGTGTCAGAAATGAAAGCAGAGTATTTTCCTCCCAAAGAAGACGTTATTCTGCAAAATGAAGCACCAACAGACTTCTACGTACTTGTCACTGGTGCTGTGGTAATGATTTTTCATCTTTGATCGGTTCCTGTAAAGTTTAAATGGAATTTGTTATTATTATTATTATTATTTTCATGTTCTCTTTGCTTAATCTAATATTGTACACTATAAATTGTGTTTGAAATTACTTCTCAGGAATTGATAGTTCTGAAAAATGGAGTTGAACAGGCAAGCACATCCCTCAAATTCTCAAAGCCTCGATTTCTTTTCATACATAAACACTTTGACTTACATTATATGAATGGATTGCAGGTGGTTGGAGAAGCAAAAACCGGTGATCTGATTGGTGACATTGGGGTGCTTTGTTATAGGCCACAACTCTTTACAGTACGGACCAGACGGTTGACTCAGCTATTAAGGCTGAACCGTACCACATTTTTGAATATTGTTCAAGCCAATGTTGGAGATGGGACCATAATAATGAATAATCTCCTTCAGGTTTGCTTTTCTTACTGTTTTGGCATTCACTTGTATTATTTTCCACTTCTAACCATTTGAAAGGCTTTCTTACTTCAGTTTTTTGCTATGTATTTTGAATACTAAGCTTTTTTGTTTATTTGTTCATATTCGGTGAACAGCATTTGAAAGATCTCAAGGACCCAATAATGGAGGAGGTTTTGTTGGAAACAGAGAACATGCTTGCTCATGGAAGAATGGACATACCTCTGAGTTTATGTTTTGCAGCACTAAGAGGAGATGACTTGCTGTTAAGTCAGCTGTTAAAAAGGGGTTTGGATCCAAACGAATCCGACAAGAATGGAAGGACGGCTCTGGTTTGTGTCTTAAATCGTAACCATCTATTCCTAATTTTGTTTTCCTCTTCAAAACACATTGATAATTTGATTGTTTCTTCTTCTTTTTCTTATGAATACAGCACATAGCAGCATCTAAAGGAAGTGAAAATTGTGTAATGCTACTTCTGGACTATGGAGCAGATCCCAATTGTAAAGGTACTTTTACTGTTAAATCTGTTCACGAAACTTTATAAAATTATTTTTCCATCTTATATCATATAAAAATTTAGATGTAAAACAGAGTGTGGATTTATAATTGACTTGGATTTGGTATTGGTAAGCTGTCATAAGTGTTTGACTTAGATTTTATTTAAATTATCTTGGTCGGCTATCTGAAGTCAAAGCATGTAATTTTGCTTGAAGTCAAAAGCTGTCACAAGTGTTTGACTTAAATTTTATTTAAAAAAATCAGCACCGAAGTCAAAGCTAATTAACTAATTGTAGTTGATTGTCTATAAGAAGTTAATAGACAAGTAGATAGAAGCATAGAAGTCAAATCTATATGATTTACATGATAGAAGGAAATAATGAGAGAAGATAAGTCAAAGCATGTAATTTTGCTTGAAGTAAAACTTTCCAATTAATTAATTATGTTGCTTGCTTGTTTGAAGAGCTTCACAACTCATGGTATGCGTACTACATCAATCATACTCCATAAGCAATAAATAATATCTATTTTGCTTTCACCCTGCATAAAATATATTTCTTATGTGCAGATTCAGAAGGGAATGTACCGTTGTGGGAAGCAATACTAGGTGGTCATGACACAATTAGCAAACTGTTAACAGAAAATGGAGCAAATTTGAACTTTGGCGATGTGGGACATTTTGCTTGTATTGCAGCTGAGCAAAACAACTTAAAGTTACTTAGAGACATTGTTCGTTTTGGAGGAGATGTCACACTTTCCAAAATCAATGGAACTACAGCTCTTCATGTTGCTGTTTCCGAAGACAACATTGACATTGTCAAATATCTTTTGGGTCAAGGTTCTGATATTGACAAACCAGATAATCATGGTTGGACTCCAAGAGCACTTGCTGATCAACAAGGTCATGAAGAGATCAAAGAGCTATTTCAATCTAGTCAAGAGCACAAAAATCAATCCATTGTTGCAATTCCTGAGAGAGAAAATAAGGTTCGATATCTTGGGAGATTTAAAAGTGAACCCGTGATTCGTCCTCCATCCCAAGATGGTTCATTTCCGGGATCGGATAATGGATCATTGAACAACCGTACCCGTCCGAGACGTAGGACTAGTAACTTTCACAACTCATTGTTTGGCATAATGTCAGCTGCTCACACTGGTGAGAAAGACATGTTATTCTCTGTTGATTTAACAAGAACTCCCAATAGTGAAAAACGACAGACTATAAGAGTCATAGTTTGTTGTCCTGAAAGGGGTGATATTAAAGGAAAGCTCGTTTTACTTCCAAGGACTTTTCAGGAGCTACTTGAAATTGGTGCTAAGAAATTTGGGATAAGTCCAAGTAAAGTGATGACTAAAGATGGAGCTGAGATTGATGAGATAGATGTTATTAGAGATGGGGACCGTTTGATTTTCGTTAGTGATGGCCAATACGAAGAATGTAATAACCACAGTAATGGGTGTTTGCAGTAAGTATGATAGTCCTAAAATTGTCAATTTTTTTTTAAAGAAAAATATTCATGATACTACTACTAATGAAGAAAATTTCCCTGCCTCAAGAGTATGGTATCCAAGAAACCGTGTAAATTGAACCCAATCGAATAATCAGCTTGACTAGAACGGACCGTTCAGTTTTTATAATTACAGTCTAGTCTAGTTATTATAGAACATCAGATAAACCAAACTGGATCGGTTGTAATATTTTAATTAAAAACACACTGAAATGCTAATCATGGAGGTCAAATTCTTAGCCTCTTATGTTAAAGAAAATTTGTCCATCCACCAGGCCATCACATATCTTATGTTGTACAATCGTTTCTTAAAATATTTAACTGTATATAACATTTCATTTTAATATTGAATATAAGGAGACTAGAAGATGGTACCTAGTTATTATTTGTATTGCACTTCACCCACTTGTGCTCACTTGATATATTTAGCGCATTGTTATCCAAATATAATTATACATAATTTTTTTATTCGAAATCAGACCGTAAGTTTTAACCAATTTAATTCGATCTAATTTACGTTACTTAAACTATTTAGTTTGATTTTACAAATATTTTAAAAACCGGATTGGATTGGAACTTGAATACCCTACTCAAAAATATTTGTCCTAATAGCATCATTTTTATAAATTAATTAATTTTTTATAACTAATAATAACTCACCTCAAAATTCACAACGTTACGTTAAATTATCAAATAAAAAACCAAAAAAAATTTATTTCATAACTTTTATAAAATAAGATTAAGTTCTTATCGGAATTACATTACCTATTATTGAAAGTTGCATCGAAGTTTTCATTAATCATCATCAAAATTTTAGGACGTAAGACCTTATATTCGACCTAAAAAATAGGACCTTAGAGTTTAGATTATGCATTATATATGTTTTCTAAAAAAATGTAAAATCTTAAATCTGACAACGGTTGCCAAAATTCAAATTGGGTCACTAAATGTAAGGTTTTATATCTGGATTAAAAATATGTAAAATATTACATGTGGAATATATGTAAACATTATCTATATTTATTAAAAATATATAGGCTAAAGTGTACAACTTTGACTAAATTCACACATATTTTTAAACTTTTAAAACGTATAATTTGGTTCTCAAATTTTTAAAGTTTCATAAATAGGTCTCTAAATTTTTAAATCTTATAATAATTTCAAAATTTTTATAATTTCACACATAAGTTCTACATTGATTACTAAAATACATATTTAAAAAATTTAAGATCCATGTAAGTTTAAGAACTAAATCGTATGATTTAAAAATTTAACAAACAAATTGTACGTTTTAAAAGTTTACATTTTATGTGTAAATTTAAAAACAAATAGTAAACCTTAGTCAAATATATAAAATCTTATATCAAACAACAATTGTTGAAACTTCGATAAGATATAATCATGTATTTATTTTATTGAATTAAAGATGTTTTGATCTTTGTGTGTATAAAATTATAAACTTTGAGATAAATTTTTACTAGTTTGAAGAAATTGATTATAAATGCAAAAAAAAATCAATGCTAAGAACACGTAAATTTATGCACATTTAAATTTCACATTTTAATAATATATATTTAGGAAATTGAATTATTTTTCAAACATGTTAAACAATTATAATACAAATATGGATGTAAAAAGATGTGAAAAATTAAATGATATCAGTATTTCCATATGTCAATATTCTCGTACATTCATGCGAAATTGTTTTTCTATAAGACTATTTATCGAAATCCATAATCCGATATGGTATTATCAAGTAAATGAATATTTTGAAGACTTTTTTGAAAGTCGAATAGATTCAAGTTCCAATATAAGGTATTGTTATGCCTTGTGGTTAGTTAGAACCGAAGGACTTGTTCAAGTTCACGTTGAGCCATAAAGATCAGGAGGCACGTTGTACTATTGAGAAAAAGGTCATAGAGTACTCCACCTCATGATTGGCTTTAAGAATGTTAGAGGAGGGCACATTTTGTTAATAAACTGCATCTTGAGACCACTGAACTTTGCCAGATCAGGTATTAAGATCTCTGTGAAGTGAAGGAAAAGAAACTAAGAAACATATACAACATGAGCCAACAAATACAAATAAGAGATGAAACAAAATCACTAAAGTGGCATAATTTGAACTCTTGATCCATTTGCTTACAATAGCTTGAGCATTTTCAGACGTTGCTCATGATCAGGATCCAGTTTTGGTGGGGTATAACAGTCACGGAGATCCTCTACAATGTATTCCTGCAGCAATTAAACAATTGAAGCTCAAGATCATTGGACACCAAAGAATTCAGGCCAACTAATGAGGCAAGTTTTATAAAGAAAAAAGGAAACTACTTACCTTGGTGAGCTCCCTCTTAGTAAGAATATGGTAGTGTCTTTGCCAAATCCTTTGAATGGCCATAGTAGCAGCAAGGAAACCATAAGCTATGCCAAGAATAGCAAAGATAACAACAAAAACGATAACCAGGACAAAGCAAGCTTCCATGGATGCAGGAAAACAATCCAGAATTCCCCATCCATAACAACAGTTTTGGTAGCCAGCCATTCTTGGATCATTGCTATTGAGGTATGAACAATGCAGTACAAACCCCAAAAACCCAAGCAGCACAAATAAGGCCAGCACGCCTGAAAGAATACTTAATTGCTTAATACATAATGAAGAATTAACAAAGACAATAAGAAACAGGAAGTAGGAGGATTCCATTTTTTGCCCCAGTATTCTTTCTTCATGAGAATATTTACAAGGACACAGAAAAGAAGAATCAGAATTCCATTTTTTCTATGAAGGGCTCAAACTAACCAAACTTAATATATATCATAAAGACATTGCATCTTATGATTGTACAAGCACAATCAGCAGCAGGTTACCAATGCATAATATACCACCTCGTAGTTGAACAGCTTCAAAAATAATAAGGATCTCTTGACACAAAATCAACAAAGAACACAAGCACTCCCTGAATCTCCCTTCCCTCCCTTGTTTTATTTAATGAATTTCTGTTACAAAATATTTTTCACTCATAAGATTTTATAGATGAGCATCAATCTCATCTGCTAGTACATCAACAACAGAAGATGTCCATAAAAACTGGAGATGGTGCACTACAGCTTTTGTGTTGTTTGCTTTCTGGTTCCAAGGATGCTGTCTGCTGCTCCCAGAACATTCCCAGCATTTTAAGGGATGACCTCTTGGAAACTGCGTCAATACTCCCCCTCAAGTTGGTGCATAGATATCCGTCATGCCCAACTTGCCAAGTGAGTCATGAAAAATTGCACTTGAAACTCCCTTGGTTAAAATATCAGCTAGTTGATCACCAGTTCGCACAAATGGAAGGGAGATGGTATTCTCTTCTAGATTTTGTCGAATGAAGTGTCTGTTCACTTCTATGTGCTTTGTACGATCATGTTGTACCGGATTCTGAGATATGGCAATTGCCGCCTTGTTGTCACAAAAGAGCCTCATTCCATCACTTGGACCAAAACCAAGTTCACTTAGGATTCTCCTTAACCAAATTAGCTCCTGTAACCCTTTAGTGATGCCAATAAACTCAAATTCTCGGCACTAGAAAGGGCTACCACCTTTTGCTTTTTACTTCTCCATGTTACCAAATTACCTCCAACGAAGGTAAAATATCCATAAGTGGATTTTCGATCTGTGATGTCTCCTGCCCAGTCCGAATTTGTATACCCTTCCACTCTTAGGTGTTCATTTTTCTTGAAGAAAATTCCTCTACCTGGAGCACCTTTTAGGTACCTGAGAATTCTAAACACGGCTTCCATATGCTGCTCACTTGGAGCATGCATGAACTGACTTACTAAACTCACAGCATATGCTATATCTGGTCTAGTATGAGACAAGTAAATGAGTTTGCCCACCAATCGCTGGTATCTCTCTTTATTGGCCGGTTCTTGAGTCGGAAACTCACCTAACTTAAGGTTTTGGACAACAGGGTATCAACTGGTTTGCAGTCAAGCATTCCAGCTTTCGCTAGCAAATCTAGTACATATTTCCGTTGGGACAAAGATATACCTTGCTTGGACCTTACCACTTCAATGCCGAGAAAATATTTCAGTCCACCTAAGTCCTTCATTTCAAAATCTTTAGAGAGTCTCTTCTTCAGACTTTCTATCTCATCTAGATCATCACCTGTGATTATCATATCGTCTACATAAATAATTAAGACAACTATCTTTTCATGTCCCTTCCTGTAAAACAAAGTATGGTCAGAATCACTTTGAGAATATCCATATTTTTTCATAGCACTACAGAATTTTCCAAACCATGCTCTAGGAGATTGTTTTAACCCATATAGTGCTTTTTCCAATTTGCAGACCAACTGTTGAGACCCTGAATGGTTGTACCCGGGTGGAATCTCCATATAAATCTCCTCTTCAAGATCACCGTGAAGGAAAGCATTCTTTACATCGAACTGATGCAAAGGCCAATCAAGATTAGCTGCAAGAGATAATAGAATTCTGATGGTATTCAACTTAGCAACTGGTGAGAAGGTTTCCTGATAATCAATACCATATGTTTGTGTAAACCCTCTAGCAACTAATCTAGCTTTATACCGGTTGACCAACCCATTTGGACCATACTTTACAGTAAATACCCACTTACAGCCTACCGTTTTTCTTCCCTTTGGTAAACTTACCAACCGCCATGTGTGATTTTTCTCTAATGCCTCCATCTCCATCCTCATAGCATCTAGCCACTTGGGATCACTCATCGCTTCTTCAATTTTTTCCGGAACCCGAACAGAAGCAAGAGTAGCGTCAAACTCCTTCAGAGAATTGGGCAAGTGTTCTGTTGCTACAAACTTACTAATCGCGTAATTTCCTCCACTGTCTTCATCCGGTCTGAACCGCTTAGGAGGTTTGCCCCTGTTATGTCTGTCAGGTAATCTATAACCTGTGTTAGAATTATGTGAATCTAGAAATTCAGAGTTTGAGGTTACCTCGTTTTCAGGAGATTGGCCGTGGTGAGGTAAAGATGACTGTATCATTTGTCTCTGCTCACTTTCAGGCTCGGCATCAGCAGATGGATCAGCAGCGAAATGGTCTGGGCCAATAGCAATTAATTCTGGGTTCGGCCCAGTAGCAGCTGGTTCTGGTTCTGGATTCCCTGTGGTTTGTTCCGAACTGAGATTCCAGTATCTATTAGAGTAGGACAGACTTTCATTCGCAGAGAAACTCTCCCCCTGAGAATGATACGTGTCCTTTCTAAAAAAACTCTCTAATTCCAGGAAAGTGACATCCATGGTAACAAATACCTTTTTAGAAACAGGATTGAGACATTTATAGCCCTTCTGATTTTGACCATATCCGAGAAATACGCATCTTTCTGCGCATGGTTCGAGTTTAGACCGTTGATGCTTTTGTATGTGAACAAATGCAACACACCCAAATACTTTTGGTGGGAGGTTAAGAGTTGATGGTAGCGATACGTATGAAGAAAGTACTTGAAGTGGAGTTTGAAAATTTAGTACATTGGATGGCATACGATTAATTAGGTATACTGCAGCAGCAACCGCATGATCCCAATAGGTTTGTGGAACATTATTCTCAAGTAACATATACCGGTCTTTTTCTAATACATGTCTTTTTTTCCGCTCGCCTACTCGCTTTGTCAGGAGTACCGACACAACTTGTTTCATGAATTATACCTTTAGAGTTAAGAAATTCTCGAAGTATGCTATTGACAAACTCACCTCCATTGTCACTTCTCGGAATCTTAATGTTTTTATTAAATTGATTTTGCACCATGTTAAAAAAAGATTTAAAGACATGTGTCACTTCATCCTTTCTTTTAAGAACATACAACCAAGTCATCCTAGTACAATCATCAATAAATAACACAAACCATCTATTTCCAACAGATGAATTAACCGGGGACGGACCCCAAACATCCGAATGAACCAAATAAAAAAAAGTTATTCTCTTATCCAAACTACTCGGAAAAGACACCCGATGACTCTTGGCTTTAATACAGGTTTCACAATCAAAGTTTTCATTCTCACAACCAGAAAATAAACTTGGATAAAGTTTTCTTAAATACCCGAAAGATGGATGCCCTAGTCTCTTATGCCACATCCAGATATGAGAGATCCGATTTGCTGAGGAACCTTTAGAAAAATGAGCCTTTCCAGTCACCATGTCGTCTAAATGATACAGTCTTCCTCTTCTACTACCACGACCAATAATCTCCTTTGTGAGAAGATCCTGAAATATACAAAACTGAGGATACATGAGAACAGCGCAATTTAGTTCCTCACAAATCTGACCAACAGATAATAATTTAGTTGATAGGGAGGGCACAAGTAAAGTATTTGATAAAGTGAGAGAAGGTGAGCACTGAACATCTCCGGCACCCATCACAGGATATGTTTCTCCATTGGCATTGACTATCATTGTTCTCCTTGGTGAGGAACTCTTTACTAGATCCTTTTCTGAGTAGGTCATATGATCGGTTGCCCCTGAATCGATTATCCACCAAACTTATCGCATGATAATTATTAGAAACAAGAAAACTTTTACCTTCCATCGCTCTTTGTTCTCAACCGGTGGTAAGACAGCAGTAGCCACCCCTTGAAACCGAAGCCGCAATCGCTTGAGTCGGCTCGGTAATAGTCGGCCCACAGAGCCGACTCAACAGAGCCGCACCGAAGCACCTGCAACCATTTGTGCCTCACCCCTGTATGGCGGCCAATCTCCCTGCCTCTTCTTCCTTCGATCTTTCCAACCCGGTGGGTACCCAATTAACTTGAAACACTTATCTCTAGTATGTTTTGGGTTATGACAGTAAGTGCACCCAACAGCCAGACCCGAGTTTGGTTTGAAATCAGGTTTGTTCATGACTAAGTTTCGGTCTCTTGCTAGCATAACCATAGAAGGTTCAGTTCCCTCCCCTTTGTGTAACATTACTGACTGACGGTTTTCTTCTCTACGAACCAATGCAAAGGCTTGCTCTATTGTGGGAAAAAGGTTTTTGTTGTAAGACCATTGCCCGGATAGAGTCCAACCGGTCATCTAGACCATCCAGGAAGGTTAATACACGGTCCTCTTGAACAAGAGAATTGTGTTTTTCAATATCAACTGGAGAGGTCATAGGGTTTGGCCTACGGACATCTAACTCCTTCCATAACCCCTGTAATTGGGTGTAATAAGCCTCAACTGGACCACCGGCTTGTTTGACTCGGTTAACCCTTCTTTTCAGTTCAGAGTATTGGGTCAAGTCATCTCCATCAAAAAAGGTTGTTCTTACCGAGTCCCAAACTTCTTTGACCGTAGAGAAAGGGAGAAAGTTACCTACCAAGAAGGGATGCATGGATTCGATCATGTAGTCTTTAACCCGAGAGTCTTCCATCTGCCATTTCTGGTAACTTCTATCAGCTTGTAGTGGTTTTAGAGTCGAACCATCGATGTAGCCAAGTTTACCCTTCCCTGACAGCTTCATTTTCAACATCTGCGACCACAGATTAAAGTTCTTCCCATCGAGTTTGATCGCCATAGCGGAACTGAGCCCATCAGGATTGGAATCACCCGTCTTGTGTTGGAATAGTTGTGACAAGGTGGCGGATAAACTCTCTAAAATGAGAACCGCCTCAGATTTTTCTTCTTTGTCAGAACTTCCATCATTTCCAGACATTTTTTTTTCTCTCAAGGACAGTTAGTAAATCACACTTTTACCGTACTTCCGACGGTCGGATTGTCACCCGTCTTGCGTTGGAATTGGGACTGCGGAGCTCCTGTCAAAATTTCAGCCCGATCTGACGATCGGATCAAAAGTTACACCTCTTTTCGTGAAGCATGCTCAAAATGCTCAAACTGCTCACAAATGCTCACAAATGCTCACAAATGCTATAGAGAAACAAAGGGACTATAGAGAAACAGGGACCCGATTTGGCTACACTAATGCTCAAAATCGTGACCCGTGCTTTGATACCATGACACAAAATCAACAAAGAACACAAGCACTCCCTGAATCTCCCTTCCCTCCCTTGTTTTATTTAATGAATTTCTGTTACAAAATATTTTTCACTCATAAGATTTTATAGATGAGCATCAATCTCATCTGCTAGTACATCAACAACAGAAGATGTCCATAAAAACTGGAGATGGTGCACTACAGCTTTTGTGTTGTTTGCTTTCTGGTTTCAAAGATGCTGTCTGTTGCTCCCAGAACATTCCCAGCATTTTAAGGGATGACCTCTTGGAAACTGCATCAATATCTCTTTGTACCAAGATTATTAATGTTTGTTACTCTCAAATTTACTATCTAAGCCCAAAAGTTTGAAGTAGAGTTGGATCACTGTTTGGAAGCAGAAAGTTTGACTACAGATTTCAACTTCCTCGCCAAAACTACATAAAATATATATTGTTGAAAATCAACACCAACATAATAATTAAAGATGTAGAGAAATAAATGAAATAGTTGAAGAAGTAGAGAAATAAATGAAGTGGTTGAAGGATGTAGAGAAATAAATGAAGTGGTTGAAAGATGAATAAATATGGTGGTTGAAGGTTGTAGAAAAGAGAAGTGTGTAGATAATATTTGTGTGGTTAGGATTATTTCTTAGTTTTATATTTGTGTGGTATAGATTGCATAATGAGGACTATAAATAGCCTACCTTGTATTTGGTTTAATCATTACATCAAAAACAAATAAGTCTTTGCATTCTTAGTTTGAGTGTGAGTTGAAAGTTTTCTCTTTGAGTGTTTGTATTTCTCTTCAATTTGTGAGTTACATTTGAAAGGTGTTATAGTAGGTATAATACAAGTAGTTTGTTTACTTGTTTGGATCTAATATTAGTAAATTTAGAGTTGTTTATTCTAAATTTTACTCAACAATTGGTATCAGAGCAGGACGGTCAGGGATCGTTCTTAGTGGAGCTATCTTGAGTCGTGAGGAGTTTGGTACTCTACAAGTTTATTAGTCAAGCTTGTTCGGTATAATCGAAGTCTTGCCAACACGATGGGTGATCTTCAAGTAGTTGGAGGAATTAAGAAGCTCAACAACAAAAACTATATCACATGGGCAACATGTATGGAGGCTTACCTACAAGGTCAAGACTTGTGGGAGGTTGTTGGTGGTGATGAAGTTACACAACCAACAGTAGAAGATCCAAACTGAATCTTGCAGAAGTGGAAAATTAAAGCAGACAAAGCGATGTTTGCTTTGAAGACCACAGTTGAAGAAGAAATGTTGGAGCACATTCGGGATGCAAAAACACCAAAGGAAGCATGGGACACTCTTGTTACACTCTTTTCAAAGAAGAATGATACAAGATTACAACTTCTGGAGAACGAGTTACTATCGATGGCGCAACGCGACATGACGATTTCCCAATACTTTCACAAGGTAAAGTCGTTATGCCGCGAAATTTTAGAGTTAGATCCAAAAGCTCCTATTGGGGAAACGAGGATAAAGAGAATAATTATTCATGGTTTGAGACCCGAATATCGAGGGTTTGTTACCGCTATACAAAGATGGCCGACACAACCATCTCTTGTTGAGTTTGAGAATTTGTTGGCCGGTCAAGAAGCTATGGATAAGCAAATGGGAGGAGTCTCGCTGAAGGGTGAAGAAGAAGCGCTCTACACTAGCAAAAGCAAAGGCACTTTCAAGCGGTACAATGAAAATGGATATAAAAATGATGGCGACAAAGGAAAAATTCCTCAAGAAAAGGGAGGCTTTCGTCCAGGAGGAGCTTGGAAGAACTGCAATAACAATAGAAAATTTGACGGTGAATGTTACAACTGTGGGAAGATGGGTCATATGGCAAAAGAATGTTGGAGTAAGAAAAAGGCTGTTGAAAGCAATACAACTACTTCCAATTCTAAGGAGCATAGCGAAGATGGTTGGGATGCCGAAGCATTGTTCGCTACAGAGGAAGAAGAATTAGCTCTTACGGTGACAACATCAAAACAAATTGACTACAAGAATGACTGGATCATAGATTCAAGCTACTCAAATCATATGACAGGTGATAAACAGAAGTTGGAAAGCATGTCTGAGTACAAGGGAGGTCATGTAGTGGTGACAACTAACAACTCAAGGTTACCGATAGCCCACATCGGTAAGACGATAGTTATGCCTCGATATAATACTAACCAAGTACCACTTCAAGATGTTTATCATGTCCCAGGAATGAAGAAAAATTTGCTATCTGTGGCTCAATTAACATCATCAAGCCACTATGTCTTGTTCGGTCCTAGAGACGTGAAGGTGTATCGTGATCTCAAAATCTCAAAAACATCGACAATAGAGAGCAACGATTGGAATCAGTCTACGTAATGTCAGCAGATTCTGCATATGTAGACAAGACAAGAAGAAATGAGACAGCAGATCTATGGTATATGCGATTAGACCACATTAGCTATTCCAAGCTAAGTGTGATGGTGAAGAAATCGATGCTTAAAGGGCTTCCTCAACTAGACGTGCGAACAGACACGGTGTGTGCAGGATGCCAATATGGTAAAGCTCACCAATTGCTATACAAGGAATCGAAATTTAAAGCAAAAGAACCATTGGAGTTAGTTCACTCTGATGTATTCGATCCTGGTAAGCAACCATCAATTGGTAGTATGCGATATATGGTGACATTCATTGACGACTTCTCAAGGTATGTGTGAGTTTTCTTTATGAAAGAAAAATCTGACGTATTCTCAAAGTTTAAAGAGTTTAAAGAGTCAACTGAAGGAGAAGTTGGAAAGAAGATTCGTTACTTGCGCACAGACAACGGCGGAGAATATAGCTCAAGCGAGTTCTCTCAATACCTAAAGGAATGTCAAATACGTCATCAATACACTTGTGCCAACATGCCACTACAAAATGGTGTAACAGAGAGAAAGAACCAACATCTTGTAGAAATTTGTCGGAGTATGCTACATGAAAAGAATGTACCTGGAAGGTTTTGGACTGAAGCGATGAGAACTGCAGCATTTGTGATCAACAGACTTCCTCAACCAAGGTTAGAATTTGTTTCACCCTTTGAGAAACTATGGAACATGAAACCTACAGTTAGTTACTTTCGAGTATTTGGCTGTGTGTGTTATGTATTTGTTCCTGATCATTTACGGAGCAAATTTAACAAGAAAGTTGTTAGATGTATTTTTGTGGGATACGTCAGCTAGAGAAAAGGGTGGAAATGTTGTGATCCAACGAGTGGAAGATGCTACACTTCACGAGATGTAGTGTTCGATGAAGCATCTTCTTAGTAGTCATCAGAGAAGCAAGCATTGCCAAACTCAAGAGAATTTGGAGATAAGTTGCAACAAAAGATGGAGAAGCATATTATTCAATTCCAACCAAGTTTAGATGAATCCAGAGATCTAGACGATGATGGTGCCGAACAAAGAGTAACTCAAAAGCCTTGGCAAACTGGCATATATCAACAACTAAATGAAAAAGGTGGGCCTAGTGAAATAGAAGAATCAACTCCACAATCTCAACTTCGTAGGTCAACAAGAACACGAAGGCCAAATCTCAAATATGCCAATGCAACCATAATTGAAGAAGCAATAGAACCTGAGACGTTTGAAGAAGCATCGCAAAGATCTGAGTGGATGACAGCTATGAAAGAAGAGATCGATGCACTTTAGCAAAATTAAACTTGGGATCTGGTGCGAAAGCCAAGAGATGTGAAACCCATATCTTGCAAGTGGGTTTACAAGATAAAGCACAAACCAGATGGGTCAATCGAGAGGTGCAAGGCACGATTGGTAGCTCATGGTTTCTCTCAACAGTATGGACTAGACTATGATGAAACGTTTAGTCCAGTGGAAAAACTTACAACTATTCGAGTCCTACTTGCACTTGTAGCAAACAAAGATTGGAAGTTGTGGCAGATGGATGTGAAGAATGCTTTTCTTCATGGAGAGCTGGATCGGGAGATCTACATGATCCAACCAATTGGTTTTCAGAGCCAAGATAATCCTGAATATGTGTGTAAGCTACAGAAAGCACTTTACGGATTGAAACAAGCACCCAGGGCGTGATATGGTAAGATTGCTGAATTTTTAACACAAAGTGGTTATTCAGTAACACCTGCAGATTCTAGCTTGTTTGTCAAAGTCAATGAAGGAAAGATAGCTATTGTGCTAGTATATTTGGATGACTTAATCATAACCGGTGATGATGAGGCAGAAATTCTTCGGACGAAGGAGAATTTGTCAGTCCGTTTCCAGATGAAGGAACTTGGTCGGCTCAAGCACTTCCTTGGTTTAGAGGTATAATACAAATAGTTTGTTTACTTGTTTGGATCTAATATTAGTAAATTTAGAGTTATTTATTCTAAATTTTACTTAACATATATCTGTTTCAGAAATTTCAGTTTACCTATACAATAGTAAAATGGTAGAGGATGCTTTGATAAGATACGATCCCAGCAATCACTGAATGAATTTCTGAAGGCCCCATCTTTGTCCATGATATATGCAAAGCCACCTATTGCTATGGAAGAGAGTGGCTGTGGAAGAGTTTCATTTCACCTTTTCATTGTAGGTCCTAAAAACTGGAAATATGTGCAAGCAAAACTTTATCAGGTAAAAACTATTGGCAATATTTATCCCAAAGCTGGGGAAAAAAACTGTGTCTTGGGAAAAAGAATACACATTTTGATAAATCTTACCGTTTGTACAGCCAAAAATACAAGAAAAAGGTCCCTGGCAACAAAGAGTTTGAATTTTGTTTTAAGCCAGGAAGTTTCCTCCAATAGTTCAACTTGAAGATGAAATTGAGCTTTGCATGTTGTGCAATGTGAGAAAGCAAACCCTTCTTACAAAAAAGGGCGGGAAAAAGTTTAAATTTGTCAGAAAATTGGCATAAATTAAACTTCAGCAATTCAGCTTTCACAAGTACTTGTAAGAAACTAAAACAAAAGTGTGAATACCTTAACAGAGCGCCAATGATCAAGACAGGATCTATGAACAAACTGCTGGGTGCCTTTGCACATGCAAGGTGAAATCAATTCATCCTCTGCAAGTTGAAGAACAGGGTTTAGGCTGCAAAATACTCTGCCTGAGCAGCAATATCTCCAAAATATAATGAGACTAGAAGAGGGAGAAAGAGATTCAACAGGAATAAGTCATATAATCAGTCATCATCAATTCTGCATTTCTGCAGTTTGAAAGCAATTGAAAAATACAAGGCTCGCTTAAGATTAGGAAAGAAAAAAAAAAACTTTCTGGATATCTTTGGTTAGGCAGTGGGGGTCTTCAGTAACCTTCATATGTTAGGTGGACTTTTTTTGGGACTCGAGGTGTCTTAACCATTTGGATATCTATCCAATTGTAGGATAAGATGCCTATTTTCTTCAAAAAAAAATTAAAATAATAATAATTATAAATCTCCACTGATTTGGAGTGTCAAGTTCACACAATGAAGGAGTGCATTTAACATAGATATGCACCAATGAAATAGAGAAGCAGGGCATTGACACAAGTGTCAAATATGGGAGTTTATGGCCGGAGATACCAATGGGGTATATATGTTTCTTATTTTTTGTCGTCTTCTTCATACTCTTCTTGTTTTAATTATTTTCCCCCGCTCTCTCTTGAATAAATCTAAATTCTCTACTTTGCCTTTCCAATTCACAATAAATTTCATTCGTGAAATAAGAAGGAGAAGGGGGGAATTTAACGATAAAATATCTAATTGAGCTTTTAAAAAAGAATAAAGAGACGAAACACATTTAGTTGAGCTTCCTGGAGATGAAACTGCCTTTTCTTCCTCTAGCAGAGGGTCAGTGTCGTTCAAGTTCTGAGCACCTGATGGTGCTAGCTGTACTTCCCCTATCATTCCTAGAAGAATAATGTCCTTAAAAAACATAGAAGAAATCCCTATTTGCAGCACGAGGAGATCGAAATCCCTAAGTTTTCATTTTCTCACGCAATTTTTTATTCGAAATTGAATTGAACCAAAAATATGAATTCTATGCTTTGTCACTTCCAACGAAATTTTCTCAGCGATCAAAGAAAGAACTATAAATAATTAGTTGATTCATCAGACAATTAAGAAATTGAACAAGCACTTGGAAAATTGAACGGGATTTGTTTGGGTGTAAAAAGTGAGTGTACTTTTGTTTTCTTTTATTATTATTTTTTTAATTTATTTAAATGGCGAGGAAATTGGATTAACGACGAATGACATTTTCTGTTGGCTTTATAGGGACGCGGGTCGGTCTGCCTAAACGACGTTCGGCGCGTGCAACTCCACCGGCAGAGCCTTGCTGTGACACGTGGGGATCTAGAGATGGGCTGGGCTATACTTGACATGTGCTCTGGGTTGGGCTTTCGAATTAGCGGATGTAACCGTTTCGTATTTGAATTTTATTAAACTTGTATATGGGGTTTTGTATATAAAAATCAATTTTTAGACAATAGTTTAAAAATAAGTACAAGTTTAATTTTTTTAAAAAATAGCCAAATTTTACCTTAAACTTGAAAATAAAATTTTTAATCAATTTTATTTTTTTAAAAAATATATTAGCTCTATTTTACAAAAAATAATTATTATAAACATAAAAAAAATATTAACATCTTATAAATTTATAATTAATTTTAAATACATAAATATTTTTTATCATATTATATATTAAAAAATTTATTTTAAAAAATAAAAAATAATTTATTTTACAATAAAATAAATATAAATTTATACATATATTGAAAATCATATGCTAAATATTTTAATAATTCATAAATAATATAATATATTATTATTATTAATTATAATTATATTTAATAAATAATTATAATTATGATATAAAAAATAATATTCATAAAAATAATTAAATTATTAAAAAAAAATTATGAAACATCTCTATCTAACTTTTTACGATATACAATACAAACATAACACATTATATTGTAAAATTTGTGTGAAAATATTATCTAATATAATAATATTATAATTATTAGCTCAATTTTAATAATTTATTTTATAATAATAATTATTATTAATTTTGTAATTATTTTATAATTTATTATTATTATTTTAAGTTAATTTATAATAAAATTTTGATAAGTTATTTGTTATAACAAATTATATATTTATTATTAAATATATTTTTGTATTTTATAAATATAAATTATTTTTATTATTTTTTATTCACTCAAAAATTTATTTATTAAAAATTTATAATTTTTGTATTCGGCATTTTAAAGTTACAAATGGTAATTAAAATATTTTTTTATCTTGTTTTTAAAATAAGAAGAGAAAAAAAAAACTGGACTAAGAATTGAAGGAGGAGAGAGAAAAAAAATTGAGATGTAATTGAAAGAGGAAAGAGAAAAAAAATGACTTGTTACTTGATTGAGAGGTTAAAAAGAACTTTTTTTTTAAAACTAAATTAACAAAGAATCTCTTTTTAAACTTTTGAATGAAATATGTATATTATAGAAAGAAAAAAAAACCCCTTGTATATAGTTTTTTTTTATATCTTAGCATTTTATACATGTGTAGTGGAGAGAAATAATATACGATGATGTTAATCCAACGAAGTGGAAAAAATACCTAGTAGGTTAATTAGTTATTGGTTAATTTTATTCTATTTTAAATAAAAATATTAAGAATAAGGATGTGCACAGTTACAGATAGAGATAATTTTTAATATAATTATTTTTAAATTAAATTATAAAAATTATACTTAATATTGTTCGAAAACTGTTACAGTTTAGGGATAATTTTTTATCAAAAGATAACGAATTGAAACGGTTATAAAAAAATATAAAAAAAATCATTTTTTAAAATTTTTAAAAAAATTTCTTAATAAACCATAACTATTAATTAATATATAATTTAATTTAATTTAATAAATATATAAATAAATTAATTAAATATAATTAATTTTAGATATGATACAGTTATCAGTATAACCTACCTGTTGTTTCATATTCAATTTTTATCTAAAATCGTACTTATTTTTAAAATTTATCGAATAAAAATCGAACTAACAATACAGATAACCACGAATCATCGAATACATAATTTTTTTTACCTATTCTTAATTAAGATTGAAATGAGCCTTTCATAATCTTCCAATAATATCAATCTCTTAATTCATTCTATTTTTTTTTTTTACATTCACTTAAATATTTATATTTTAAATAATAACAAATTTATGATTTTATATCTTAAAGGTATTTATTTTAATTTTAAAAAATATATATATAAGTTTTATAATTTAAAATTTTTAAGACTAAATTATAATATTTTTTTTACTTTAATTGAAAATAATGGAATTGAAAGGCTTATTTTGTAAAAGATATAGAATATCCACTATTTCATTTCACACATAGGTAAGGATTAACGAAGCATGTAAAGACACACCAAAATAGCTAAAAAAAAAAATCATTAATAATATCAATTGATCTTAAACAAATTCATCTTCACCGTATAGTAGTCGTTTTATTGAACAAAAACATATTTATATGGTGAGCGTTTTGGATATGAATAACTTTAACAAATAGTTTTAATAATTTTTTTAAATTTATTTAATTGTAAATATATTTTTTTATTTGATTTTTTTCTTGATATATATATAATAAGTGAACAAAATATCTGTTGCAATATATTATATTTTGGCTGGCTACTTAAATTGTTATCACAACTAAGATAATGTAGGTTTGAGTATTATTGCCTATATTTTTTATACAGATATTTAGTGAAGGGGATAGATTTATACATACGTGAGAAGGAACTCAATTTTTGAAAAATAAAATTTTAGATTAAATTATATACACAAAATATAATTGTGTTTTATCTGGATTTTAAATTTTAAGTTTTTAACATTTTATAATTTATAATAATCTTAATAATTTACACATATTTTTCCTAAAATATATATATATATATATCCTTAAAATGAAAAAAAAACTCTGTCCTGTATTGTGCGGTTGATAAAAGAAGGTAGAAGTCCCATTTATTAGAGGGGAGAGAATAAAAAATCTTAAAATGGTTAATTTCCTTTTTTACAAATTTAAACTTATATTTTTTAATTATCATAGTATGAAGCAAAAACGTCGATCAAATATAAAATTTTCGTTCACAAAACAAGTCAGCAAGCGAATGGGCCCAAACTAGGTGCAAATCTGACTCACTACTACTTCGTGTTGCGCGTTAATTAGCGCTCGTACTTGTTTAATTTTCTCAAAATTTGACCTTTGACTCTTTCATTTTAATAAATATATGACGTTTAGAGTCACATTTCCTTAATTATTAACATTAGATGAGTTGTTATTATCACACAATTTTTTTTATTTTACACTATATTTAATATTCATTTTAAAACTTAATAAAAAATTATTTTATTTTAATTAAATTATTTAAGGATATTTTTTAAAATTTTTAAAAATTATATCATATAAGGTGTTAATAATCACACCCTTAACACTATAATATACCATCATCTCGTGATATTTTTTTATTTAATATAATATAATATATTAAATTTAATTATATTTATTAATAATAACATAACACATATAATTCTATCTGGTTATATTTCACACTAGCATGCAGTTTTGATGTTTACGTCCGTTCTACACAAACATCCCTCAAATTAATTAAAGCATTCACACTCAATTCAATTCATTATTACATGTATTTATGAAATTAGCAGAGTGAGAAACTGAGAATTAATAAACTTTAATAAGATGGAAAATATTTCCAGTTAACGTTTTATTTTTTTCCCCCTTATGGTTTGTTTGTTTGTTTGTTAGTGCTATTTATATATAGTTCAGTATTTATAACAAAGAGTCAAGGACGTGTAAGTATCACAGTCATTCGACTCTGTACGCGCTCTCACGCGCCGCCAACATCTACTGCGCGTGGATCTGACGCGCCAAGCCGCTGCGCTCTGCTCGTGACGTCATCAGTACTTTGCGTAGGGCTGACGTCATCATCACCTCCATCTGACGTCGCAGAACCGATCTGACTGTTGACCATGTTGACCGTTGACCGGACTGCCAGTTGACCATTGACCGGAATTTTGCAATACAGGTTCACCCTACCCAGTTTTTCGCGTAGATCTCGTTTTTGCAGTCGGTTTTTGCATATTGTGTTTTCAAATGGATAAAAAGGATACTTTTGTTTCTTGCCCTATTAATACTATATTGGAGGGGACTAAGAATTATTTATCATGGTCTCAAGCTATGCGCAGTTTTCTTAAGGGTCGTATGCTCTGACATTATTGTACTGGTGCAATTAGTATTCCTGATAAAAGAGCAAGTGAAGAAGATGCTATCTTTCTTCGTCGCATGATTGAATGGGATAGTCACAACCACATGATCCTCACATGTATTCGGAATACTTCCATTCCATCCATCTCCAATCTGTTAGGCAGCTTTGACGATGCCAAATCAGCATGGGATATGTTGGCCAAAAGGTATTCCACTACTCACGGATCCATGAAATATCAACTAATAGTTGAATTGCATAAACTGCAACAGGGACCAGGGCAATCCATCAATGAATACTTTGATCAACTTCGCTTCCTTTGGGACCAAATTGACCTTTGTGATCTAATTTGGGCATGCTCAACAGATGCTCAACAATATGCTACTATTAGGGATGAATTTCGTCTCTATGAGTTCTTGATGTCACTCCAGAAGGAATTTGAGCCAATCCGAGGTCAGCTTCTTAATCGTAGTCCTCCTCCCTCTCTTGATACTGCTGTAAATGAGTTGGTTAGAGAAGAAGCTCGACTTGCAACCCTTCAAGCCCAAAATAAGCTCAATGTTTTGGCTATTACTCCTCTTGCTCCTGCCATTGAACAACCTCAGCAATCAGGTGATTCCTATGGCTTTTACAATCGTCGCAGGCAGAGCAATAAAAGGTTCTGTAATTATTGCAAGCATCATGGCCACACCATTGAGACTTGTTATCGTCGTAACAAATCTACTGCTGTTGTTGCTAATACTGAGCCTACTTCGTTGATGCCATCTAGTTCAGCAGAGTCACAGTCTTCTGAATCCACTATCAACCTCTCCTCCATGGAACTACAAAAGATCATAACTCAGGCTGTTCAAATGGCTGGTAATGCATCTCTTTCCACTACCCTCTCAGTTTTGCCCGGTAAGTCTCAAACTTGGATTTTTGACTCTGCATGTTGCAATGACATGACACCTCACTCATCTTTATTCTCCAAACTTGACCATGCACCACATCCCCTTAATATTCATATAGCTGATGGTTCCACCATTCATGGGAATAGTCTAGGTTTTGTTTCGACCTCTACCCTCTCTGTTCCTGGGGTTTTCCATGTACCTGACCTATCCTATAATTTATGCTCTGTGGGCCAATTAGCTGAACTAGGATATCACCTTATTTTTTACTATTCTGGGTGTATTGTGCAGGATCCGAGGACGGGGCAAGAGCTTGGGACCGGTCCTAGGGTCGGGCGTATGTTTCCCGTAAACAATCTTCATCTTCCACCTGTTGCTCCTGCCTCTGTTGCTGCTGCAACTGTTGTAGTTTCTTCCTTGCCTTCTCTCGCACTTTGGCATTCTCGTCTTGGTCATGCCCCATCCTCTCGGGTACAACAATTAGCTTCTAAAGGTCTATTGGGTTCTGTGTCCAAAAATAATTTTGATTGTACTTCATGTCAGTTAGGAAAATAGCCAACTTTACCTTTCAATAATAGTAAATCTATCTCTAATAGTATTTTTGAGTTGATTCATTCTGATGTTTGGGGACCTTCTCATGTTACTAGTATTGGTGGATCTCGATATTTTGTTATTTTTATTGATGATTATTCTCGTTATAGTTGGATCTTTCCAATGAAATCTCGTTCTGAAATCTTATCAATATATAGTAACTTTGCAAAAATGGTTGAAACACAATTCTCCAAACATATCAAAACTTTTCGATCTGATAATGCTCTCGAATATACTCAAAATGCTTTTCAAACTCTGTTACACTCCTATGGCATCAGTACATCATCTAACCCGTCCAGAACCTCTCAACAAAATGGTCGAGCCGAAAGAAAACTTCGTCATATTCTTGACACTGCTCGTGCTCTTCTTCTCTCTGCCAAAGTTCCTGCCCCATTTTGGGGTGAAGCTGCTCTTCATGCTGTTTATGCCATTAATCGCATTCCAAGCGCTGTCATTCATAATCAGACTCCGTATGAGCGCCTTTTTGGATCATCTCCTAACTATCATTACCTTCACTCATTCAGATCTGTTTGTTTCGTTCTTCTTCAGCCTCATGAACACAACAAACTTGAGCCTCGATCTAGACTTTGTTGTTTTCTTGGTTATGGTGAAACTTAAAAAGGGTATTGATGCTATGATCCTGTCTCACATCGTCTCCGTGTTTCCCGTAATGTTGTCTTTTGGGAACACCGTTTATTTGTTGAACTTTCTCACTTTCGTTCTTCCCTAACTAATTCAAATGTTTTGGAAATTTTTCCAAATGAGTCTCTTATTCCTTCTACAGATACTTCTAATCCATCTTTGGACTTCACTATTCAATCTTCAGATATTTTTGATGATTCTCCTAGACAGGTCGTAGAAGAACAGGTTGATAATGAGCTACCTCACCTTGAACATAGGTCCTTTGCTCCTACTCCGCCTGAAGATCCTCAACAAGACATTCCACCTCGCCACTCAACCCGGGTAAGATCCATTCCTACACATTTACTTGATTATCATTGTTACACTGCCCTTGCTACACTCCATGAGCCTCACACCTATCGTGAGGCATCTACTAACCCTTCTTGGCAGATTGCAATGAAAGAAGAAATTGATGCATTAACCAAAAACCATACTTGGGATCTTGTTACTCTCCTTCCTGGTCAATCTGTGGTTGGTAGTAAGTGGATCTATAAGAATAAGACTCGCTCTGATGGGTCTATTGATCGCTACAAGGCTCGTCTTGTAGCAAAAGGTTTTACACAAGAGTATGAGATTGATTATGAAGAGACTTTTGCTCCAATTGCCCGTATTTCCTATGTTCGTACCCTCTTAGCTGTTGCTGCTGCTAGTAAATGAGACCTTTTTCAGATGGATGTTAAAAATGCATTCCTTAATGGGGATCTGCATGAAGAAATCTATATGTAACCTCCTCCTGGTCTTTCTATTGAAACAAATAAGGTTTGTCTCCTTCGACGTGCAATTTATGGCCTTAAACAAGCTCCACGAGCATGGTTTGCCAAATTCAGTTCCACCATCCTTCGCTTGGGTTACACTGACAGTCCTTATGATTCTGCCTTATTTCTTCGTCGTAATGATAAAGGCACCATCTTGTTTCTTCTATATGTGGATGATATGATCATAACCGGTGATGACCTCAATGGCATTCAAGAACTCAAGGATTTTTTTAGTCAGCAGTTTGAGATGAAAGACCTTGGACATTTAAGCTATTTCTTGGGTCTTGAGATCACTCGTTCCACATACGGTCTTTACATTACTCAAGCAAAGTATGCATCTGACCTCATAGCTCAAGCTGGACTCACTGACAACAAGACTGTTGACACTCCAGTTGAACTTAATGCGCATCTGACACCATCAGAGGGGCAACCATTGTCTAATCTCTCTCTTTATAGACGATTGGTTGGCAGTCTGGTTTATCTTACAGTTACTCGTCCAAACATCTCTTATGATGTTCATCAGGTGAGTCAGTATCTGTCTGCTCCATGATCGACTCATTATGCTGCTATTTTGCATATTCTACGATACTTGAAAGGCACTATCTTCCATGGCCTTTTCTACTCAGCTCAGTCTCCTTTAGTACTTCGTGCATTCTCTGATGCTGATTGGGCAGGAGATCCTACTGATCGTAGGTCCACTACAGGTTATTGCTTCCTCCTTGGTACTTCTTTGATTTCTTGGGGAAGTAAGAAACAAACCTTTGTGGCTGCTCCAAGATCTTGTCGAATATCGTGCTCTTGCTGATACCACATCCGAGCTCCTTTGGCTACGATGGCTCCTTAAGGATTTGGGTGTGTCCACATCTTCTGTAACTCCTCTTTATTGTGATAATCATAGTGCCATTCATATTGCTCACAACGATGTCTTCCATAAACGGACTAAACACATCAAGATTGATTGTCACTTTATTCGCTCTCATCTTATCCATGGTGCTCTCAAGCTTTTCTCCGTTTCCTCCAACGATCAACTTGCAGATATTTTCACTAAGGCATTTCCCAAAAGACGCACTCGTAATTTGGTTGACAACCTCAAGTTGGTCTCACATCCACCTTGAGTTTGAGTAGGGCTGTTAATGTATATCTAGTAATATATTAATATCTATTATTGTATATCTATTTACTTTAGGGATATCTATATTTAATTACTTTAGACATATTTAATTTACTTGTAATTCTTATATAAAAACACCATGTATATTCATTTGATTACAGAATAGAATACAATCATTAAGTATTTCTAACACCCTCAGATGCCTTTTAACAGTAATTTTAACATTTATAAATGATTACAAGAAATTGAAAATATTAAATATATTTATTAAAATTAATAATTTTTTAAAATAAAATAAAAGATAACAATATTATATTAAGTATTTTTAAAAAACAAGTAAGAGGAATTGACCAATTTTCTAATATAATTATTTTATATTAATTAGTAAATGATAAATTTGTTAAGATTTTAAAATAAATACATATAAGTTATATAAATAATACAAGTAATTTAAAGTTTTGAGTCAGACGGCTAATTAAAATAAAAAATTTAATACCATTTTTATAACAATAAAAATAATATTTTTAATATTAAATTGTATACTTTTTAATTAAAAACAGTAATATTTTTACTGTTATGAGTTTCGAGTACGCTGTTTTTTTGTAATTTAAAAGAAATTAAAGAGGTATCAAATGTAAATTAAAAGTTATGTATATATAGAATGTAAAACAAAAACTTTATATTTTATACGATTAGAGTCCTCAATTTTAATTTTTAAAATAATAAGATAAAAAAATTTATTTTTAAATTATAAAACTAAACGGTGAAAATGGCTTTATGCACAATATTATTAATAATAATTAACTTATAATTAAACAGTTGCTGCGGAGAACCAAAGAAAAAAAGAAGATTAATGCCAGTTATTCTCCTTCTAGAAACAATACATTAATTTACGCACCAGCTTAAATATTACAACAAACTAAACATTTATATTTCTCTTAATCAGCCTATGCCTTTCTGTAGATCATTTGACCATATACAAGAGGTACCTTCCCCTTGTCATACCCTGCATAAGAATTTCAAACCAAAAGAAAAAAAAAATTCATCGTCTTGTAAATTCATAGTATAATAAGCAACCAGAATGATTAAATTAATCATTAATAGTTACAAAAAAAAAAAGTCTTGTATCTGAGGTGGGTACACTATGCACCATCAAAATGACTAATACTTGTATGCCTTGGCTGATGATTGAACCCAACATGGAATCTCTTCTTTTCATTTTTAAAATAAATTTTCACAAACCAAAAGAAAACAAAAAAAAATATAAATAAATAATGTTATTTTGAAATTTAAAAATTCAATCCAATCACATGGATAAATTTTATAATTTAATCAAATTTAAATTAAAAAATACATAATCTATTTAGATTTAAATTGACGTATTTTATAACACGTTATATTCGATACAAATTAAATTACTTTTAAATTATAAATAAACATATATTTTATTATATTTAAATATTATATTTATTACAATTACATTAAATTATTATTTTAATTTAAAAATAAAAATAAACATTTATAATAATTTAATAATTATACAAACATATTTATTATTATTTTAATTTTCTTAAATATAATTATAAATAATAAATTTGGTTACAAATATATTTAACTTTAAATTTAAATGATGTATATATTGTTTTATATATGAAAATAATTCATAAATAAATTTAATATCAATATTAACTCGTTTAAATCAAATCAAATCAAATCAAATTTAAATCGAGCAAAAATAATAGTTTCCATCGGATATCACCTCTAAAATAATATAATGCATCTAAGAATTAGTATTAACAGCAACGGGAGGATAGTAGATAAAAATAATAAAACGTACGGTTGAAATTCAATATTGATGGAAGAAGCAGTAGAATTAGCGATGGTAGCAAAAGCGGATTGAGACAAGACCATGGTAGTGGATGGAGCTGAAGGATCAGAGGATAAAGAAGCAGAATAATCCAAAATGGTGATGAGAATAATCTGATCTGGAATACAAGTGCCTGCCTTGAAAGCACTTATGCACCTAACCTCATACTGCCTCCCACAACCAGCTCCGTTGTCCCATATCCCTTCTCCTGCTGCTCCAAATAAATTACTTGATGGAAATTGAGTCGAATCACTTCCATAACATGCAGTTGCTATAAAAAAAATTTAATTAATAATAATTATATATTCGATTTTACATATGCATATCAGACTTTTAGAAAATGATGGGTTAATTTGTTAGAGAAAGAAAAGAGCAATGAAAATTAAACATACGGAGATATGGAGAAGAGTAGTGTGCAGCGGTACCAACATCAGCATATGAGATATGAAAAGGCCTTAAAACCAATATAATAATCATTACTAGTGGGAGGAACAATGGCTGTTGATTTTCTAACATTTTTGTCAATTGAGATTTGCTCGGAGGAGATGGAGGGTACCAGTTAACTCTTTCTTTTATTTCTGTATAATAACAATCGACTAGTACAGATTTTTTTTTTTTAATCTTCTACTGTTCTACGTCAACGTCCTGATTTATTCAAGACTTGGGGAAGATCCTCGCCCCCCACCCCCTCCCCAAAAAAAAAAAAAAAAAAAGAGAGAGAAAAGTAAAACTGCAACTTTAAATCTGGAATTATTGATCAAACTTATTTATTGAGACAGCTCACGTACTACCTTACCCTTAGGGAAAATTACTATTACACCAACATGTGGCCATTGGTTGAGTAGTTTTTTTTTTAATAACCAAAAAGGATAATTTCATTAACCATTAAAATTCAATATATCAATTAATATGATTAATTTTAAAGTATCCACAAAGAATTAAAGTAGTTCTCCAAAATAATTGCTACTTTATGAGAGAATAATTTTGACCTAAATCACTCTTTATTGGCTAACAAATTCACTTTAGCTCACTTAACCAACCTATCTCTAACTTCATCAATGGTTTACCAAAATAATTTAGAGATTTATATTTAAAATTAACACCCATAAATCCAATGATAATCTTCAAAACAAGATAGCAAAAAAAAACTCTTAATTTTTTTGAGACATTTTCACTTGTACCTTCCTCAAAAGAGAACAAAACAAAAATTAACACAAACATAACCCACAAATATTGTAAACAAAAACTAAAAACATTAGCACAACTCCCACACAACCCAAAACTATAGAAAAGATTACCAAAAATCACAACCAAAGGAAAACAACAATCAAAGACAAATTAAGGACCGAGTGTAACAGACACCAATGAAGCCCCTAACAATACTGAGGCAACTTTGAAACAAAACAAAGGAAAGAGGAGACAAGGGAGACTATAGGAAAGATTACCAAAAATCACAACCAAAGGAAAACAACAATCAAAGACAAATTAAGGACCGAGTGTAGCAGACACCAATGAAGCCCCTAACGATACTGGGGCAACTTTGAAACAAAACAAAAGAAAGAGGAGACAAGGGAGACATTAAAAGAATTGAAAGTATATGTGAGAAGAAGGTTTATTAGAAGAAAGTGGAACCAAGATAAATTAAAAATAAAAAAATAAACAAAAACCTAAAAGAAATTCTAATATGATATTTCTCACTCAAAGATAAAAGGTAGTAAATGAAATATGAGAAACAAAGAAAGGATGGACTAAGGAGAAATCGAGTGGACAAGACAATGTATATAAGAAATATATCATAGGTAGAGATTGTTACCATACCAAGGAAATAGACCTGAGAAGATAAAGGATGGTAAGGAAAAAGGGGTAGGTGAGTAACAAGCCAACAAGGACATTAAACCCTGACATCATGTTTGGTTGACATTAATAGATATGATAATTAAAGTAATTTAGTGTATTCCTGTATTTTGTGCCAAAAATAGGATTTGTATGTCAGAATCTTTTGAATTTTCTTTTAATGATAGACCCAAGATATTAAATTTATGTAAATATATATAAATATTGATAATTTTATACTATAGAGAGAGACTCTTTTGCATCTTCTTTGACACTGAATTGAGGTATTTAGGAAGAACAGGTTGTATTGGTTCAATACCGTCAATAATTCCTGACTATTTAATGGGAACAAGTCTATCTATCTAAAGGATGGAAGGGTAAAGGCCTTTGGTGTTTCCTTCAATCAAGAATTGGGACCTCACAATCATTAACGAATATGCTTTTCTCTCATGTCTTTCTTATTTCATGATTTGGGGTTTGTTCTTGCATATTCCTACTTGTTTCCCAAATTAATCCCGTGGATCTATATAATTCAGAAGAATATGTGTGATTTATATACAATATATTTTTAATTTATCATTATTTTGATTATACTGTTCAAACAAACATATAATATTGTTTCCATTAAATTCAATTTCTATTGTCACACGTTTTAATTCTACTAACCAAATATGACCTAATACAAGATAATGCCAAGTCACCAACCATTCTCAAAATAGCTCTATTTGTTGAATAAATTAGAATTCCATAATTCAACTAATAAAAAACATTAACGTGATATTAAATATTGTTTCCCTAGTACGATTAATAACAAATAACAATACTCTCTATTTAGAACCGACACTTTTCATCTTATCGACCTCCATTCAATTCTAAAATTCATCAATCATTCAATATGAAGTTTTAAATTGTTAAGAAATTATGTTACTTCAGAGCAATTAATACACATGATAGGTTGAGTAGATCGAGAATTAACTAGATCAATCAAACTAAATACTCGGTCAATTGAGCATATGTTAGATCGAACGAGCGATCAAGAATTTAATTTTAAAACCTATTTCTAACTCGAATTGAATTAACTTTTTACTATATTGTCATTTTTCTTTAAAACTTTTTTTAACTAATTTTATGAACAACATAGTAATTCTATTAAAATCTAGTATTTCAAAATATATTATATATACAAACCTAAGCACACAACTTTATTTAACCACACAAGAACATTCTTCTTTTTATCTTATTCTCTCTCTCTTGTTTTACAAAAAAATATTTAAGTAGGGTTTTTTCATTGAGTTAATTTATCAAAAATTTATGAGATTCATTTTTAATAAATTAACAAACCTATAATATTTTTGATATTGTGCCTTAGACTGATTGTTCTAAGGTTAGTTAATTTTTATTTATCTAACATATTTACTAAATCATCTAGTTAGAGTTATTTATTATTGAATCTGCTCAAGGACACACATTTGTACTTGTGTTATTTTATTAACGTTTTAGGTACTAGTTGAACGAGTTTGATTTCTTGTGTGAATTAAGTTGTCGGAACGTTGGTTTATATCCGAATACCTTTTTTTGTAGAAGTTATGATGAAAGTGGCGGCCTGTAAATAGATTACTTGGAGGCTTTATCTCTATGAGTAATATAAGACTTGGCCTCGTAATTGGACATTATTTTTCATAATTGATAGTTAGATGTTCTGATGGAACGATAGGTTTTCTAATAGATCATTGGTGTGACGTAGCTTGTTTTCACCTAAAATCTCATATGTCATCTTTATATTCTTGTATTATTTTATTTATACATAATTGCATGCTTTACCATCTATGAAAATTTTAATTTGTTATAATTTTATTGATTATCTATTCATCTCCGTCTAGTTAAATAGGTCCTTAACTAAAAAAGAAACTTTTACGAAAGAAAAGATATGCATAGGAAATATGATACAAATTAAGAGTAGTTTTGGGAGTTTTTAATTGATGAAAAAACACCCAATCAAACAATAGAGTTTCATACGAAGTAAACTTCCTCTAATATCAAACAAAAGAAATCCTAACAACTATCACTCCTATCCCCAACCCAATAAGCCACCTTTCTTTTTCTTCTTCTTCTTCTTCTTCTTCCCACCCTTCATGCACCCTCCGTCCATCCCTTCTGTCGTCCTCTACCTTCCTCTTTTCTCCACCGGCCATCCATGTACACTTCATCGTCGTTTGGGTACTACATGGTTTTGCTATTGTCTTCCTGGTTCCCCTCACTGCCACTATAGAAACTCTCTTGTCGTAGGAACCTATTACACTACTATAAGAGTTTACCCACTGCATATCCTTATCTAATTCTACTCGTTTTTTTTCCTTATCAGTTTTTATAAATTTCCTCTAAGAGGTCTTCTCTTTAGAGTTACTTCTCATTAGAGCTACCTTTCTCCCTAGAATAATATAATGATTTTTTTTAATTTATGATATATTTGAGTTGTTCTTTAACAAGTTTCAACACGAAGAGCGATGAAGATGATGAATCGAATTTGAATATGACCAAATTTTGAAGGATTGCAACACCCTTTTTGTAGTATATTTGTATTTTTTAATTTTAGGTTTTTCTTTTTTAAAAAAAATTGTTTCTATATCATTTTGGGTGGCTTGGATAATAATGTTTTTTATTATCTTGGTCAACTTCGGTGGTAAGTAACGACCATTCCATGATGTCGAGATTACAATTTTGCTAGATTATATGGATTTGTAGGTTCATCGAGGTCTTGTGATTGATTTGGTGATTCTTCTACGAGCATTAAAGGATGATATTTTAGTGTGTATTAACTAAGTTTTGGTTGAAAAACAATCTTCAAACGATGATTGGTTTGTGCTTGTTCTAGTTTTAGGGTTGTATAAGAAGATGGTGCTCTAAAGTTTGTGATTTTGATGCAACTTTAATAAATTTCTCTTTTGATCCAAAAAAAAAAAAGAGAACAGTAGAGTCCGAGACCATCAAGGATCGTTAAGTTATAAGAACTTGAGACCAATGAAATTCAATCGATGTTAAGGCCCACTGAACAACCTTCATATGTAAATTCTATAATTTCTTAATCCAATGACAATGTCAAATATTATCTAAGATTCAGTTGTAGCTTTTAGGGGTATCCATCGGTCTGATCCAGTCCTATTTTTCAGTTTGTTACGATTTTTGGACACCTTTAATGAGAAATAATATAAATTTTTTAATATATTATTAAATCGATCCGGTTCAGTTCGACCAGTTTAAAAATTAATATAACCAGACCATACCGTTTGAAAAACGGTTTTAATTAATACAAATCAAACCAGATCGTTTGATTTATAAAACCGTTCGATCCGATCCGATTTTCGGTTTAGTCCGATTCGATCCGGTTTATGGACACCCCTAGTAGCTTCTACAGAAACCCAAAGTTAGCCATCCTTCCAATTAGACTTGAAAAAGAACTTAAAATTACATGACAAATAAGAAGGCAAAATTCTATTTCTTTGGTTCTTTCCCCCTTCCCTTGTGACTCTTCAACTCAACTCCGTAAAGCGACATGTGCATCGAGGCAAAAACAGTGTCTCCAGCAATCAGCGAAATTTCCGTCATAAACAAATTCAAGTACAATATATTATCCAACAACAAAATTGTTAAGGAGTTGTAGACAACTCAGAATAATAAAATAAGCTGTTAGGGAGCAATAGACAGCTTAGAATAATAAATGAGGTGAGAATAAATGAGCTGTAAGAATCTGATGACAGTTATAGTCATCCTGCAGCTTAGGTTAGATCTAGGGGTCTAGGGTTTCTTCTTGTACCCTATATAATTGTATGTAAGTTGTTCTTGAAATCAATGAGAAAAATGTTGAAACTAATTACAATATAGAGAGCACCTTCTCATTAACAATTGCAGGTTGTTTGCTTTCAGTTCTCAAATCTTTTCATGTTATCAAAGCAGCTTGATAGCAGATAGGCGCTCGCTCTGTAACCTCATTACACAACCACCAAAAGCTTCCAGGGATTCACTTTTCTCATGATTTTACCTTCTTTTTAGACTTTTTCTTCACGAAATTTCAAGTTTTCCTTCCTCAAAAGAATCCTCTGAATTACCAAAAGAGTTTATATGTTTAACACTTGTTCCAACTTCTAACAACCTGCTTAAAAAAATAGTGTCTTTGGCATTTTTAACGGCGATTTAAAGAAGATTGAGGTTAATGGAAGCTAAACCATTTGGATTTTGAAGTTTTCTATCCATAAATTTTGCAAAGGCCGCTGCTTTATTCGTCCTCAATGGTCCTCTTGGGTATTGTAATTTGTGGACCTGACGCAAACTCTAGGTTTTGATTACTTCTTGGGAATCCTTTTTCCCATAAACTCTGGAAATTTCATCGGAGCCCTCCATGATCAATCAGAAAGAATAGCGGCCATTTGGAAGCAAAATGAACACCGACATAACAGCATCGGCTAAGCTAGAGTACCAAAAGAGAACTTCGCTCATTACGCCCACACATTCCTACGAAGAGAGATCAACTTTTGAGCAGCAAACCAGTTTGCTCTTGTGCGACTGAGAAATTAAAACCAGTTTGAACTCATGGGAGCGAAGCCCAATAGATTTCAATTCTGTCAAGAAAGAAATAAGCCTCTACAAGCACAGATCTAGGAATAAGCCTTGACTGTTGTGAATTTTAAGAGACCAGTTTATGACTCCTGAATGTTTCGTCTCCAAATAGCGTAAAAATAATAATTTGCAATTTCTCTGCAAAAAAAAACCAAGGCTGTTGTGGGTTTTTGAGCTGCTGATACCTCTCTTCCTTTTTCTTGTAATTTTTCTGTCTTCTCTAGCTCACAATGAGCACCAGTGAGTCCACTACCTCTAGAATTCGTTTAATATCCTTAAATAGTACAGGAGCTATAGTTCAACCATAAAATCAACTTATTTCTCTCAAATTAAATGATTCACACTACCTTCTTTGGAAATATCAAGTGCTCACTATTGTCAAAGGATATGGATTGGAGCATTTTTTTTCTTCTACCAACAAGGCTCCAACAAAAGTTCACAAAGAACACAGAAACAGGAAAAAAAGATATTAATCCCAATTTTTTGAGATGGACAAGGCAAGATCAGTTCCTTGCCTCATGGCTTCTATCCTTTCTATCTAAAAATCTTTTAGTGATGATGGTCGGTCTAGAATCATCTTTTCAAATCTGGGAAGTCCTAGAGATAAATTTCTCATCTCAATCTACAACAAGGAAGATGCAGTACAAGCTTCAACTCTTATTTATCAAAAATGGCTTTTTACCTATGAGAGACTATCTAAACAAGGTAAAATCTTGCTGTGATATGCTAGCATCGGCTGGTCAACCAATATCAAAGAATGATCACGTAATGCAAGTTCTTATTGGATTAGGAAGTGAATTTGATTCTATTGTTGTTGCATCCACCTCAAGGATAGAACCATGTAAACTCAAAGAAGTTTATGCTATGCTCCTAAGCTATGAAACCAGGCTTGAGAATGTTGGACATCATTTTGTCAACACTGAAGGCTCAAATCCTTTTGTGAATGCTGTCACTCAATCTAACTTTCAAAGAAGATTCAATAACAGTGGAAATGACCATCAAAGAGGTAGAGGAAAAAACAACTTTCAGAATTTAAGAGGAAGAAGAAGGTCTTCTTATAAAGGAAGAGGAGGAAGGAGTCTCAAAAGCTCAAATAGGAATGGATGTCAGATCTGTAATTACACAAATCACACTGCTGATAAGTGTTATTACATATTTGATCCCAACTATGGGTCACCTTTAAATACTCAGACTATGGCTTCTAATTCCCAAAACTTCATAGCATATCCAATCACTCAAACTTCACCTGACTCAGGAATAGACATGTCTTGGTATGTAAATTCTAAAGCATCTAACTATGTGACAAGTGAGCTTGGTAATCTCAATATTGCTTCAGACTTTCAAGGCACCAACAAGGTTCAAGTAGGAAAAGGATCAGGTTTGTGCATTACTCACATTAGTAGGTCACAAATTAAGTCTCACAAATCTCCAAAGATAATTCTGTGTATTTTGAATTTCACCCTACCTTTTGTTATGTTAAGGATCAAGTCACTCATCAAACACTTCTCAAAGGCACTCTTAAGGATGGACTCTACAAGTTTGACATCCAACCTCTCAAATCTCAAACTGTTCACTCAGCCACCACTACATTTCTTCTTGTCAAGGGAAATAATCAAGATCTTTAGCTTTAGCACAATAGATTAGGCCATGCTTCAAATAATGTAGTAAGAACTGTCCTTGGCACATTTCTGAAAAATTGTCAGTTCTATGATGTTTTGAATAAAAATATTTTGTGTGATTCCTATATGAAGTCTAAGAGTCATCAATTTCCTTTTCCTATGTCCGAAACTGAGTATCAACACCCCGTTGAACTTATTCACACTAATGTTTGGGGTCTTTCACCATAAAAATCCACCAATGGTTTTCAGTACTATGTTACTTTTGTTGGCCATTATAGCAGATATACATGGTTGTATCTTCTTAAACAAAAATCTGAAGTTCAAAATGCTTTCATTCATTTACAAAACATTATTTCCACTCAATTTCAATCTAGAATTAAAATGGTTCAAAGTGATAGAGGAGGTGAGTTCGTGGGCCTTACAAACCTTTTCAATGACCATGGAATTTTACATAGAATCTTATGTCCCTATACACCTCAACAAAATGACCTTACTTAAAGGAAGCATAGACATGTTGTGGAGATGGGATTGTCCTTGTTAGCTCACTTAAACATGCCTACTCGATTTTGGGATGATGGTTTCACTACCTCAGTTTATATCATTAATAGGCTTTCAACAAAGATCCTAAATCATAAAAGTCCATATGATATGCTTTTCAAATCCAAGCCTACCTATCTTCACCTAAGAACCTTTGATTGTCTTTGATATCCTTATCTTAGACCTTTCAATAAGCACAAGTTGGAATATAGATCACAACCAAGCACTTTTTTTGGTTACAACAGCAAGTACAAAGGCTATAAAACACTGTTGTCAAATGGTAGAGTCATAATATCCAGAAGTGTGGTCTTTGATGAAAGCAGATTTCCTTTTGCTCAAGCTTCTAAATATCATAATTCTCTCTCAACCATCCATTCTGGAACCTCCACCAATTACTATTTTTCGTTTACCTTCTCAATTACACTCAAACTCTACCTCATCCCAGCACACATCACCTGTTAAATATCTCCCTTCTTATTCTACTCCAAGCTCCTTACACTCTCCCCAAATGTCTCATCCACCTCATCACTCCCCTACTTTTATTCCCTCTTCAACTTCTAATCATACTACCACTCCCCTCGTTGATGAACTATCAATTGAGTCTAATGCATCTCCTTAGTCTATTGGTAATACTAATGCAAATGATCCAGGTATAGGTACTCTTAACAAGTATCCTATGATCACAAGGTCAAAAATTGAAAACTTAAAGCCAAGAGTCCTCAATGCAACAGCGACTGACACACAAGAACCCTCTTCTTACAAGGATTCTCTTTTTAATCCGCACTGGAAAAAGGCCATGGAGGAGGAGTATAGAGCTCTCATGAAGAATCATACATGGACCTTGTGTAACCTACCTGCTGACAAGAAGGTTATTGGTTGTAAGTGGGTATTCAAGGTCAAGAGACACTCAAATGCGAGCATAGTTAGGTATAAAGCTAGAGTGGTAGCTAAAAGCTATTATCAATTACTTGGCTTTGATAGACTTTCAGCCATGTTGTGAAGCCAACTACCATACGAATAGTGCTTTCTATCTTTGTTAATCAAGGATGGACAGTAAGACAACTAGATGTAAACAATGCATTTCTAAATGGAGATTTGGACAAGGAAGTGTTTATGAGTTAACCACCAGGATTTGAATACAGGAATGATGGTGATAGTGAAAATTCTTTGAAAGTGTGCAGATTGGTCAAAGCATTATATGGGCTTAAGCAAGCCACGAGAGCTTGGTTAGATAAACTCAAATATACTCTCATCAGTCATGGTTTTTTCTTGCTCAAGAGTAGATAATTCTCTTTTTCAAAAATACCTCTCTTGGATGCATCTGGCTTCTTGTTTATGTTGATATATTAGTCACAAGAAGTGACATCAAAGACATTGATTCTATCATAACTCATTTTCATAAGCAATTTTCTTTAAAAGATTAGGTGAAATCCATCAGTTTCTTGGATTGGAGGTTACTCACACCAACTCTAGTCTTCATCCCAATCAAGGGACATATATTAAAGATCTTTTCACTCGAGCTGCAATGTCTCAAGCTAAGAGTCTTCCCATACTAATGGTTTCTTCACTGAAATTATCTAAGTTTCAGGATATGCCTACAGTTGATCCTACTTCCTATAGGAGTATAGTTGGTGCTCTCTAATATGTTACCCTCACTAGGCCAAAAATTTCCTATAGTGTTAATAGAGTATGTCAGTTCATGCATTGTCCTTTAGATGAACATTGGAAGGCAGTAAAAAGGATTCTCAGGTACTTGGCCGACACAATCAATCATGGGATTCATTTTACTAAGAGACACAGTCTTGATCTGGTAGGATTCTCAGATGTTGATTGGGGAGCTGATGTTGATGATAGAAAATCCATCATTGGCTTCTATATTTTTCTTGGTAAAAATCTTGTCTCGTGGTCTTCAAAAAAGCAATCCTCAGTATCTCATTCAAGTACTGAAGTTGAATACCGTAGCTTGGCTAATGCTACTTCAGAGGTAATATGGCTACATGCTTTTCTCAAGGAGTTACATGTCACTCCCTCGTACTCTTACAATTTGGGTGGACAATCAGAGTATCATTTCACTTGCTTCCAACCCTGTGCTTCATGCTAGAACTAAACATGTGGAATTGGACATACATTTCATTCGTGATCAAATTCAGAAAAACTTAATTCAAATTAGGTTTGTACCATCCTGTGATCAAGCTGCAGATATCTTCACAAAACCTTTAAGTGTTCAATTCTTCTCTCGGTTGAAGCTAAAGCTGACTTTCTGGCCACCCACCTCGCTCGATTTGAGGAAGAATGTTAAGGAGCTATAGACAGCTCAGAATAATAAATGAGCTGTTATGGAGCAGTAGATAGCTCAGAATAATAAATGAGTTGTAAGAATCTGATGACAGTTATAATCATCTTGCAGCTTAGGTTAGATTTAGGGCTCTAGGGTTTCTTCTTGTACCCTATATAATTGTATGTAAGTTGTTCTTAAAATCAATGAGAAAAATGCTGAAGCTAATTACAATATAGAGAACACCTTCTCATTAACAATTGCAGGTTGTTTGCTTTCAGTTCTCAAATCTTTTCAAAAATCAATTTGCCTCGAGACATTAAATACACTTACTTCCACAGTTTACGCAAGGACATGTTCTTCTCAGTCTTCTCCTTCATTACCTTAGCAACTGCCATCTCAAAATCTTCCTGCGTCACATGAACCCTTCTCTCTCTCAGAGAAAACGTTCCAGCTTCTGTGCACACAGCCTAAGTAAGGGAAAACTAATGTAAGCATATTGACATTGACTCCTCATGCTTTATGCAAACAACCGTCAAGTCTATGATACATTTTTTTTAATAGCAACCACATAGATCTCAAGTTTTAGTGTCAACTCCCAATCCTTCAAAAAAAAAAAAAATACAATCTTAAACCTCTGTCCCGTATAGATTTGTGCTTCCATGTGCACAAGACATATATTTCAATAAGACAACCTGATGCAGAAAGTTGTGAAGTGTATTTATGTTTATCTGTGAAACAAACTATGCAGTATAATTTATCAAGAGAAGTTTCTCTTATCTCCAACCCAGGAGGCAGAAAATGATTATACGCAGCAAGATTAAACATATACAAGGAATATTTTACCAAAAAGAAGGGAAAAAACACGAGCGAGAAAATATATACAAGGACAAATGGACGAAAGAAACCCATTCAGAGCAAGATAACGAAAGTAAAGAAGAAGAACAAAAAAATGGAACCCTAATACACACAAGAAACCCTTCAGAAAAAACAGGGCTAGGATTATGGAAGAAAATGAAAAATAAAAAGCAGAGAAAAGAAACGAGACCTCTGGAATTGAGTTAGTTGCTGGACCTGGTAGAGCATGTTTCCTCCGGCATCGCCTCTGGCTGTTGGGTTACTACCCTTACACTTGCCATTGTCAACCGTATTTTCTGCTACAGAGATTTGGATGTGCTTCTTCTTCTTCGGGTGCTTTGCTTTGCCTTGCCTCGGTTTGTCTTTCTTGCCCGTAAAGTCGGTCTAATAATGCATGTGACTATTGGGCTGTGAATTTTGATCGATCTCCTTTTTCTGCTATGTTGGTTATTTGGCACCCATGAGGATTATACATCAACTTTTTGTAGAGGAAAACGGCTGCGTTTCCGTTAAATCGATTTAAACAAAAAAAAATGCTAATTATACGTAGTTACGTACGTATATCTATTTATTAATAAAGAAATAAAGTCTACTTGTAAAATCTCTATTAAAAATTTATTTAAATTGATTTAGTAAGTTGGATTTGCCATTTATTTCTACTTTTTAAAATTATTTTCAATTAATGTTAATATTGAATCAATAAATAATATTCAATATTTAATTAATAATTTAATTAAAAAAATTCTGTCAATAATTAAATATGAATTGTACACTAATTTTAAGTAGAGAATGTAATAAATATTTATAAAATTATATAATATAATAACAATATAAGTTATTTTATCATTTTAATTAAAATTAGATAATCATGAATATATATAATTAAAAACTTTAATGAATGTTAGCTTTTGTATTTTTAAAATTCAAACCAATTTATTTAAATCTAAGAAAAAAAGAATAAATTTGATATGAATCAATTTAAATAAAATATGTTGGATTCTCGATTATATACCCACTATATACCCACCCCCAAGAGATAAACTTTAAAATGATTTTAGTTTAGTAATCGCAAATTTTGTTCATGAATGATGACCAAAATGAAATATATTGACTACTAACATAGCAGGGAATCACATAAATTTTATTTTAGTCAATAAAATCTTAACACTTTGTTTATAATAATTCATAACATTTTCCTTTTAGTTTAATTTATTTATGTAATTAGTGTTTTTGGTATTTGTTTTCTAAGAGAGAGTGGCATTCATAGCCGCAAATGAAAATATGTAAAATACACAGCCTCTTCTAACACATCCAATCTAAAATAGAAACACGTACAATACGATTACATTTGTGCTTACTTACATATATTTTTTTACTGCCTCATTAACATATTTATTTACTAATTTTATAAATTTTTTTATAATTCAAATAATGTATGAAATAAGAAAACTAATTTAAAGCACAAGTAATTGATAATTTTGAGTTTCATAAAATAAAATAAAAAATCCAAAAGTTTGAGTTTCCATAATTTGGTAAATTTATTCAACATTTCGCCGATTAGTACAATATGCTCAACATTAATCATGTACGAGCTAAATGCAAGAATGAAAACAAATGCTTAAATGGGGAAAAAGAATGCAGCAAAATGCACTACTATTATATAGCAAGATTCATAGCATTGGTGAGACAACAAAAGAATACAAATAAATTTGCAAAATGCTAGATTTAAGTCGAACTTCAAATTCAATCCTATGATACTCTGTTCAACCTGCTCTCTTATTCATAATGCTTGAATTGTTCTCTAATATGTCATAACCATCTTCCACCCCAGCCCCTTGTGGGTCGTCAAATCACCAAACAAATCTTCTAGAAGTCGAGTAACCAATCTATATAAGCAGGTTATCCAGCAATTCTATCCAAAAACCACCACTAATTTTCATGCCTTGGAAAGAAATAGCAAGAAAAGGCTAGCTAGGAACCACCACTAGAAAGATGAAAACTTTACCATCGGAACATTGCACCTTGTGGCCACTAAAATGCAGTGGCGCATGAAATATGAAATAGCATTTTGGACATTTAGATTGTTGCCAGCTTTGGAACATCAACTGGGAATTTTTCGATCTCATCCATCCATGGATTCTTTTCCTTTGCAGGGTTTATGGTCCTCAAAGCCTTCCACACAGCACTGTTACATTTAAATCCTGAGCCGAAAGCTATTTGCCACGTCCTATCACCTTTCTTAATCCTTCCTTTCGCTTCTGAGTATGCCAATTCATACCACAGAGAACTGCTTGAAGTGTTCCCAAACCTGTACAATGTCATTCTTGATGGCTCCATATGCCAATCGGATAGCTGCAAGTTCTTCTCCAGTTCATCCAAAACAGCTCTTCCACCGGCATGAATACAAAAGTGTTCAAAAGCTAGTTTAAAATCCGGGATATAAGGCTTCACATTCTTTTTGAGTACTTTCCTCGCAACTAAAGTAGCAAAGAAAAGCAACTGCTCGGACATAGGCAGAACAAGAGGCCCTAATGTAGTGATGTTAGTCTTTAAAGCATCACCTGCAACTGCCATCAGATTCTTCGATAAAGTAACACCAACCTTGCCGGTCGAATCTTCTTCTTGTGTAACACAAGCAAAGCACTTGTCATCAGCACCCTTATGAGTCCGGACAGTATCCACCAACTGATATTTGGATCTTCTTCTGTCAGAGTTCTTGTTTGAAAGAAGTATTGCAGCCCCTCCCATTCGGAATATGCAGTTAGAAACAAGCTTTGATCGATCATTCCCAAAATACCAGTTCAATGTTATGTTCTCCATGCTGATAACTAGTGCATAAGAGTTGGGATAAACCCGTAGAAGATCCTTAGCAAGATCAATAGAAATCAAACCAGCACTGCAGCCCATTCCACCTAAATTATAGCTAACTATATTCCCGCGAAGCTTGTAATGATTAACAATCATAGCAGAAAGAGATGGAGTTGGATTGAACAAGCTACAATTAACAATCAAAATTCCAATGTCTTTAGGTTTCACACAAGTCTTAGCAAAGAGTTCATCTATTGCACCAAACATAACAATTTCAGCTTCTTTTCTAGCTTCTTGCATTGATGGGTTAGGAGGATTATTGAGAACAGCCTCTGGAAGGTAAGTTGAATCGCCAAGGCCAGATCTTACAAGGATTTTACGTTGGAACTCGAGATTTTCCTCACTAAATGCACCAATCATACTAGATTGATCCATAAAAATCCGTTTAGTGCATTTCCGAGATTCCTCTGGTTTGTAGCAGGAAAAGTTAACAAGATAAACAGGACGAGGCCGGGTTATAAAGTAGACAGTGCATAGAAAAACGAGGAGGGCTGAGCAGATTATGACGGAGATTAGGTTGTACTGAAGATGCTGCCAGAGTTGAAGAAGATCTTGGATCGAAAATGTTGAAATCTGAGCGGCAATGAGGACAACAAGAGGGGAAAGACAGAGATACATTCCATGAGTAATGAGGTAATGATATCCAAGCTTCACATATTTTAATTTGACAGACTTTTTGAAGTCTGGAAGGGTTCTTAGTGATGATTTTGGGATTAATGGGGTGTCTGGTGTAGCTTCTTCTGCCATCTTTTCCTGATAGACATTTATAAAATTAAGATTTGCGTCAGAGGAAATTCATGATAACCCTAATTATCTCAAGTCCATCAGAGGAGATATGATATAATACAATGTGACTGTATGAAGCATGGGTCCATTTTAATATTTAATTACATTGTTACTGCGTATTGAGATCTCATCTCAAATTCAAATAAATAGAATCACACACTCCTAAAATACACAAAGGGTGTAGGGTAGTTTACAAAAATATAGCATATTAGTCCTGAAGTTTTTTCAGTGGATCATATAGGTTCTCTTGTTTTCACAAAATTAATACTAAAATCTTACTTTTTACATTGAAAAATTGAGTCAGATTCTAATATTTATCAATAATAATTTTATTGAAGTTATTAGAATTATGATAAATGATTAGAAATAAACTTACAAAATTAAGTTACATGAAACAAAATCTGTCTCTATTTCTAGAGTCAAAATACGACTTTAGGGTGAGTCGACCCAAATAAATTTACTAATCGGGGTAATTCAAAGAATAACTCTTTCCAAATAATAGAACAAAACCCAGATCAATTTCATGAGAAGCACTACATTTATGCAAGAATTTATAAAAATAATAGAAATTAAACTAAATTATGAACAGAGAGCAGAAGCTAAACTATAAAAGAGCAAACAGATCACGCATACAAAGAATGAAATAGAATTGTAAAAGCGCATAAAGCTGTCAAAAATTGCATAATGAATATTTTAAAAAAGAGAGAGAGGAAGGAATGGAAAAACTGACCTCAATTGCCGAAATTCAACCCAGATCTAGCAGGAATAAATAATAAAGGAAGGGATGGATAGAGAAATTAGCAATTAAAAGGGACTAATTTTATTTTAATTTTTCAAAATTTGATAGATTAAAGAAGGTAGTATTTGGTGAGGTACGTGGGAAGGACAATTGAACAAATGATATAAATATATATGGAAGCCAGGAAGAAGATAGTGGAAGGTTTTGTTTCGAAGCGGCAAATGCCTAATGCCTACGCGTTTTGTGAAGGCGGCGATTCTTGTTTTCAACCTTTGGCTTTTCTTTCCACACTGTTTCAGAGTTCTCAACAAAATACAAACCTCGGTCAACACATATTTGAGAGCGAAAAAGGCCGATTTCGAATTTTCGTCGACATTTGTTTGATCATTCTGATACATCTATTTATAGATATTCATGTAAAAAAAAGTTTAAAACATATTTCTAATAATTATAAATAAAAATATCCTTAAATTTTAATAAATACATTTTAAGTGAAAAATTAAGTTAAACACACTAAATATTCTTTTTATAATATTAAATATATATATATTAATAAATCTAATGTCTATGTTTTTATTTAAGCTTATTTAAAAAAATAAGTAAATTTTAAACATAATTTTAAAGCTCGAATATTTTTATTAAAAAATATATATAGTAATTTACGTGTGTTTTTATTTTTATAAAAACTTATATAATATTAAAGTATATATTTTCTAATATGTATTTGATTGTTATTTAACTTATTATATTTTTATTCAAAATTCAAGAAATTAAACTTTGTCAAAATTTGAATATATAGTTTGATAAAAGGACAAATTTTCTATAGTTTTTCTTCTTTACCTCTCGTTTTTGTGAAAGTTTGTTGGCTTGGCTGTCATATATCATACTAATGAACATGACAAAGAGCCAGCTTTAAAATTCTTATAATTTGAAGTCATAGGGTGAATTTTAGAAGCACGTGGATTTATTTAAGACGATAATGTTACAACAATTAAATATCTTACTTATATTATACAGTAATTATAAATTAAATAAAAAATATAATATCATTACAACTTTTTTCTTATCTCATTATTAATTTTAAATTATAAATTTATATTGTTATCATTGAAAACGAGAATACAACTATAATAATGGATAAGGAAATTTTATTACTCACATTAAAAGAAGTACGAGATCTTTAAATAGCTTAATCAAATTTATCCGTTTAAATTTTAATTAAATTTATATATAAATTTTTAAAGATAGATAATAATTTAATTATTAAAATATATATTTATAAATAAAAAATTTAAGATATATGTATTATATTTTAAATATTTAAAAACTAAATCATAAAATTTTAAAATTTAATATTAAATTATATATTTTAAAATTTTAAAAAGTTACGCGTAAAGTTTATTAAAATTTCGTACTTTAAATTAAATGAGTTTATAAATAAATGATTTTGCCACTTGAGCAAATGATGACTCTCCGGATTTAAGAATTGTCAACCGGTGTCCACAGACCACACACATGTTATAATTATTCTGAAGAGTCTGGCAGACAAAGCAATAATCAGAAAGTATTGCATTTTTTCTTTATTATATTCATATTATACTTATTCATACAAAATAATAAAAATATTTATTTTTTAAATAATTTTCAAACCTAAAATACTTATAATTACGAGCTAAAATATATTAGATACAGAAATAAAATAATTTTCTTCTAGAAATAATAAATGAAAATATTGAAAATAAATTTATATTATTAAATATATTTATATTATAATAATAAGATAAAACATAATTAAAATAATAATCCATTATATTTCAATTTTAGTTTTCCCCTTCTTCCAGAAAGTGAAAGCTTTCCAAAGCAAAGTTGTATTAATTTCTATGGTTCAGGACTAAAGTTCTTAAGTAGAAATAAACCTAAGCCAAATAAGCTAATAATTTACTAGTACTAACACACAAAAAATTAGTTGATTTTTAATACATCACTTAAAAAACAATATGATGAAAGTACTTCTTTTAAAAAGGTAAGTGATTTTTAACCCATCACTTAAAAAAAATTGATTCAAAATAAGAAATAGACTCCTAAAGCCGCGCGTTCAACAAGCTGCTGGTTCTTCTTTGACGACTGTACGTCAACAAGCTGGTTTTCTTTCAACAGAATCTATATATATATATATATAGTTTCGTTCCTTTTCTTGTATATTTGTTAATAACGGCTAGCCCTTGTGGTCATACACAGAAATATTATACTTTTTATGAGAAGAGAAACATTCGAGTTGTTTAGAATTAATGTGATCCTACCAACTATCTTTGGAAAATTGGAAGATTCTTGGCAGCAGCAACAACAACAACCAAAATAAATAAATAAATAAACAAACAAACAAACGTGTTAAAGAAAAAAGGGAAAAAAAATAATAATATATAATTAAAAGCTCTGTTCTCAATTCTACTTTTTGTAATAAAAATAATAATATAAATGCTGTTCTATCTTTTGAAAGAAGCCAAATTACACAATCTTCTCCTCAAATAGTTTTACTAATAAACGTCATTGATGATGATAACATATTTTTATCATAGAAATGGTGGATATAATAAATGTAGATAAATTTTTACAAATATTTATACTTACATTAATAATATTAATGGTGTGTTAATTTTTTTGTAATGAATAATAATGATCAATATATAGCATAATTTACTCAGAAAAGTTTGAGTTTCTATCAAAATTAAAACTAATTAATGATCAAAATTCAAAACATACCATGATGAAACTCCAAGTGCGTCCAGGATCTTTGTAACGAGCAAGCAAAACCCAACTTGGTTCTGAGACCATCTGCAATTAGACTTGATCAAAGCATTTTCTCATTCTCTTACTGTATTTTCTTCAGGTTTTCCACTCAACTTTAGTACCTCCTACTTTCCTCAAGCTTATTGTTTCTTTATTAGGATCTGGTAAACAGCCGACAAATATTCATCTATTAATTTTACTGCTGAAATTGAATGAATTTCAAATTTCAAATTACAAGACTTGGTTCAACTAATGGTTTTCTTGATTGCTTACATTTGTAAATGAAAATAAGAATATTAATGAGTTATTTAATTATTTTTACTTTTAATCTTGTGAAAAAAATGTTTATTTTTTTATAAATTTTTTTTAAAAATACATGTTCATTTATGTTATAAAAAAAATATATGATTTTTTTAAAAAAAATTAAAAATAAAATTTCATGTATAAATTAAGATTATAACATATAATTAAATCAAATCAAACTTATTTATGTTTAATACAAGATTAAGATTGTTACAACTTCAAGATATATGTGAAATTAAATATTTAGTTGCATAATTATAAAAATTGGTAACTCTTTAGTTAATATATCATAGTTTTGTGAGTGACCGATAAAACCTTATAAATTGTAAGTATATATCTATTTCTTAGATTAATAATTTTTTTGTTGTGCTATTTTAGAATGAGAATCTTAATTTTTAGTATTTAAAACAATTGTTTCTCTCCCTTATTAAAAATAAAGAATTGTCTAATTTGTAGTTTGAAATGTGTCAACTTACTAAATATTATCACACCTTTTTTTCAAGATTTAATACACGCCTTCCAAACCATTCACTATAGCTCACAACGATTTAAAGGGACCTTCTTAGTCCTCAAATCATTCTTATACAAAGTGATTCATCACCTTTATTTATGATCATACTCGTGTATGTTAAGTATATTTACTAAAAAATAAAACTGAGGTTCATATCATTTTTATCAACTTTCACTCTATGATACACACACAATTTCAAAACTAGATTTAAATTTTGCACACAGATAACGATATTGAATATGTTAATCATCCCTTTAAAGATTATCTCTAGACCTATGGTATTATTAACCAAACATCCTATGTTTGTACTCCATAACAAAATGGAGTTATAGAACGAAAAAATCAACATTTACTAAAAGTGGCATAAGCATTTATGTTCCCCACCAATATGCCAAACTTTTTTTTTGAGAGACATTGTTTTGACATCTTACTTTCTTATAAACAGAATACCAAGCTGCGTTCTTTCTTTTAAGACACATATCCAAACTCTTCAACACTGTTTCCCAACCTCTTGTCTTTTGCCAGACATCACTTTTAAAATATTTGGGTGCACAACATTCGTGCACATTCATCCCCATGATCATGGTAAACTAGACCTAAAAGCCATCAATTGTGTCTTTGTTGACTATTCTCTTACTCAAAAAGGATACAAGTGTTACTCAAGGGTGTCATCACTAACCTTGATGTGATATTCTTTGAGACCTCCTTATATTATCTTTCCAAAAATCCTCTTCAGGGGGAGAATGTAAACATTGTAGATCATTTTTTTTCTTTTGACCTTTCATTTCCTAGTGCCAATATCGTTTTTTCTTGATACCATCTCCACAACTCATCCCGAACCTATCACACCTAGGGTACCATCTATAGAAAAATATTTAGGCTAGGGGAGATATAGAAACACAAGCAGAAAAAAAGCTTGTTTACTCAAGAAAGCCAAAGTCAAAGTCTAAAAACCAATACATTCTCAACACATTACAAGAGTCAAATTCGGTGTTGGATCCAAACACCCAGGAGACCTCTTTTAACTCAAGTAATTGTATTCCTACAGAATACTTTCCCATTGCTATCAGAAAACATCATTGGTCTTGTACCACTCACCCTATATCTAAATATGTCTTATAATATTTTGTCTCTCAAATGTCATGCTTTTATAACTAACCTTGACATGATCATAATTCCAAAAGATATTGATGAGCCTTGGAAAATTTTTGAATAGAGAGAGTCAATAATGGAAGAGTTGTGAGACTTAAAAAAACGAAACTTAAGATGTGGTAGACTTACTAGAAGGAAAAAAACTAGTTAGGTGTAAGTGGAAATATAAAACCGATGGGATTGTTGAACGATATAAAGCTCGTCTAGTTGGTAAATGGTTTATCCAAACCTATAGAATTAACTACACTGAAATATTTGCACTGGTGGCAAAATTAAACATTGTCCGGGTGATATTATCATTAGCAATAAAATTGGAATGGACTATCTAACAATTTGATATAAAAAATGTCTTTCACAATGGGGTAATAGATGAGGAAATTTTTATGACACTACTTCCAGGCTTAAGTAGTCACCCCATGTATGGTTTGAGAGATTAACAAAAGTAATAAAAGGTCAAGGCTATTAGCAAGATTAATCAAATCATATAATATTTTTCAAGCATTCCCAGGTTGGATTGAAAAAAATCTTAATTGTTTATTTAGATGATATAATATTTATAGAAGATGATCAGGCCAAAATTTAATCTAAACAATCTTAATTATTTATTTAGATGATATAATACTTATAGAAGATGATTTGATCGAAATTGAAAGATTCAAAAGGGTTTCTATTGAGTTTGAAGTTAAAGACTTAGGATAAATATGATATTTATTGGGAATGGAGATTACGAAATCAAAGACAAGTATAAGTGTTTCATAATGAAAATATGTCATCGATCTCCTAAAGAAGACTGGTATGTTCGAAAACAAACTAAGTGACACCCCAATTGAAACTGAGAAAAAAAATAAAAATTTATGACAAACTAATAGAAAAGAGAGGTCCTAGAGGCTAGTGGGTAAACTAATCTACCTATCATATACAAGGCTCGACATTGCATTTGTTGTAAGTGTGGTAAGTCAACATATGCATTATCCGAAAGAAAGCTAGCTAGAAGCCGTGTAAAGAATTCTGAGATACTCAAAAGCTCTCCAAGTAAAGGATTTCTTTAAAAAAACTGAACAAAGAAAAATATAATTTTTTTCAAACACCGATTGGGCAGGATCAATTAAAAATAAATCTACTACTGGATATTGTATCTTTGTTGAGAAAACCTAGTAACATGGAGAAATAAGAAACAAAATGTAGTAGCCGAGAGTAGTGTTGAAGTAGAGTTCCGAGCAATTGTACAAAGAATTTTTTAATAATTGCGGTTAAAGAAACTAGAAGAATTACAAGTAAAATCTAAGGCCCTACTCAAGATTTGTGATAATAAAACTACTATCAACAGTTCAATGAATCTAATTTAACATGATCGAACCAAACATATTAAAATAAATACACACTTTATCAAAGAAAAAGTTAAGAATGATATTATTTGTATAACCTATATCCCTATATAAAAACATATTGTAGATATCTTAAGCAAATAACTTTCACATCAAAGCTTCGATAATTTCATAAGTTGGACATAATTCATATATATGAATCAACTTGAAGGGGAGTATTGAAATCTCGAAAAATAAGAGGATTTGACAAATTCAAATGAATGAATCTATTTTTGTTATTTTAAAATTTAAATTATTGTAAATATTATACGTGATTTTTTTATGATTTGATGTTCTTATTTTTGATTCCTTAAACAATTCTATAAAAGTCCTAAGCATATAAATGTTATTTAGTTTCAGAAAAATAGTAGTAAAACATACTACTTTATTTTATACATTACCACATGGCTGCAGAATGTACCATTATCTGGCAGTTAAATGAACTTCATAACCATAGTGCACTTCGTATTTATCTCATACGACCTGTATATCCCAATTATATGAATTTCAAATTAATTTATGCAAAATAAAAGACAAAGCAAAAAAGGAAACTGTTTGACCCAATGGAAGTATGCAACTCATGAAATAGAGTGATTGAAGAGCATCTTCAAGAGGGATATACTAATTAAACAAATACCCATTTATAGTATCATGCTTCCTAATTGGGTCTCTGTATTTGACACGTTCGTCATAGGCCGTTGGATCAATTCCTTGATCATCGAACAGATGAGGTAGGTCCTCATACAAAAAACCCTCTAAACGTTACACATCAACCGTCGGTTTTGATAAATTTTGTTCTACCAAGCTTAGTCTGGAGTTTAGAGAAGAACTAGTTGGGGCAAATTGCGCTTTAAAATTAGTTTTGTATTTAGGATAGTAATAAACTACTACTCCTAATAAATTAAGTTAGAATTCAAATATAAATAGTATAAGGGATATATATAGGTTTAATTTATATGATATGGTTTATACAAATAGACTATTTTTTTTAATAAATTGAGTTAAAATCGAAATATAAATAATATAAGTGATATAGAACTAATATCTAATTTGAAGATATTGGTGAAAAATATAATTTATTAAGGTGTAGGATTAAATCAAAATTTAAATCACTCACTACTATTGCGTTGAAAAAATAGCAGTTTCCAGCTACCAACAACCAAAACAATTAATCACAAAATTATGCATATCATAATATTAAATAAATAAAGTATTCACTCAAAAGAATCCAAAATCTAAAGGTAGAAGATAATGATATGGTCCCATAATTTCTACCACTAAAAAGAAGCATCTACTACTTTTCTTCGTGAGTTAATTTCCAATATTAAGATCTTTACATTTAATACGATTCAACTAAACACTCAAGAGACCAAACTTATATCACGTGGAATTATAGAGCTCTCTATCAACGTGGTTGCTGAGTTGTCAGTTGAGGTTCCTAGGTGGCAAGGCTGATATTCATCAAGCAATAGGGAAACCACATTCAGTAGCCACCATTACACAACTCTCCATGAGGCAAACTTGTGCTCTAACCAAGTCCTTCATTTTCTTTCTCCCATAAATTTCTATATAAGAACTTATCAACATAGCAGTATAGCACAGAATACAATCTCAGGAGTCTCTCTTAGTACTTCCCCCAAAAAATCCACATTGTAAATACTCTTTCCTGCAAAGACAAATATAACTCAAGAAAATGTCTCTCATTTGCTCCATCGGTAAGCATCAACTCTGTAACAAGAATGCAGAAGGAGATGTCATCAATGGCAAAGGTATATGCGCAACTGATCCGGTTACTTGGATAGAAGTTGATGACGATGACGATGACGATGATGATGGTGATTATGATTATGCTCCAGCTGCATGAATCATCAGTATAAAATTATCTTTGTTAGTTTTAGTAAAGTACTTTTCTTTATATGGTAGGATGATGTCAGATGAAATTTCCAAAACTTAATCTACATGCGGTGTCCTAATATTTAACTCCCAAAGTTTTGTAAGAATATTATAATAATAACCATGCTTATGGTTTTTGAACTAAGAAAGTCAAAGCTGTGCTGCTTTCTACGAATGTTATATGGTGTTCTAGTTTCAAAGTTGTTGAGGAAACTCTAAAAAAACTTACTTTATTAGGATAAGGGACAACAATACACTTATGTCCTACTAGAATAAAGATAACATATTACAGCGAATTTTCTATCTATTTCTATTAGATGGAATAGAATATTTATATAATCTTGTCATGTTTATCTATATAAAAAATATGCACATTTCTTAACAGACAACTCTCTTATCACAAAATTCTAACTATTGTCAAAGTAGACAGGGTTTATAGAAAACTCACCAAGTCTCCAGCTTTAGATACATAACTTTCTTCTTTATCTTCATCTTACATAGTCAGCAGATCAATCTTGACAGTGTTCCTCAGACGATTTCATATAAGAATCAAGATACTCGGTCCAAACACTATCAACTTATTATAAATAAATGAACGGATTAGAGTATCATGCTCTATAACACTTCAAGAGAATAGATTTCGAACATATGCTTAATTCTGAAATTCACATTCATCAATCCCTGCTGTTGAAATTAATTGAACCGCCTCATCCAGCATTTGATCCAAATATTCATAATATAAATCAGAGTATCTTACAAAACTTGAATCTCCAGCAATAAATACATGGATAATCCCATCAATCTTTATTGAACTACAACCATGCAACTTTATGACTCTAAGATCCTTCATTTTCCTTCTCAACTACAAGCAATTAGTAGTATTAGACTTGAGCTTAACTCTACCACAAAAACATGCTTAAAAATAAAGGGTTTCATAAGATTGTATGTACAGTAGAGGACTAACACATGATCGATGTAGAACTTAGATCCTTAACAGTCGTCCTCCACATCGGCCAAGATGCAAAGGTTTGAAATTAGTGACCGTAAATGCGAGACTTTGAAATTGATAACTGTAAGAGGGATGCCCTGGATCGCTAGGAACCAACTTTGATATCATGTTAGACTAGAATACATATATGATCCTTGTGAAACGAAACAAACAATTAGTCATTCTTATAAAACCTAACTATGTTATTCATTATCACAAAATATACAAAATAGAACTTTGTGGCATATTTGTACTTCTATTAGAGATATGAAATTGAAAATTAAGGATGAGATTTAGAAGTTAAATAAGAGAAAGTTTTCTAACTAAAGTTTGCTTATCTAACAAATTCTAATACATTCTATCTGATTCTTAAGACAAATGCTATTTCTTTATAGTATAGAAGTTTATATGTACTTATAGTCTTTCTGTTGAATATTGGCTCTAAAAAAACAAATTAATGGTCTAAATTAGAAAAATTAGTAGCTTAATTTTTGACATAATTTTTGGTTTAAATTATGACATAACTTAGGGAGAAAGAGTCTTGCTTCATCTATAAATATAGAGGTGTTCATGCATTGAAAACATAAGGCAACAATTAGAAAAATCAAAGAAAGCATAAGCAAATTCAAAGAGAAAAAATACTTAGTGAGTGTGAGAGTTTTCTATAAGTTTTGAAAAACACTTAAAATATATTATTAATGAGGAAATCTATATTTGTATTATGTATATTTTCTACTCAGTTCAATAATACATATTGTCTCCTGTAGATCTAGGTAAATTGTCGAACCACGTAAATTCTGTGTGTTTTCTTTTATCGATTTAATATATTCATATACTGCTATTTATTGCTTCCGTACACAATACTTTCAAGTCCAACTTAGTTCATACCCATTATTCACTCTTCTATTACAAAGGTCTCAGAAGAGGATAATATTCGAGTAGCTCTCTCTCTCTGAAAGAGTATCATTTTCATTCTAAGGGGTCCAACAAACTTCTACTGCAAGTAATTTGCTTGAGGGAATGGACCCAAGCCTTTTGAAAGCTTCTTTCAAATCCCCGTTGCCATTGATGGTGGGCAACTTATGTACTCATTGTTGAATCCACTAGCCCTCTAGCTAGTTGTGCTTTGTAATTTAAGATTGTTAACATCTACAAGAATCTCTTCGTCGAATTTCCCACGTTCTTTAATAGAAAGTTTATTGAAACGTTTTTTCCCATCCTTTATGTTTCGCTTTAAATCAATTGATAAGTAACTCGAAATACAAAAGTCAGGATGTCAAAGTAATGCCAATGTTGTTTCTATTAGTACATAACTTAAACCCTCAGGGGTTGATGTATATGCAGTTTCAACAATCCGATCAAGATCCTTTTGAAGCTCTTGGGCCATAGCCAACAATCCAACCTGAAGCTTGAGAACATTAGTTTTCTCAGTATTAGTAAGCACATTATCATTAGAACGATCTGAAAGAAATCCATAAACCAAAACAAATGCAACAAAACCCATCAAAATCATAAACAAACTCGACCCAACACAACTCCAAATCCAATAGTTGGTATCAAAGTTGGGCTTCTGGCGATGTTTTGACAAACTTCACTCGTCAGCATTCAGGGTATTATCTTAAATCTCATCTTCGTCGATGTGAAATGAGAATGTTAAGATTAATTCATGCATTTAACAATATATATTCAATTTTAATAGTGGAATGAAAAAAAATATTATTTTCTAAATAAAATTCTAAAAAGCTTATAATTGGATCATTTGTTAACAAAATATGAGAAATGTTAATCACAATCATTCACGCAAGAAGTTATATATTAATCTTGAAATAATTGATCTAGTTCTTCATTAATTTTATTAATTGTTTAAAAAAAAGTTATTAGTTGTTTTTTAAAACTTATTATACTTATCTTTAACCTAATTGTCCAAAATTATTACATTATCAACGATCTATGACGGATGCATAATTTCTCCTTTCGTACACGACCTCATGCAATTCTTATTTTAAGGAAAATATAATTTTAAAATAAAATATCACATTATTCAACCAGATAGCACAATGCATACAAAATTTCTCAAATATATATATATATATATATAAACAGTAAACATAGCATATAACACATCTCTTTTTTATAAAAAAAAATCATATATAACACTATAATAAAACTTATCAAAGCCAATTACCTAACTGGATTCAATTACAGATTCTACCCAATAAGAATCAAAATTGGTGCTAATTGAGAGATCTATTGCGCAAAGCATGTACTTCTTTTTGCCAATCCATGTATCCGATGAAAACATCTGCTACAAAAGTTAAAGAAAAAATCGCTAAATAATTATGTAAGTTAGCCCAATTATTAGGGTTCGGTAGAAAAATCTCTAATAAACGGATGAAATAAGAAAATTAGATTGCACCTAAGAATGTAATTTGGTTTGATACTTTTATATAAACAATTTTACAATTTACGAATATAATATTACGTAGTTTAGTGATTAAATCTAAGTATATTATTATCTTGCAAAGGTAGACCCTGTCATTAGGGTAGAGATATTTGTAATCTTTGTGCCTGGGACTTTATTTCAAGAAAGTGCATGAAGTGGAACGAAACTTGAGTTTGTTGCTGTTATAAGGCCTTAGGTACGAAAAGCAACTACGTCCAAAGACCTTCAAAAATTCATGACATGGTTTTGTTTTAAACAGAAATTCCAAGGTGATTTGAACTCAAAACATGAGTGAGGTAGCCTATTGATTACATGATAGACCACAACATAAAAGACTTCATCTAAGAAATTAAAGGCATTGATGCTTGAGCCAAGAGACCAAGTCCTTGATCAACTATTTTGACGATAATTCCTTTCTACTAACCCATTATACTCATAAGTGTGAGGATGTGAAGTCCTATGGATTAAGCCATTAAAGGATTGTCAATTTCTCTTAATGAGGTAAATCTTTGTCTAAATTCTTTATGATTTAATCGCATGATATAATTTATTTATATATATAGTTTTATTTTTAACTCCTTTAAAAAAATAAACATATGGGTTTTAATGTTTTACGAAAATAAATAAATATTTTTTTACTAAATAGATTAAAAATAAAATCACATTGAATAATTAAATCATTTATGTATTAAAGTGATTATTTAATTAGAGATAATATTTAGACTAACAAAATAAATAATGAGAATTAAGAATAATTGTTTTTAATAATATGAGAGAAGATAAGAATAAAATTACATTTTTTATTATATATATATATATATATATACTTATTTAAAAAAATCAAAATAGTTAGTTGATATTGAAATTTTAAATTAATAATCCTTAAATTAATTACTATCCAGTAAACTTATATATAATAATTTTTTTTATTATATATTATAAATAATAATGTAAAACAATTTTAATGTTAAGTAATTTATTAATAATGATGATTTTATATTTTTATTTACAATTATGTAACCATCATTGAATACTATTAGAGTAATTTATTTTCATCAATTTCATAATCATTGTTATTTATATTTTTAATGTTAATAATAATTGAATTTTTTTGATAAAAAAAATTGATCTTGTTATAACACTTTTTAATAAGATATGAAATAAACTATTTTAAAATAAAACAAATAAATTAAATTGGTATTAAAACAAATTACACCATATTATTATAATAAATTCAATAGGTTCTTAATACATAATCCAATGAAATATTTAAAAGTTATTTTACATTTTTATATATTTATAATATATAATAACAATATTTTTAAGTAATAAAAAATGTAAGGTAAAATTAAGAATTAAAATTACTAATAGTAAAATTAACATTTTAAAAACCTCTTTCATTTTAGAATAGATTCTATGTTATAATTAGGTGTGAATGATAAATTTTAAAAGAAAATGATAAGAAATTATGTTTAAAATAGATAAGTTAAGATTATAATTTAATAAAATCAAATGAAATTAACCGAGATGAGAATTAAAAGAGATATGATAATTTAAATCACGAGTACATTAATAATATTAAAAGTTACATCTCAAGTAAAATGAAAAATACCTAGTGTGAGTTGCAAATTATATGTCCACGTGTTCGTACACGAGAGAAAATAAAGTTTAATACGATCAATTTAAGTAATATTCTACAGTTATTGGTTATTGTCCACTTGAGGTTAAATGTAAAAAAGAATGTAGATTGTTCTTAGAAGTAATACGTGGTCTATTTTTATTGACAGAATATTCTATTTATTTTAAATTTGATTATAATATTAGTATAATAAAATTCACAATAATTTCTTCTAATGCATTTAATAATAATTGATATGATATGTTAAGTCTTACATCGATCAAAAGTTAGACAACAGTACTGTTTATAAGTCTGAACAACTATCTAACTCACAAACTAACTTTTGGGTTCATAATTAGAACTGAGTTTTTAAGATGATAAATGATCACTTTCTACTTAAATTTTATACAATTTTTTATACTAATTTATATCAACAATTAAAATTTATAAGAAAATAAAAGAAATTAATCATTTAAATCTTAACAATAAAAATAAAAGATATAAAATTCTGTATAATATTTTATTATAGATACTAATTTTTTTCAATAAAACAATATCACTTAATTAAATTATTAATAAATTGATAATATATAATAATATTTTTTAAGCCAACTATATATGATAGATGAGAGCTCTAAGCCTCACCACATTTGAAGGTATTATCTCACTTCGAATTTTTATTTAATTTCAAATCGATTTTCATCCCCGTTATATAATTTTATTAGATAAAGACTCAATATAATAAAAATTAATATATATAACGGCAAATCAATTGACATTCAAGGTAAAAAAAAAACATACAAAATCAGAGTTTTTTTTTTATTACTTTGCATGCACGTCGTCGATGTTACTTAAACTTGAATATAGATGTCAGATATAAGTATGTGTTTAAGAATCAGATATTTTAAACTTAAAATTATAAGACACTTAGAAATTGATATAAAGTGCCTAGTTTTTAAACCCATCCACTTGAATACTATTATACTTATATACACTTATACTTAGAATAATAATAATTTTATTTTTTGTTCAAATAATATTTTTTTAATAATTGTTATTTATTGTTATATTATGATTGCTTTTTAAATTACAAAGGAATCAGTTTTCAAAATTTATAAAACACATAATATAAATGAAAAGGAAGCCCATGTTCAAGCTGGGCTCCTAGCTATGTGTAATTGTGGCCTGGCATGATAAAAATGTGGCTTGATTTAGCAAGACTCTTCTAATAAAGAGAAAAGCCCAATATTTATGAGAAGATTTAATTGATTATTGTATTATAATAATGGATATTGCAATGGACTTTATTCTTATTTGTTAATAATGTTATAAGCCAAAATTTTGAAGACTTACAATGGACTAGAGCAATAAAAATAATTAAAAGGTACAACCCGTAACCCAAAAAAAAAAAAAAAACTTAAAAGGCACAAATTATTATAAAGGGATAGAATTAATATATACAAAATATTACCCAAATTTTTACTTCTTAATCAACGATTAAGATTTAGCAAGATAGTTTTTTCTCTTTAAATTTTTATAAATCTCAACCATTAAAATATTGTACTTAGAAAATATTGTGTGAAAAATTAGAACTATTGATATTTTCCCTACGTATATGTATTGAAAATGCTAGCTACTAAATTTGATAACTTTGGTAATTTGTTGCACCAAATTAACAAGTGGTACCGCGGCAGCGCCGGGTGCTTCCTACTCATGTTTCTAGAATACATAACTTGTAAGTCTTTGTCTTAAAGTTGTGTATTGTTGTTCAATCTGCCTTAATTATGAACAAAAGAAAAGATTTTGTTATAGTTTATATATTTTGATTGAAAACATAAACGTCTAATTTCAAATTAACAATTTATATTTGGGACATACATGATCTATATATATTTCAAAAAATTTGTACAATTTTTAACATTTCTCTATCTTAATGGTTAAAATTTATAAACTATTGAAAAAATAAAATTACTCACTTAAATATCAAATGTTAAAATAAGAGGGTATAAAAATTTGTAGAATAATTGATAGCTAATAATATTACTTAATTTAAATAAAATTTTAAATTTGAACTTTAAACCATGAATATAATTCTCATATTTAAGAAAGATTAAGTATTAATTAGTATTTGAAAGTAAGATTTATTCATTTTTATTTAAGTTATAGGCTGCAACCACATTAAATAAAATTGATATAAAAAATTTAATATAATGAAAAAAATTGGAAAAATTCAATATCCAATCTTCAATCTTCCCTCATCAGAAAAAGATAATATGTATTATCCATGATATGTTCGTAACATACAACAATAATTAACAAAAAAGAATACTAAACAGTTGAGCTTTATGATCATCGATCGGCTCTTGGTGCCCTCTTCTACAATATTAATTTCTAAATACAAATCTTTATTAATATTTTCACATAAGAATGAAAAATATAAATATTAAGCATAATTATTATCACATACCAATATCTTAATTGTTAATCCTAACCCTAATACCACCCAAAAGTCTCAAAACTTTAGGGTAATATCACTTCCATTGCTTTCCTCACCATCTTCTCTTAATGAAGCCAATCCTTTTCTCTCTCCTCCATTCTCACCACTTTCTCCCTTCCAGCTACTACTCTCTGACTTTCCATCTTCAATGCTCTCAGAGCGGTCAATGCCAATGCCTCTAAAATCGGACTCTGGTGAGCCATGTGTGTGAGTCGATGGGGCTTTGTACATATGAAGTTGGTGGTGGATGGAGTGATGGTGCAATTGGTGAGGAGAAGGAGGCGGCAAAGAGTAGAAGTCTTGGGGAACAGGGGGCCCACAATAGTGTGGTGGTGCATGAGAGACGGTTGCAGGGTGTGTTGGACCGTAAAGGGCAGTTGGGGCACCAGTGTGAGCTGTACCGTATTCTGGTGGAACCCAGATGCCACCAAGGACTACTAGTTGTGGTGTTGGGCCACCTGGTACTTGTGGGTTTGGACTCGGTCTTCTTGTGTGTAGTCTATATTTCTGTGCACACATAAAAGAAAACAATAAAAATCATTATGCTACTTTTCAAAGCTTTCTATTTTACTCAAACAAGCATGAAATTATTGTAATAAAAACAAAAATCTAAATTTTTTGTTTGGGAAGTTGAGATAGATATCTTAAATAATGGAAATTGTAAGTATCAAATTGTTATGACATGAACACGAGAGTACTCCATACTTTGTATTAATGAAAATTTTCGATCCTTTTTAAATAAATTGAGATTTTCCACACACAAATATAAATCCAAAAAATTACTGCATACAAATCTTAAAAAATAGAAAATTTTCATATAACGTAGTGAGATAATACAAAAGCTAGCTCTCTCTCATGTCTGCGTATACAGAGATTTACAGTATATAGTACCTGCAAATGGCTTTTAACTTCATCATTGGTCAAGCCGTCAACTTTCATTAGTTCTCTTATTTGTTTTGGAGTTGCCACTGTTTCCATGCCCCCACCATTAATACAAAAAAGGTACACAAAAATCAGCAAAAATATGTTTAGAAACTACATGAACAATATTATTGATAATCATTGTAACAATAATAAGGTTAATGATTGTTAGCAGTAGACAAGGAAATAATAATAATAATAATAATAATAAATAAAAAACATCTTTTTTTTTCTCTCTTCAAGAATTTCAAGTATATATATATATATTTATTATTACCTTGAGAACCTCCAAGCATTTGAAGAGCATTAACAAATCTTCTATGCAAATCTGGTGACCAACACCTTCTAGCTTTTCTATGATTTTGATTATTACCACTACTATTTGTGTTATTTGTAGTGTTATTTGTTTGTCCTTCTGAGCCAATATTATTCCCATTTTCTGTTCCTTGGTGATCAATTTTGCTAGGATTTTCTGATCTCCTTTGACAAATGACTCCATTTTCATTCTCAGAACACCTCTTGTCTTCCAAGTTTTCATCAACTGAGACAAGTGCTAGTTCTGGAAGAGACCGCAAAGTCGGGTTAGGGCACGAGTTACGGTCCTTTGAAAACGGAATAAAGGCTCCTCCATTTCTTTGTTTGTTGTCTAAACCAAGCTTGGAACTTACATTCAAGCTAATATCAGTTTCATTCATATTTGAAGTTGTGTTTGTGGTTTGTGATTTGGTTTCATCGCCTGCTTGACTCCATAGTTGAGCAGAGGTCATCCAATTTGCTTTATTATCACAAATGTTTGTACTAATCTTATCTGAGCAGCTTTCAGAGTTGGTATGCTTAAGGGGTATGAATTCTTCCAGAACTGGTTTTGGCCCTTGCATATTTGTTCCTCTATAGGCTTGTAGTTGTTGCCTTGAAGCCTCCACAGCTAAAAATATATATTATTTAAATTAATATGTATTAATAACTAAATATAACAATAAATAAATAAAAGCAAGAGACCCATTTGGCTAATTTGTGGTTCAATCCTCAGCTAATTCACTTGGACATGCAGAAGTTATGTGATTTGTGTACAAGTTATTGGTGCGTGAGTACTATAATTATATAATATTCAAAAATAAAAATAAAACAAGAGACGAAGGGAAAGCTCTCTCTATCATTTCTATGAACAAAAGAAAACGATAAAGCCAAAGTTTACGCATACGAGCTAAAAATTGCACAAGCTAAGTATATGATAAAACAAAGGTAAATATCCAGATGGGTAGAATTTTATTTATTAGTTCTGCAGTAAAATTATTTAAAAAAATATATATTGAAGATGAAAGCTGGTACCATTGGTAAGTAGTTGCATGCAGAGAGGAAGCTCACGCTTGAAAGCATCAATCTTAAGGCGTTCTTCTTCAAGGCGAGAAAGGAACTCTTCAAGCTTCTGGGTTTGATCACATTGTTCAGCAAATGATTTAACCAAAGTGGTGTAATTGTGAACTGGCTTGCAATCCAGAGATAGCTCCGACGATGATGTCATATTTTTTATTTTTGAAGATTTTATTTATTTAAGAAAATATCGAGGTGTGTTTAGAAAATGTAGTTAATTGATGATACGCGCGCCCAGGTAAGAAGAGAGGGCCGGAGGGATTATGTGGGTACAAACAAGGGGAAAAGAGAGAGTTTGGCTTCTTTCTAATAAGTTCCTTCAAGTGGGGTGAGAGAGAGAGAGAGAGAAAGGTAAAAAACGTTTGGTTTGCGAACACAATGAGGATCGAAGGGAGGGATCGTCTTCTTTTTAGGGGTGAGTTCAAGGGAATAAAGTAGAGAGAGAGAGAAAAGATAGAAAAAGCAATTGAAGGGATGATAAAGAAGGATGGTAACTTCTTTCAAAGAAGAAAAGCAAAATAAAAGCTAAAAATTAGAGAGTGGTGAGGTGTGGTGTGGTGTGGGCTCTGAAATAAGGAATCAGGAGGTAGTCTGACAGTTGAGTGTCATGTGCTTAGGACCTCCTCGTTTTTCAGCCTTTTGTACGATTTCAAATATTTCACCGAAATAAATAAAATAAAAAAAAAAAGATGATTATTCTTCTTACTCTCTGTTTCCCACCCTTTCTTTTCGTTTTCCCCCCCTTTCTTTTATGTTACACTACTTTTTTTCTTTTTAACCCAGCTGCTCATGTCTCTCTAATTTAGTTTAAATTATATTTACATTTTTTAAAACCTTATACATTAAATTTGAAAAACAAATGAATCAATGATCATATTTTCACCCAAAATATATTTTCATTGGATAAAATAGTATTTCTCTTAAAAATATAGAGATCAAGATCGGAAAGAAACAGATGGATTGAGATGGCAGAAATAGTTTTTTAAAGAAGAGATGAAATTCTTTGGTTTTTATTTTTAAGACAAATTTAATTTTATCTTTTAAAAATTATAAATAGATTAAATTGACTCTATTTAAAAATTACTTGATTAAACGTTTAAATTTACTTAATTTTAAAAATAAATGAAATAATTACATTACTAAAATGAATCTAATTCTAATTTTTCAATAATAATGACTAATTTCCTTGTTTAATTCCTCGTATTTTTCAATATATATATATATATATATATATATTCTTGTGTATGTGTTTAAAATCACAAAGGTTATTGGAACTCTAACTACTCCAACAACAAATAGCAATGAAATAATGGATTAATCATTCTATTCTTAATTACAAGAAAAATGTATACTTATGAACACGTATTTAAATGTGTTTTATGATTTAACACGTTTAATTTTAAATTTAAATTAATTAAAATATATAAAAATATATAATTAAAAAAACTCCTCTATTTCAATTACCCCACTCCTATTTTCTAAAAGAAAGTAATTAAGTAGCATCTAGAGATGTAAAAACATAATATTACTCGAAAATTCTATTTCAATCACCTCACCGCAATTATTTTTGGGAAAGAAAGAATAAATTAAGCGTCTGGTAATGACATTATATTACTGCAAGAATATTCCATTTTAATTCGTCCATATTATTTTGTAAAAACAAAATTTACAACCAAGATATGATTATTCTTAAGCTAATTATAATTAATAATATTTAATTACTTATTTGCAAATAATCCAAATTCATCTCTATAAATCATATCGATATTTTAATTTGAGAATCATGATATAATACTTAATACATACTTGAACACAGAACAAAGTGCTTTTGGGTATCAAATTAAAGGGTGAAAATTTATGAATGGATTGAGCTGCAAGAGAAAAGAAAGAAAGAAGTAGTTGGATTCTAGGGTTATTCCGATCAACTTATCATATACAAATATTAATTGGTAAGATAAATGTTATAGTTATATAAATTTATAATTATAATTATTATATTGTTACAGTTAGTTAAAAAAATTATAAAAATACAAATAAATTATTTATTTAAAAAAAAAATTGATAACATGCATGTAATCCCATAAATAATATAAATACAAATATGGTTACAAATTAATATGTGTTAGATAGCATTACTCAAACATCCAAAGCAGCGACACGTTACGCCTAAGTAGTACTTTGAGGCGTCCTTACCAAAGTATTCTTTTGTAACGTCCTTTTATATATTATTATGTATTAATGATTCTACTATCGTTTACAATTAACTAATGCCCAAAGCATATACCGTCATCCAAATTAAATAATAATATAAAGTTTTTTATTAATTAATAATATTTTACATTATTTACCTCATTTTCAGAGAAAGAAATAAAAAAAAAGGACATATTCAAATGGGGTTTAGTATCAATCCACCATGCGACTTTATTTTTTAGGTTTCAAAAGTTGAATAATTGCTCTAAATTTGAGTGCACTCGGAGGGAATATCTAATCTAAAGATGTGAGACATTCATCTTAGAGAATAAAATAAATTTTAATTTCTCCCTCTAAGAAAGGAATATCTCATAAGTTCCAATTCTACGTCTCTTAATTAAGGGAACACAACCCACAAAGCTTAAAGAATAAAATAAATTAAAAAAAAACAAAACCCTCTTCTCAAAAGAAAATTAAAGGAGCCTAAGAATAGGGAATCTTCTTCTGCTACTATCTTTAATGAAGTGGGTAGGAAGGTAAGGAGATTCTATATATAAAAAAGATTAATTAAAAAAAAAAGCTTAATGTGAATTTTTATGGGGGTTCTGAACCAATATTGTTAATATATAATTCGGATCCGGGTAAGAATATTATAGCAGGCTCCCAATTTGACCATGAATATGAATTCAGAAATATACCAACAACAATTTATATGATGTCTAGTGGACTTGTGCAACACCCTCTAACTTGAATATATAGGAAGGTACACTATAATTATTCGATCGGTATGTCTTAATTACTTCTTCTTCTAAGTAAATGTTGATTAATTTACATATACTTGAGTCGATAAGATCCGTATGTAGCCATCAATATGGGTGACAATTTTAACTACCATTCATAATGCTGATCCAATACAGCACCATATGAATTATTTTTAAGTTTAGATTAATTATTAATTTTTTTTTCTAAAAATGATAATAATTTTTTAAATTATTACAAATAAATAAATTAGTTAAAATTAATTAATTTTTTTCATAATATTAAAAATAAGTGAATTAAGATGGAAAAATATAACACAATCACGTAAACACATGCACCAAGTCTACTTACTTATGCATGGTAACAATTATAGTTTTTTTTCAATAAAATAAAGTATATATATAACTGGTATGTTTATGTGATGAAGTAAGTTTAAAAATTATCATAATTATAAGATAATTTAAATTAACGGTGATTATTATTATATTTTTTAATTTAATTTAATGAATTATTTTAAAAATTAAATAAAAAATCAAATTAAAGAAACGCGTATATTCAACGTTAGATAAACTTAATAAATCAAGCTCAAGGTTCATTAAATTTTGTAGAGCTCAAAAGTATTAAATCTAAAAAAGCAAACCTCATCCACTAATATCGTTATTAAATCAAATTAGAGCTCATAAAGCATATATTCAGATAAACTTAATTCAAATTAGAGCTCACGTAACATATATTCAACATTAGATAAACTCAAATCAAGTTCAATATTCATTAAATTTTATAGAACTCATAATTACAATAGGTTTTTTAATCTTAAAAAATTAACATAAAGTACTAATATCATTCTCTTGTAATATGAGATTTTTTTATTATCTCTAATATCCTTTAAATATAGATTATTTAGCACAACATTTTTAATTTTAACCTATCCTATAATATTTTAATTCTCTTATCCTCTCAAAGTACAGGTTGTTTGGTTAATATTTTATATAATACATAAATAACATGAGACATTTAATCTTAAAAAATTAACTTTAAATAAAATTAAATTTCATACTATTTATAAATACTATATTATTATATTTCTTGATCAATGTAAAACATTCTTTTTATATACTAACATTATTTTTAAAAGTGTGAATCGTTTGATCTAGGAATATATTTTAACATATTTTTATTATATTCTAATTGTATTTGAATCATTTATCTTTTTTAATGCTTTTTTTTTTGTGAAAGGCCCATTATTATTATTATTATTATTATTATTATTATTATTGCTCATTGATTAATTGAAGCTATACCATATAAATTTTGTATATTATATAAATAACATAAGATAATTTTTTTATATAATAATAATATCATTTTATTATTTACAGGATAATGCTTTTTTTTAAAGAGAAAGCATTAGATTCGAATTTGTACATGGCTCAAAAGGGACACGTATTCCCTCCTATTTCTTAACAAAAAAAAATTAGGTATAATATTTATAAAATTATTGACAAATTTTTTAATAAAATATAACTGTAAACTAGATTTTAAAATTTAAGTTTTAACTACTTAAAAATTTATTACAAATTCAATAATTTAAACATATTAAATTCAAATAAATAAATATATATATATATATATATATATATATAATCTTTTGCCAACAACAAATAAGAAATAACTAAAAAAATTAACACTATCATTAAATAATATCATTTTCTTTTATTCAATTGAAGTTTTAATATCATATCATAAGTCCTATAAAAACAACATTCTTAAAATGTTATCGTTAAGAAGATAATGATTATAAACATTATGTTATTATTATTTTTAAACAATATGAGACACTTATTTTTCCTTATTTCAATTCTCAATCACTACTTGGTGATTAATTTTTAAACACATTGAAACAAAAAATTCAAATTACATTATAAGAGATGGGACACATTGAATTTATCTTTAAAGTATTTTAATCTTTAAATTTTTAATTGTTACACTTCAATCTCTAAAGTTTATTAAGATGGGACACTTTAATCCTTAAATCTTGACAAAAATTAGGGATTAAAATGTCACATTTTAATAAAAATTAAAAAATAAAATATCTCAAAAGCATAAATTTAAAGATATTATAAATATTTAAAATATAGATATTAAAATATATTAATTAAAGATTTAGGTTAAAAAGTACGTAAAGATCTAAATTTAATTACGATAGGACACTTTCTGCCGTAAACTTATATTACACGTATCCCTCGCCCAAAATTCATATATATATTTTTTTGGCTTGAACTTGATTTGTATCCATTTTAATCAGATTATTAGAATTTTAAATCTTAAACTTTTAAAATTAAATTATATTAAAGATTTCTTTTTTAAAAAATGCAAAAACGAGAGGGGATTAAAAAAAAATCGAAGAAGTTTTTTTCGTTCTTTGAAGAAAGGAGAATTTTTTTTTTTTTTTGTCTTTAAATGAAAATGAGAAAAGTAGGAGAGACTGCATCGAATTCCCTTAGAAAGACAAAGGCTACAGAGAAGAGGGCTACAATAATGGTTGGACGCTTTCTAAATCAGTCTTCTCGTACAAGCCTCCAACTCTCAACTTTTTTTTTTTAACAGATTCTCTCTCTCTCTCTCTTCTGTTTTTCTTTTCTATAATAGATTTATGCAAAGAAAGTAAACAGATTCTCCTCGTGCAACGTGTCATAATATTCCTCCTATCGTACTTCTGAATATCCCTTTTGTCTGGCGCTAATATAGATGATTATTCTCCATATTTTCCGTTTACTGCCTTTTTTTCCCCTTAATAATTTGTGAAAGACGTTCTCCAAAGGAAAATTAAGGGTTCCTTGGGTTATAATTCAATTTTTTTTTAAATGAGAGTATAATTTGAAAATTATTTAACATTTAAATTTTATTTGAATTTTTTAAATATTACTTAATTTATATTTAAATATAATTTTTAAAAAACATAAAAGATAGTATTTAGTAATTTTATAAAATTGATATTCAAAAATATCTGTAACAAAAACATAAAAATAGTATGATCTTTAGTTTTCTGTTTTTCAAAATAAAAAAATTGATTTTGATTTGTACACCAAATGAATCCTAAATTATTTATTATAGATGTTATATTTTAGATTAATGAACTTCAAAATATAAGTATTTAATATTTTTTTAATCTAAGAAAAGGGATTGAGGAATGTCAGAAGGATAAACGACACAATCCCTGATTTTAGAGAATATTAATATATATTTATGTGTTTGATTATGAAATAAGAATATATTATAAATAATAAAAATTATATGGTTATGTAAAAAATTAATATCACCAATACGTGGATGTATGTAAACCTTAATAGACACTTTACTTGTTTGTTTAAAATTTCATTTAAAATTATATCTCTTGATTTTTTTTCATCTTAAATTAAAAATATTTTTTATTCTTAAAATGAAAAATATATATATAAATTTTAAATTAAATATCATTTTAAATATAAATTATTTTATTAAAATATTTATCATAAATTTTATCTAATTATATTATATAGATGTACAATGTATATTATCAAATATTTTATAGATTAATTATAATATAATTCAATAAAATTATGTTAATATAATTAATTTAACCTATTTAATATAGTACACCAAGTCCTAAAATAAGATGAAAAAAATCCAATATACCATATAGGGCTGTAAACGGGATGGGATGGAGCTTTGAATCCCTTTGCATTCTCCATCTACTATTTAAAATTTATCTTTCATCTCTACTTAAAATCTTTGTGTTGATATATCGGGATCTTAAGTAGGGAACGTGGACCCCCAAATGGAGAATTAGGATACAAGTAATATTTTTAATATTATTTTTATTTTTATTATAAATAAAAATAAAAATATAAAAATATAAACCAATAGTAAATATTTTATATTAAAAATGTAAAATTTTGAGTCAATAAATAATAAAAAATGAATTATATTTACGTGAAAAGGAGAAAAATAAAATATATGTAATAAAAAATACATAATATTTTTACATTAAATAATATTGATAGAATCTTGTTACAAACTAGTTTTAAATAATAAAAATAAATTATAAAATAATTATGAGATTTTATATTTTTAGAATTTAAATAATTTTTATAAAAGAAAAATCATTGAAATTTTAATAGAATAAAAAAAACTAAAATGAAATATAAAATATATAATGTATTATATATGATTAGTTTAAGTTTAAATGTAATTAAATTTATTAAAAAAAATTAATTTTTTATGTATTTATTAAAACATAATATATAATTTTTGAAAAACGAATGTGTAATACAAACTTTATCCTTAACACACCTCATATTATAAAATAAGTATCTTTTTTTTTGTTTCACATTTTCTATTTAATTGTGTACATCATTGATTACAACCAAAAAATTCCCAAAAAAATTTACCTAATTAAGAAAAATTCACAATTTTAATGACACATAATTATTGGTTGGGTTTGAAAGTAATGGCTCAATTACTTATTTTTAGCCAAAATTTTCACTTTTTGTTTAATAGTGAACTGTTATTACCCTTATTATTTGTCACTATGCTTAAAATTCTTTATTAAAAAACTTCAATTTTATCCCCCTAATTGAAGCCCAAAAGAGAAATACATATATAAAAAAGAACTTTACAAAGCAGCTAACTATTTGATTATTGTGAGCATGGCGTTGAAGCCTAGCTCGGAGTTTCCAATGGCTTTAAGATGGGCCAGTAGACGTATGTGACCCCGCAAAAACAGCCTAACAGACACTTTTTACTAGCTTATCTACTTTGTTATGAAAAGCCCCAGTTTTAGACCACTTTTTTTTTTTTTTTAAATATTCAACTTTTCTTTACAGAAATTTCCCTCCAAGCTGGTTCCTGCTTTTCCCATGTTATTCTAGCTCTTCCCATGCAAATTGAAAAGAGTTCAAAGCCTATAAATTAATTTGCAATTTGCACCACTAGCTAACTTGCTACTTTCTTGATAATTAAGTCAGGTTTAATAATTATAATTAGTGATGAATATTTTAATCATAAATAATTGAAATTATAATTATGCGTAAAAATTTAACAATTTTTTTTTTTCAAAAACAACCATAATTAATAAGGTGGGAGACAAATATGGTTATTGTAATGCTTAAAATGTGGTTTGTCAAAATCAAACATAAATTAATATTATTATTTTATATATATAGAAAAATATAATTTTAATAATAAAACATACAATATTTTGTATGATTAGATTAAATTTTATTTATCCTTATTTTATATTTTTTTATTTTAATTAAAAATGTTATTAAATAGGTAGAAAATGAAAATTAATATCAATATTTTAAATAATATAATAAAGTAAGTATTAAATTAATATTTAATTTTTTTTAAACTATATATATATATATATATATATATATATCATATTTAGTAAGAGTGTATTTTGTAAAGAATGTATTGTAAACATAGTTAGTAAAATATGGGACAAGTATTATTAGAATAAATGTATGAATAGATGTAATATTATTTTTATATAAAAATACTTCCAAAATTTGTTATAAAATACGAAAATAGTAAAAATATGAAAATATATAAATACCAGTATGATTCATTTAATTTTAAAAATTAAGTTATTAAAAATATGATAATATATATATATATATATATATATATATTAATAAAAAATTTACAGTATTATTTTATTTTTCATAATAATATAAAATAATAATAATAGATTAATATAAATAGATCATAACTGAAAATAAGTTAACTATTAACATCAAACTTAATTTAATTTTAACGTGATTTGTCTAATAGTTTAACAAATAAGAGTAGTTCATTTCAAATCAAAAATTTAAACTAAATTAATTATTATCATTTGATCTTATAAATTCATCTTTAACATGTTTCTCTTTTAATACGTGTTTTATAATGAATAATTTTATTATTAAATATTTAATTTTTTTATTTATATGAATCGATGATCGAAAATTTTAATGTTTTAATAAACTATAAAAAATATAAATTAAACATAATCGATAATTATTTTTATTATATGTTATTTCATTAATAAAATAATACTAATATACATATTTATAAAAAATATTTATTGTCAAAAGAAGTATTTTATTTATTGTTATACGAGAAACGTATTATACATATATATATATTTTTAATAAAAAATAGCAGTATTTTTCTTAGGTTTGAAAAATGAAAATATTTTTCATTAATTCATATACATATATATAATACAAATATAATACTTAAAATTGCTAACTATGTCATTAATTCATTAACTTGCATATGTATTTTTCATTAACTATGATTGGTAACAAATAAAACTCAATTAATATTTAGTAATAATATTATTAAAAATATTTGTATTATTGACATAATAAAAATATATAAAATATTTATTTTATTCTTATTATTATTATTAGTAAATAAAATAATAATTAATAAATTATTAATACGATAATAATAAATTAAATTATAATAATATCTCCATCTTCAATGTGATTATCTATAAAAAGTTTCCTATTATACACAATTGGATTATTATTTATAAAAAAAACCACAATTGGTAAGTTTTGAACAAGAATAAGACATGTAAGATTCTTTTCTATCCAATTAACTTTGAAAATCTAGGTATAAATGGATTGGTCGTAAGAAAATAAAAATCTAGAAAGCAAAGTTCTCTTCAACTTATAATAAGTTAAAAGAGAATTGAAAGGGGAAGAAAATTTTCAGGAATGACTATTAATTTAAGTTGTTGCATTAAATGAAATATTCTTAAGCTTTACGGAAAGCCAATGATAGCTACATTTACGGACAATAGATTTTTCATTAAGAATCCTGACCTAAAATTTTGAGGACGTTAGATTGTTATACACTAATTATTATTAATATACGATGGTGATATTTTAAATTTATAAAATTTAAAATTAATATATATTTTTTTGAAAATAAATATAATTAATAAAAAATATATTAATCTATTATAAATAACAACTCATGAATAAATTCCCCGTTATTCACTTAATTGTATATATATTACTTTTGCTTTAGCATCAGAACTTAATTATATTTTTTAGTTGGTTGCTAGCTGTTGGGATTTGTATTTTTAATTAAGATACACTCTTATCTATTGAAAACAACCCATGCTTCACATGTAGAATATTATCCTTTTGAATCTTTATATTGAAAATTTTCTAAAAATATATATATAACAATATGCATAAATTATTACAATAAATAATATTTAAATCAGAATTTAAAGTCGATTTTTTCTTAAAATCCACTTATAATAAATTTTAAGTCAATATGTTTATACACCGACTTAAAATTTAAAGTTGTTTCATGTTAAAAAATGACTTTAAATAAATTTAAAATTAAAAATATTAACAAATAACATTGATTTTACATGTACAATTGATGTTACACGTGACATGTAGTATCGATTGTACACGTCAATCGAAACAAAGCCACGTGTAGTATTGGTTTTACACGTCAACCGACCCATAATGTTGCATCAGTTGATATGTAGGACTGACACTACAAGTGACCTCATATCAGTTCTATACATTAATCGACCCTACGTGCCACATATAACATCGTATCTACATGTCAACTAACTCTACACATGACATCACATCAATTGGCACGTATAACCGATACTAAATATCTTTTTTTCCTTTTTCTTCCTCTTTCATCCCGAAATTGGATAATTTTTGTTACTATCTTCTCATTTTCTCTCTAATCGTGTGTTACCTCTAAACTTTTTTGTCCACTTTCGATCACCATTTGTATAATTATTTTTTATTTTGATATATATTATGTGTTATTAATTATTTTGTATATATTTTTGTGTTATGTAGGTTTTTTTATTCAAGCTTAAAAAAAAGAAGGTATTTTTTTATTTATTTTAATTAATTTTATGTATTTTATTTTTATATATATTAATTTATTTTAAATTTAAATTTTTTAAACTTATTATTACATACATTATATATATATAATGTATTTCATGTTTTATATATATTAATTAATTTTAAATTTAAATTTTGATAACTTATTATTACATGTATTAAATAATATTATATATTGTTAATATTATAATGAGTTTATTAATTGTTTAAATTTTATGTATTTATTTTTATATGATGTTTTGATGGATATTCAAATAATCTATATATGTTTTCTGAGAATAATGAGTTTCCATCTTCAATGTATGAAGTGAAGAAATCTCTTAGTCAATTTGATATGAAATATCATAAGATTCATGCTTGTCCAAATGGTTGCATTCTATATAGAAAATAATATGAGACATTAGATGATTTTCTGTGTGTAAAGAATCAAGATGAAATCATGCTATAAATGAGACAATACCTTTGAAAGGCGTACCCTCAAAGGTTAGTTGGTATTTTCCTCTGATTCCTCACTTTCAAAGATTGTTCAAAAGTAAAGAGACATCAAAGATGTTGTCTAGCATTCAAAGAATCGATCTAATGATGTGATGCTATATCATCCTTTCGATTATCCAAATTGAAAAGTAGTAGATAATTTATCCCCTCAATTTGCATCCGATTTACGCAATCTTTTCCTTACCATTGCTACTGATAGAATTAAGCTACATAGTTTCCTTAGTAGCAATTATAGTTGTTGTCCAATAATTATGATTACATACAATCTTCCTCATTGGTTGTGTATGAAAAGAAAATTCATGATACTAATATTATTGATTTCAGGATCGAAACAACCTAGAGTTGATATTGATGTGTATTTGTAATCTCTAATAGATGACTTAAAGACATTATGGAATAATAGTATAAATATTTATGACAAACATAAACAAGAATGCTTTAACTTGAGGGGGATTCTTTTATGGACAATCAATGATTTTTCTACCTATGAGAACTTATCAGGACATCCAACAAAAGGTTATATGGGATGCCTTATTTGTAGTGATGACACTTTTGCAACTTATCTTATTCATGAAAGAAATATGTCTTATAGAAGACATATAATATTTTTGCCATATGGACACAAGTTTAGATACAAAAAAAAACCTTTCTATGGTGAAGAGGATCATGATCTTACACTAAGACTTTTACGAGATGTTGAGATATTAAGGAAATTGAATTGTATGACATTCAAACAATATAGAAAGATGAAAAAAAGAATACTCACTAATAAAGGTAAACGAAATAGGTCAACTAATAAAATGGGTGAAAATGAAAATGTTACTCAATGAGTAAAACATGATTGTTGGAATAAGAAATTAATATTTTAGGAATTACTTTATTGAAAAGACCTACACATTAATCATATATTAGATGTCATGCACATTGAGAAAAATGTATGTGAAAGCTTGATTGGTATATTACTTAATATACCTGGAAAAACAAAAGATGAAATTAAAGCAAGATTAGATTTAAAGAAACTGTGCATACGACCTCAATTTTCACCAAGGGTGAGAAATGATAAGAATCAAACATACTTGCCACTAGAATCATATAAAATGTCAACAAAAGAGAATGATGTATTGTGTAAATGTTTGGATATTATGAAAGTTTCTGATAGTTATTGATCCAACTTAAAAAAAATTGTATTTAAGACTTATAAGAAACTTTATGAATTGAAATCATATGATTGTCATATCTTAATGCAATAGTTATTTCCAATTTCTATTAGGTTGATTATTCCAAAATATGTTTAATTATCAATAATTTGTCTTTATTCATTTTTCAATACAATATGCAAGAAACTAATATCAACTGACAAGTTAAACTCTTTATAGAAAGATGTTGTGGAGAATTTGTGTCTACTTGAGAAATATTCTACTCTTTTTTCGATATAATGATTCACTTGTGTGTTTATTTAGTTTGAGAGGTTCAATTGTGTGTTCCTACTTACTTAAGGTGGATGTATTATTTTGAAAGATACATGCAAGTCCTTAAAGGATATATAAATAATAGAAATCGTCCTAAAGGATGCATGGTGAAACGTTACATTGTTGAAGAAGCCTTGTGTTTTGTTCAAAATATTTTAGTAGTTGCACTAAAATTGGGAATCCTATGGATAATATTTTCTTAAAACATGACATGATCCAAGTAGGTAACCTTATGCTTGGTGAAAATAAGAAATTATTCATTGATCGCATTCGATGGGAAAAAGTACACCAAATCCTTTTGATAAATAATAATGAGCCACAATCGTACATAGAGTAAGTAATGATAAGTTCACTCTTTTCATATAAAATAAGATTATTATTTATTAAACTATTAATTATGTTTATATTATCTAATTATCTATATATATTTCTTTTATATTTATTTTATATAAGACATGTTATTATCGGATTGAAGCTAATCACCTATCACATTTAGTAATGTTTTATGATTCATTATTTGTGTATCAATATCAAGAACATGATATTAGTATAAGAGCAAAAAAATTATGTAATAAGATATTAACACTTTAGAGAAATTAAAAGTTGATAATTCATTGGCCACTAAATTTGAACAATATCAAGATCATTGAATGTTGGTAATCCTTGATTTATACGGTAATCATATTTCGTATCATGGCTCAGCTTCGATAGAATTTAATAAAGACACAAAAATAGTTGTTAAAATATAAGAGTTATAACTATCTATTTTTCTTTTATTGTTATTTGTAATATTGAATAAAGAACTAACTATTTTAAACTTGGACGTGGCATAAAAGTCATGCAATAAGAGTAAGAAAATTGTCCTTAAAAAATTACATAAGTTTATATAAGATAACGTTATAGTATGTATAAGCGAATATTAATAATTTGATAAATTTTACGATTAAATTTATGAGCAAGATTATTTTAAATATTAACATGTCAATTAAAGATGTGATAATCTCTTTTACTAATATACTATTTCAACATATATAAGCTATTTTTTGTGAATTTATGATATTAAATTTTTATTTTTAATTTAAATACATGTAGTTTTTTGGTTGAAGTAAAACAGGTTACGTTATGCAAATTTTTTAATATTTACGAGAAAAATAGACGAAACACATGCTTTAAATTATAATATCACAAGAAGAATAAGAGGAATAATATAATCATATTGAATAGCGTAGGTATCTTATAATATTTAATGATACTGTAATTAAGTTATATATATATAAATTATTTTTTGTTATAAATTTAGTTTTTAAGTAATTAATTAATATCTATTTTTTAAATAAATAAAAAATTTAAAAACTCTTTTAAACATATTATAGTTTTTCTACAGTTATGCGATTTAAAATATGCAGTTATGCGATTTAAAATATGCAATTAGGCTAGTAGAAAATTAAAAAAAAATCTTTTCAAGAGTTATACCATTTTAAGTCAGTTCTAACCTAGAACCAACTTAAAATTTGAAGTTAGTTGACGTGTATGATAGACTTTAAACTTTAAGTCGGTTCTATAGATAAACCGATTTAAAATTTTAAAATCGATTTGAAAATTAAAGTTACATCAATTTAAATTAGTCCAGTTTCTTTTAAATCTGTTAATAATCGATTTAAAAACATTTTTTTATAATAATTAAAAAAAAGGAATTTAGTACTTTTTTATAAAATAAAAAAAGTTAAGAAATAATATATATGCGTCAAATTAAAAACAAAATTAAAGTTTTACATAACTAAATAAATATATTAACGAATTTAAGATATTTATGCCGTTTATTGTATCAAACCAGTGTTCAACTAATACAAGTAGTAGGTGACGGAAAAAGTTAAAATGAAAAATTTAAATTATGCATATTTAGTTACAATATAAATTAAAATTGCTCTTTTTAAATAACTAATTAAAATTGAGTTTGAATTACATATTTATCGTGTAAAATTGTAAATAGAATGATATATACCATAATCAACGGTGCAAGTAAATTTAATAATATATTAAATTAAATTTAATAATTAATTATATGTAGTTGTGGTAGGATAAATAAAAATTTATGAGATGCGAAATTAACTAATTAATTTAATTAACTAACATAATATAATAATAAATTATTATATAAGTGATAATGGGCTAAAAATGTATATTTTAAATGCGTAAACTAATTGAAATTTCTGTTTCAAGTAACTTAACATTAAGAATTATTTATATTAGTTAAATAAATATTATTTATATTAGTTAAATGAATATTATTTATATTATTTATAATAATTTTATAATTATATGATAAATAAAATAAATAAAAAAATATAAAAGAATCAAAATTTAATTTTAGCAATATTTTTTTCTGGAAATTTCATGAACATGTTGACAAATTTTGATCATCTCTGAATGAAATGATTTAAGTTAACATGAAAATATAATTAAATGATGCAAAATATCATATTTTATAGTGAATATAAAAATCTAATTAATTAAAGGTTAAAGATGAATTAAAATTCAAAATATATTGCATTTGAATGTTTGTTAAATTGTTTTTATAAAGTATCAAATTAGATAATTTTTTATTCTGAAAAAAGATAAATATCAAGATACAACTCATATTTTTAAAAGTTTTTGTAAATCAATTATCTCTTAGAAAAATTGTAAGATAATATTATAATTTAGCAAATCTTCTTACTCTAACACTATAAATAGATGGGGTATTCAACAATTAAGAATCATCAAAAAATTATAAAAATCTATTACTTTTTGTCTAAAATTTGTCAAATGATTTTTAAATTGATTTAAAGTTAGAACAAAGTTAAAAAGAAACCTAATTGTGTAATTTTTTTATTTTTATTTTTGTTCTTATAAGTGTTTTATAATTTACAATTTTATTTTAAAAAATTATTTTATTTACCTTTTTCTATATTCAAATATTATATTCTTCAGTTTTTTATATAATTCAATTGTGATTTATTTATGTACAAATTTTAATTTATAATTATTATATTTATTTTATAAATTAATCTTTTATTATGATATTATCGTTTTAATATTTTATCGTTCTTGAATTGCTCATAATAATAAATATTACTTGTTCTAGGTTAAAAAACATATAACTTATAATTTAAATATATTGTTATATTTTAGTTAACTAACATAATATGATAATAAAGTTATTATACAATGAATCAAATATTTATTTTATTTTTATAAAAAATAAAAAAAATTATAGAGAAAATAATTAAAATAATAACTTAAAAACTTATAACCATCAAAATAATTTTTTATGTTCAATTTATATATTTTTACTATTAAAAAAATACAACATATCATTCACTTTAAACGTTGTTAAAATTAAATTATTTAGATCCGTTTAATATTAAATATCATTCAATTGAATACTTTTAATATCATTAATGTGTTATTTTTATTTTTAGGTTATATAATTTTCAAAAAGTAATCAAACAATTACAAAAAGAAAATTTTGTCGATCCATTTCCATTTGCCTTTGTTCTGGCTGCTATAAAATTGTATGGGTGTTTTTTTTTATTTTTATTAATAGCAAGAAGCAGAGAATAAGATTTAAGACAAAACTCGTGTACGTAGCTAGGATATACTATATATAAACATAAAAGTAATGTATTTAACAGACAATGGGTCATTGGTATACTCGAAATTTTGTCCTGTGAATGTTAAATATTTTTGATGCGATAGAGTTAATGAATAATATATATATTTATGAATATTTACGGATGATAATGTCTTATAAATTCTGAAATAATTAAAGAAGTTTGACCATTAATTAGAGTAATGAAAGTGCAGATATAGCATCTGAAGCAGAAGTGGAGGATGGAATTAGCATCACTTTGGTCGGCCTCTCAGGAAAAGATGAATTTCTTCCCATAAAAGTAGCATTAGTGTGTTAATGACGACAGAGAATAATAAAATAAGCAATTGTTTTAATTATATTTATATGTATATACACTTGACCTCTTGTTGTCTTAAATTTCAACACAAAGTACACAATATGGTTGTCTATCAAAGCCAACCATGATAAATATTTTCCTTTACCTATGAAAAATTCACTTTCATGCTTCAAAATATTATTTGATATTAAAAAAGATGCTAAAGTGTACAAAATGTTACTTTTTCACACGTAAAATATCGTTTAGGACTCTTACTAATAACTAAAAACATGTTTAACATATATTTAAAACATTACACGTAAATAATGACCTTAAACATAAGTTGAATTAAAGCAGCAAAGATTATATCAATTTTATATCACTTATGAAATTAAGTGATAAAATGTTTATAAGAGTTAAGTATTCTCTAAATAACAAGATACGTTTTAAGATGTTTGACAACTATATCCTAAGAACAAAGTTGTAACGTCCTGATGAATTGTTTAAATCATAATTGTGGGTCTATTGAACTTACAATTATGTACAAAAATAAATAATATCGTACCATGTGTAATAGGACCATGTCCCGTTGTCAGCTGGATGGAGTTATCCTCCTACATCATGAATTTATTTAAATTGGTGAAAAATTGTTTCATGTATATTTTTGAGATTTTTTTTATAAAATAAATATTTATATATCTTAGATTTAATTACATGACATAATTCGTATTTTTTAATAATGTAAAAAATATTTTTTTTATTTAAAATTAAATTAATGTATATACACTGTCCATATATATTGAGTAAAACTTGTATATATTAGAAAGTAAATATGTGACAGTTGTTATAAAAGAAATTACAAAAAGTTAAACGTATATTTTTTTTTTAAGATAATTAACATTGTAAAGTGTCAAAAAATCTAAGTTATATATAAGTGAGGGCATGTCCGATTTCTTTGGTTATTATGTTATTTTACAATTTGATTTTATATGAATAAGTTTTGAAAATATGAAAATCTTAACATTTTTTTTTTCTAAAAAATCGATTTTTAATTTGATTTACAAGATTATTTGAGAGCTATAGATTTGATAATTTTAAATCTATAATTTTTTTTATCGAAAATCATTTAACATTATAATTATTCTTAGAATCAAATATAAAAATTATGATATATATTATATAAGTATAATAAGAGATTATAATATGTATTTTAGATTTATAATCTTTTTTTACAAAAATAAACTCACGATACAAATCAGATTACACTCAACCAAACAATCCATAATAGAAACAACCAGAAATTATAACTAATAAAAAATTTAATATATATAAATATTATAAATATAATAATATATATAAATTAGTTCAATTTTTTAGGTTATGCAAGTTAAAACTTTCCACTGATCTTATTAAGTAGATTTTTAATTTTTTTTTTGACTTATATTAGACCACCAACCTATAAATAAAAAAATCATGCTTACTACTCGTAATAAATTTATATATAATTATAATATTTTTATTTTTTATTATACGATCTCATTATACAGTAAAACATATAATTATATATATATATATATATATATATATTATGTAATTAGATTATTTAATACTGTATAACAAAGTGACTTTATAGGCCATAAAGAACATCAAACTGCACTATACTTGTTTCACAAGCTCCACAAATGACGACCATTTTCCTATAAGTTTTTAGGCATCACCCATCAAACAAATACTCTGATTTTCAGAGAAGGAAAGGCCGAGATAGGCTATCATTCACCGGGTTCACTTTTGGGCCTATAAGTGAATTCTTTCACTGCATTGGGCCCAGATTTATGGGCTGCTTAGCCATGTGGTAGATCGTTCCTCAAAGCCTCCAGCTGATTATAAAGGCTATAAATGCAAACTTGATTTTCACAACCGATGTGATCTTTATAGAATCCTCTGGTTTTGGTGAAAAAAAAAACAATTTGACAAAATTTCTTCTTAGATTTGGATACAGATGTACATTTACCCTTGTATTCAAGAACAATAATAAAATAGATGTACATGCTCACTTACTGTTGTACTTATGTACATATAACCTGCTACTATATATAGCGAATTTTAAACATTTACAAGTTGTACACGAGCTAATATAAGGTTATACATTATTCATGTACATAAATTATAAGTTATGTACATGTAATACACAAGCTTTATGGGTGATTTTGAGACATTTTCAACCCAAATTCGCACGCAATTTAGGGCCTGAACTTGCAAGATCGTTTTACAAAATTTGATTGCTCCCTTTGCCATCAATTGTATTTCAAAACAAGGTACATCTCATTGACACTTCTTACCAAATTATTTTTGAGATACAATATCCACACTAACTCAGGTTATCATAGTTAAAATCTATCAAGAAAACCGAAATAAATAGATAACTTTTTTGATAATAACTGAGATTATATTAATGACGTAAGGAACATTATTGGTGATAAAAATACAACAAATGATAATATTAATTTAGATGAACATAACAAAAAAATAATATTTTATTATGAATAAATTATCGGATATAAATTTTTTTAATCTTTTATTGTGTTAAAGAGTTTCAATAGATATAAATATTTCATGTTTTTTGAAAAGATTTTCAATTGATGATTTAGTTAAGTATTAAAGTAAAAAAGAATACAAAGCAAATAAGGAATACCTCAAAAGTAACTCCCATAAGATAACATAGTACAACTGCTATACTTCTCAAATGAAACATTGTTGTATTTAGAAATATGAAGTTTAATTTATGTTGTACTTTTTTTTAATATATGTTTAAATGAAATTATATATATAATTTGTGAACGATTTTTTTTATATGTGAAACATACAGTGATGCAATAAAAATGACAGGAGAATTGGAGTCGAGAATTTTGTATTGGTCCAAGTCCAAGTTGCTTAATGTGCAAGTGAAATTACAGATATCATAATAATGTCTTTTAAGGAAATTAAAGTAGGTCCTTTTTCACAAATTATTACATCTTTAAAGCAATAGTTCCATAAAGAATAAATAACTATTAGACAGACTCCCTGTGACAAAAGAGTGGTTTTTACTGCTACTGCATTTTCTAAGTATCATTGCAATACTTTTTGAACGAATCATTGATAACCGGAAAGAACAAGGAAATGATTTTTGGAGACAACTCTCTTTAGATCTTTAGTCTTTACTTACCGCATAATCCAATCAACTGTTATATATGGTAGTTGGGAAATAAGCATAACGATAATTATGGGATTTTTGCTTGATAAGGTTAGCATTAAACAAGTTACTTTAATTATTATTTATAATTTATAATTTTTTTAAAATATATATCAATATATTTGATAACCATTCTTATTTAAGGATATTAAAAAAAAAATATTTACGAGTTGTTTAGATTAACATTATGGTTTTAGATTTGAAAAGTTTAAAAATAATGAATTTTTTTTGCTATTATTTATAAATTTTATTTTTTTAATTATTTTCTTCAAATATTTATATCTACAAAAATCATAAAATTTGATTTTTTCTCTAAAAAATATTAAAAATCAGAAATCTAATTCCATTTTTTAAAAAATTCATGAATCATCTTATATTTTAATAATAATTCCTTAAAATAATAAAAATTAATATAAAAAATTTATTACCAAAATACTATTAAAAAATAATCAAAAAAATCAAAAATTTAAAATCAAAATAATTATCAAATTATAATAATATTGAATTTGGATATAATTAATAAATATCATTTATGAACGTATATCATTTTCTCGTAATTTAATTATATTTTTTATTTTTTAACATTTATTCAAAATAAATATTTTATATAAAAATTAAAACATTAATATAATATTTATTTTACTAAATTATTTAAATATATATTGATATTAATTTTTATTATTATTTAATATATGTTTTAAAGTGAAATAAAAGTATATTGAGAAATAGCCTTATATGATCTTTTATCAATATTTTTATTTCAAATTAAACCCTAATTTATACTTTTATTAATATTCTCATTATACTTTTAATTAACATAAAGTTAGACATATATTCAACTAAATACAATAGAGTTTAACATATATCTAACTAAAAGTCAAAAACCTTATTTTAAAAACATTTATTTAATTTTACATAATTGAATTGAACAATTATTCAACCAAATATATGGATAAATATAAAAAAAAATATGTGTAATTAATTATTTAGAAACATATTAATTAACGATCAAAGTCATATACTAATTAAAATTTGGTTAGATGATCATGTATCGAATTTTGTTATGGTGAATATGATCATTGATCAATCAAAATCACACTAAGATCCAAATGTGCTTCGATGAACATGGTCATTAATTGACCAAACTCCAACCTATTAGATAATTGTCGATTTAGTTGGATATGTATCTAATTTAATTTTGACAAATAAAGTTATTGTTTAATCAAAATCTTATCAATTGGATAACTATTTATTTTAATTAGTCATGTGTCTAATTTGGTTCCAAAGAGTAGAGTCACCAATAGACCAAACTCAAGCTAATTGGACATGTGTCCAACTCGATTTCAACAAATGGGATCACCAATCAACAAAACTCTTGTTAACTTGACAACATTTTAATTCATTAAATTTAACCAATATCTAATCAAAATTAAATAATATTTGTTAAATAAAAATTATGATATTTTTATCATTTTGGATAAAAAATCAAATTAAAGGGATCATATCTAATCATATATGATTTTTTACTAATACATGATTATAAGAATAAAAAAATCAATCTAATTATTTAAAATTTTATGTTTAATAATAATAAAATTATTATTTTTTAATTATATGTATATAAAATTTATAATATTAATATATATTTAATTTTATTAATATTTGAGTAACCATTAATGTCCATGGTTCATAGCTTACAGATATATTCTAAAAAAAAAAGTCACTTTTTAAAGATAACTATAAATTTAATTAAATGTGAATAAAATGTGGATCTGACGTATAACGTAAATTTTTAAATTTATAAAATACAACTTTATCATTAATACATTTCTTCCCCATAAATTATTTTTAACAAGTTTATTTTAATTACTAAATTTGACTTTAAAAAAATGTGATAACCCCCATCCTATCTAAAATCTAAATGTCTAATACTTGATCAACAAACATTAACCGACAAGAGAACTTGTCTTAAATTCAAAGTTATATACAATTATGTATGAATATGTTTTTCTTTAAATAAACGACTAATTCTAATTTCAGGGGCTTGAACCTAATCATATTTAGACTATTTATTGATGTATTATAATTTTATAAGACGATTTTCCTTTTAAGATTTGTCTTCAAATTTCTACCTATGCGTTCACTAAACTCTTTCTAAAAATTCATTGTGCCGGTAGTGTTTTCATAAGACTGATTTTTTTTTTTAATTGAGTATTTTGCGGAAAGAAAATTTTTAGCCTCTACGGTACATATATTGATTTAACCTTAAAAAAACACATATATTGAAACCAAAAGGCAAAAATAGTTATTTAAAATTTGAGAAGTTGGCTCATTTGAAATTTTGGAGAAATACTAATATTATTTAATATTTTAGGTATTTTCACATCTATAATCTTTATATCTTGGTGTGTATCATAATTATTTTAAAAATTATAGAAATAATTTAATTTTCTAAATAATATTGACACATGATAAAATTAAAATAATGTGTGTAAAATTAAGTTCAAAATTATATGCTCATACAAAGATTATAAACATTCGTTATTTTCGTAAATAAAACATTTGAATGCAAACTTATATTTATGATTGTTATCAAATCTATCAAGTAAAATTGAAGAAATATCATAGTCTTGAGTAGTGAGACTTCAAATATATCTTTTATAACTATCATAGATATGATTCTACTTATTCATCCACTAGCATATATTCACAAGATGAATCAAGAAAATTTGTATTGTATTGTAATCACAGTACTCAAATAACGCATATTTATGTACTATTACATACATATTTAAGTGTATTTATTATAGGCTTTTGGTTGAATCAATTATTATGTTGTATGATTGAGTTATAAGACTTTTTAGATATAAGGATCGATCCCTCTAATAGATGAATCGATCTCACTCTGGGCTAATCTCTAAACGATCCTTAACCGATCGTGTCAAACTACGTAACTCTAAAAAAATGATGTCTAGAGAGAAGGATTAATCCCATTTTCAGTTGGCATAACTCTTTTTGAGAGAGATCTATTGTTCTCATAGAGGGAAAGATTTTTCAGACGAAAATTGATCAATTTTTTTTCTTATTTTATGTGTTTTTAATCTTAATCGGTTGCCAACTTACTATTATATTTTGACACATTATGAGTGATGTTTTTACATCTAGATTTTGTTTAACTACATCATTCGTCTCTTATAATTTGTACACACAATTATAGAATAATTTTTTGGAACATTAGGTTTTTATTGTTAGTTTTTCTACTCTTTTGCTCTTCTTTATTTTAGCTTGAACTTTATTATCTCATCTTAGATATTTATATAATAATACTATCATAGATCTAAGTATTCTCATTGATTTTTAATCTTTAATTTTATATGATTATGATAGTATAAATATGAGATTATTTATTGAACTTATGTTTAATTGAAGTTTTAAAATTCGTTAGTTGATTTAATTTATTTATTATATATTTTGAATCATTTGATTATGATTATTTATTATTAAATATGTTATAAAACACACACAAAAACTTGTGTTTTTTTATGTTAATTTTGGTTACAAGTTGATCCGTAAACGTGTGTGATTGATGACGAGTTAATTAGAATATTGATTAAAAAATGTGAAAATAAAGTAAGAGTTTCTAAGTTAAGTACATTAAGGTAATACCTTAAAGAATATAGCATAATATTGAGTTTGAAGTTTTTCTCTTAGTTAATAGTTATGCCTTAAATTGTGAAATTTCAATCCCTAATATTACTCTGAAATTAATAGGATAAAAAGAGTCTTAAAAAGTTTTCCTTTTCAATTTTTTTTATTTACAAAAGCAAAAGGGAAAAATGTTGGGAGAGTTCATTTTCTCTCAATTTTATCAGCAAATCAAACACTTTTTCTAAAAAAATTTAATAAAAATTGATTGATTAAATTTATAATCATAGAAATAATATAATTTATATATGTATAATTTTAAAATTTTGATAAATTATTTTATATTGAATATTATTTAATTTAAAACAATCATTTAATTTTATTGGTTATTTTAAATTTTAAGTGTATTTTTTTTTGTAATTTAAAAATAAAAAAACTTTTTCTCCGTATATTTTTTCTTCGTACTTTCCTTAAAAAAATTATTGATAAGTCAATTTAAATACGAAATTAGAAGGTTTTATTGGTTATTTTAAGTTTTAAGTGTATTTTTTTTTTGTAATTTAAAAACAAAAAATCTTTTTCTCCGTATATTTTTTCTTCGTACTTTTCTTAAAAAAATTGTTGATAAGTCAATTTAAATACGAAATTAGAAGGTTTTATTGGTTATTTTAAGTTTTAAGTGCATTTTTTTTGTAATTTAAAAACAAAAAAAAAACTTTTTCTCCTTATATTTTTTCTTCTACTTTCCTTAAAAAAATTGTTGATAAGTCAATTTAAATACGAAATTAGAAGGGTGGAAAAATGCTAAAATTCAAGATTGAATGCACTATTTAACCGTGACATACAATCATCTCATTACACAATAGTTTACAAATTTAAAAAAAAATTGCAATTTTTATCTTGTTTTTTTTTTCATGGTTGTATATGACCATTTGATATTAATGTGATAAATGAATGTTAGTTCGCCATTCGGCCAACTGTATCTTCAATAACACCCATTTAAGACTCAATTGGTTTTCCCACTCAACTAGAACATCGGAATAATCAATGCCTAATGAATTATTTCCCGAACAAGAGAGAAGGAAAATACTAAATAGTACGGTTGGTAGTATATATTATTTATTATTTTTAAAATATATATTTTATTAATAATATTATTTTTCTTTATATTAAATATTAAGTATTTATTTTTTAAAAAAATAAAATTATAATAATTTTAAATTTTATTAATTTAAAGTATCAAATCAAATCATAGTATATTTTATAAATAATAGATAACTTCTCCCGTATACTTCATGTTTGAAACTTACCTTGTGACATAATCTTCCTGAATTTGCTCAACTAAATTAGAATTAATTATATCACATAATTTTGTTGGTAGACATAATTTCATTTTTAACATTATTTTATATGTTTATTTTTTATAACATAAAAAACATTATTTTATACAAATTTAAAAATATAATATATATCCTTTTATGAAACATTAAAAGTAGAATTAATAAAATCATATAATAATCGTAACATCAAACTATTAAGGACAAAAATAAGGCTCGCTAGAAACATGAAAACTATGCACAAATTAAAAGAAAAAAAGTGTTAAAAATAAATTTAAAATAAGTAAATGTTTATAAATTTTAATAGAGTTTTAAAGAATTTAGATATACTTTATTAAAATTTTAAAAACTTTATATAATTTTGAATGGATTTGTATGATTTTTTTTCTTCATAAAATTGTATACATATTTAAGAATTTTTATAAAATTGAATATATTTTAAATTTTTATCATATATCGCTTTCATTGTATTCTAAATTATTTTATAATTTATTAATGAACCCTATATAATTATAAAAAAAATTCAATGTGTTATTATGTATTTTATTTTAAAAATTAATAAAATTTATATTCTTTTTTAAGTTACAAAAATATCAATAATTTCATAAAAACAAATACAGACGTGCATTAAAGAAAAATAGGCACATTTACAGCTTAACTTATAATAAAATTTATTATCATGAAACCCTTAATCCCTAATAATTACTGTTAAAAAATTATATTAAAAATTATATTTTAATATGTGAGAATTAATAAATAAATAAATAAATTTTTAACCAATTGTAAATCAATTTTATATTTTTTGATGATTTTATATGGTATTATTTAAAAAAAAGTAACTCAACCTTAGGTTGGTAATTGGTGGTTGGGATCAATAAATATAAAAATAATAAAAATAAACACATAAAGAAGGGAGAAGAAGAAGGAAAGAAGGAGAAGAAGAAGAAGAAATGAAAAGAGTTAAAAACAATCTTTAGAAATTTTACGAGGAAATATGTTATTTGTGATAGATTTTATTTATGCATAAAAAATATTAAAATCCTCAGAGTCTCTTATTAAATGAAGTTTTTGAAATTCATTAATATTTTAAAAACTCTAATACTTTTTATAAACATTTAAAACCCCTTCAAAAATTTAATTGAATGCAACTAAACTTTTACAAAAATTAAAAAAAAAACTATTAAGGTTTACCAAATATTTATTTGAACCCTTGTAAAGTTGCTATACCAATGTGATGCACCCGAGAGCATCCAAATCAAAGAAAATATTGGTCTGAATCATCACTGCTCACTAGAGGTTGATATTTTAATTATAAATAGTTAAAATTATGATTATTCATAAAAAATTAATAATTTTTACTCAAAAATAATCGGTCCATAAAACGTAGACTAAACAATAGTTAATTAAAATTGAAATATAAAAAATATATTTTTAATAATAAAATACACAATATTTTAAATAATTAAGTTAAATTTTATTTATTCTCACTTTTATTTTAAAATATATACTAAATAGTTAAAAAAAATAAAAATTAATGTAAATATTTTAAATAATTTAACGTAGTAAAAATTATGTTAATATTTTTTTTAAAACTAAATATATTTTTAAATAAATGTAAAAAATAAGAAACATAGTAAAACTATTTCTTATTTATAACTGTCGGTTATTATCTAAATGTACTCAAAATTAATGTGAAATGATTATGATTATTAATACAATCGTTCTCTTCCGTCCCATGCACATTTCTACTCCTTACCCCTTTGGTCATGTGAGGATGAGTGAGACGCCGACAATGCCCCTTTCATTGCTAGGTTATTGTGAACCCTATCTCTACCCCTCCATAATGTTAGACACTTGAACTCATTTTTATCCATTTTGGGATACTGTTAGATTTAAATTCCAAAAAAATAGGTTTGATTGGTATCTATTGGTGTAATTTTGTATATCCTATATGGTAAATAAAGAGTGGTTTCAATCAACAAAAAGTCTTTTGGACCAAGCCTAATAATAAGCATTAAATTATCAAATAAATATGATTGCGATATAATTAATCCTTAATTATCTTAAAGATCCATTTTCAATTACGATAGCCATCAAGCTAATTTCCCCCCTATATATACTTATATATTTATACAATTAAGAGATATAACTTAATTTGAAATACATGTCTCAAGAAAATTATAGTTAAATATTTTTTTTTCTTATAATCACAAAACAAGACCATAAATCTCCTATAATTTTTCTCATCTCTTTACTAATTTTAACATTGAGAGCACCAAAAACTACCCTCTACACGATGATATGCGATCTTAATGGTTTGTTCATCTTATAGATCCACGGATGATAATTTTATCTGATGTTGACAGAAATTAATATCAACGTTCTCTAATACTCGAAACCAATTAGAATTGATAAAACAGACAATTATATTTAATCTTTTACTTTTTATGGATTTTATTTAATAATAATAAAATTATTTATTTTAATTAAATAAATTTAAATATGTTGTATCCTTTTTCTCAAATCATTTTAGACCCATAAAAACAATCACTTATTTATTGCTAATACATTTTCTATTTTTTGAAAAATACGTTATATTATTTTGTATTGAATTTCATATAATTAAATCTCATTTAATGCTAATTTTTTTATAATTGTTTTCCACTTGAATTCATGTGAATGCAAATGAATACGTTCGGGGCATTTTCTCATAAATTTAAATATTTTAAAGTTAAATGATAGAAATTGGGTGATTTATTGCGAGTATGATTGAATATGAAAATTAAATTAGTTGTATTTTCCTAAAATATTTCGTGATATACATAGTAATATTTTACAAGTTAGAACACCCGCATCCACACCGAGCAAAAGAAAAGAAAATAGCCCATACTCTTATAACAGAAATGATTAAGTAGGTGTTCAACATTACAAATAAGCAATTTTAAATCTTATGTTTTTCATTTATAAAATTAGTTTAATTGAAGATGCTGAGGACTTGTTTGATCGTGTATCTAAAAATTGTTTTCAAAAATTAATTTCAAGTTATTATTTAAAAATAATTTTTAAAAGCAATCAATGAGGTATTTGGCCGCCATTCGTTTCCGTGTTTTCATTTGTTTTCTAGAACAATGAAGAGGTTGTTCTTCTCAATATTTTGTTTTATAATTCACGTAATTTTAAAAAAATTATAATAACTTAAAAATATTAATTTTTATTTTTATTTTTAAATATAAAAAATAGTTAGTCACATAGATGATGTGTAAGTGGTACCAGATTGCACTGCAATAACTTAATCAGAAAAAAGCATAACGAGCCATTTGTTACAGACATAGATTATGAATGCTAAAACTTCATAAAAAAAAATAATTTAATTTTTTTTTCTTTAAAAAAAAAAAAAAAGACTCGGTACATGAAATAGTCAATTCCAATCAGTTCATGGAACTTCTACTCCACTCGTAAACAATTGAGATCCTCCCCGACCTGTAAATATCGTCCAAAAATAACAATTTAAAATTATTTTCAAATAAAAAAAACAGATTAAACCACCTATACCCCAATCAACTGAACACTTCAAGAACATACCCACAGGCCACAGCCCACCACATTGCTTTGTCCACTCTTTTTTTCCTTTTTTACCCCTTTAACATTCCTAGTGATTTCACTAAGGTGTGACAGAGCTAGGTGGAGTCCTGGATTCTTGAGGAGGTGTATGACCGTCCGATCCTTTAGATGGATCATCGGACGATTGTCTTAACCCATAATCACTCTCACCCCTATTCAGATCCTCAATCATTCTAACAACTTCTTGCATGTCAGGTCTCTGATCAGGTACAATGGACACACACGACATTGCAATCTGCAAAAGTTGAACCATCTCTTCTTCGATGTTGTGATACCTCATCAGCTCCACGTCAAAAACCTCAGCCGTCCATTCCTCTCGAACCACCGATTGGACCCACCGAGGCAAATCAATACCCTCCTCCCCTAGTGACGCTTGATTCGGTGATTTACCAGTCAATAGCTCCAACAACAATACACCGAAACTGTACACGTCGGATTTTAAGGTCACTTTTCGGGTCTCCACAACCTCAGGAGCTCGATAACCCGCTACCCGATTTGAAGGAGTTGATGTGCCGAATAATGGGATGAGTCCGAAGTCTGAAACGCAAGCGTCGTTGTCTTGGCGGAGAAGGACGTTGGAGGACTTTATGTTTCCATGGACCACCTTGCCGGTGACGTGGAGATGAGCTATGCCTCTTGCGGTGACCATCGCTATTTTCATGCGGCTGTCCCAGTCCAATGGGGTCCGACCCGAACCTCTGCTTCCTGCATTTTTTTAATTTAAATTCATAAAAACGGAGACATTTGTCAACATTTATGGAAGCCAGCATTTAATATGATTGAGAACCCCAAAAAGGACAAGCATTGCACTCGATTTGGGTAAAAATTATAGGCGCCGTGACTTTGCGAAATTTTAAGTCAATATTGTTGACAAATGCGTACTGTCAATTAAAGATAGATTAAATAGATTTTTTTTAATAAAAAAGTTATTAAATTTTAATTTACTATTTTTATATCATTAAATTATTATAATTTTTTTTTTACTTTCTCCCATTAACTTTTAAAAAAAAACATAAAAATATCATCAAAATTAATTAATTAAAAATAAATTATATGTATATTAATGATATTTTTTATGACATTTATAAAATTTCATCATATAATAAATTAAAATTTAATAATATTTTTATAATAATTCTTAAAAAATTTATTTACTCTTAGAAGATATAGATATATGGTACATGATTTTAACTTCATATTCGTTTTACTTTCTTCTCATTCTAATTTATATTTTTAACAAACTTGTTATTCTCTCTTTTAAGTTCTTTCATAGTATAAAAAAATAAAAAATAAAAAAAAATAATATTCAAAAAAATTATAATAACTAAAATAATATTTTTAATTAAATTACATTAAATATTAATCAAGTCTAAATAGTTAAAATTTAATGTGAAATGATATATCAAATTTTTTTTAATAATAAAAACATGAGTTAGAAATAAATGAATATTAATTTTATGGTAAAAATTTTAAAGATGTATTTTTTGTTGTTTTAAAAAAAATTCTAGTGACTTTCAAGTTGCAAGAGAAATGTTAGGGTAGCATATAGACAAATTTTAAAATATTATTGACATAATAATAATTAATAGATATTGATATTTAAAAAAAATTAAATATATTACCTTATAATTTAATTATCTAGGATTCATAGAAATATAAAATATTATTATAATATTAACAGAATTTTATCTGATAACCCAACCATCCTAATTAAATAATTATAACTTTATTCAATAACAATAAAATCAATGTATAATTAATAAAAACAAATCTATATTTTTAAGCAAATAATAACAAAACGTATGCAGTATCTTTATCAAAATTCTTATCCATATAGTTATGACAGTTTTTTTAAGGTAAAAAAAATATATATTTTTTTCTTTTTAAAAAATATTATGTCATCAAATTGTTGCAAAATTTTACGTTGCTCTCTTTTCACTAACAACAATTCTAATAATAAATTGAGACACATGAAATTGTGCATTTAGGTTTACTCAAACCCTCGATTCAACGACCATTCCTCCAAAGAAACACATTTTCCTTTTGTTTTATGTTGTAAATTTTCTTCTTCTTCTTTTCTTTTTCCTTTTCTTTTAGAGTCTGCAGTGTATGGACTTTTTAAAAAGAAGCCAAAGCTCTCTCTCTTAACAAATAATGTAAAAGCATATTAATAAAAGAAAACAATAATAATAATAATAATAATAATAATATAAAAGCATGGGAATGATTCGGTATGACAATGGCGTGATTTATGAGAGCTTGCTGCATTTCATGAGGAGTTGGGGACACTTGATTTGAAAGAGAATAACAAATTTGTAAAATATAAAACAAGAAATTATTAGCTTATCAATATATGTTTATGTGATATTTAATGTAAATAAAATTTAGTTAAAAAAATTTACTTCAAACAATTAATAATACCTTATATAACGAAGAAGATGCTATTGAATATTTATTTTTTTCAAAAATAATAATACTTGTATTAAAATTGAATTTCATTTAACTAGATATCATATCACTGAATATTTTAAAAATAATTAATAATATTTTTTTTATATGAGACGCAGTTTAGAATGTTTTTTTTGCAGATAAGATTAAAGAAATGGAATCCATAAAAACCAGCGCCAAATTAATTGAAAGATACTTCCCAACACCTTTACAGCTCTAAGACCACCATGTTCACCTCAATTCAATGTCAAGCTATTGATTATTTCAAGAACATACATCAATTAAATTATCTCCACTTTTATAGGTCACGATTATATTATATTATAATCCTTATAATAATTTTATTGAATATAAGCATCACTTATTGATTAATATAACTTTTTAAAATTATTTATTTTCATAATTAATTATTAGTTATTTATAGTTTTCAAATAATTATTATTTTAATTTTACATTTTATTAATTTAAAATACAAGAGCAACGATTTTTCTGAGTATTAAAAATAATTTTTTGAATCTAAAATCATTATATAATTTACATATTTACATAATTTTACTTTTTAACCCACTAAAATAACATATTTTTTATATTAAAAAAAAATGCACGTAGGTTACATTTTTTAACCTGCATATTTATTTAAAAATATATCTATATATTTATTAACTTAATCCAATTAATAATAAATTATATTCCTAAAAATTCGAAAGAAAAACAAGACATCAACATTCATGGACGGGAAAAAAAAATGCAGAGAATTCAGAAACATACCGTGGAGAAGAGAAGACAAACTTCCAGAAGACATGTAATCGCAGACAAGCAATTTCTCATCCTTGGAATAGTAAAATGCACGCAATGGAACTACATTTTCATGTCTAATCTTCCCCAGATTCTCCATTTGCATTTCAAACTCTTTCTTTGTGACCACCACATCTTTCAATCTCTTCACTACCACAGTTGTTCCTTCTTCAAGTACAGCCTTATACGAAGTCCCAACACTCCCTTTGCCCAATACCTCAGCTGAAGCTCTCAACAAATCTTCCAAATCAAAACTGTAAATCCCACCTTCAAAGAAAACCAGCTTGTTCCTCTCTGTTTCCATTGAAGCACCTGTAACGTCGTCTTTCGATGACGACGTTCCGGCCTCAGTTGACGTTACCGCACGTGTTGTTGCCGTTGGCTTTGGTGGCTTCGCGGGTTGTCGACGCTGACGTTTTTTAAGGCAGAGGATGAGAATGAGAATTAGAAGAATGGCGAAAATAGATCCAAGGACAATTCCTACAATGGCTCCGGTTGAGAGTTTTTTGGACTTCTTGTGAAGTGAGTTTGGTGGTGGAGAATTGGAAGATGGTGATGGTGATGGTGTCGGAGCTGGAAAGAAAGGGTTACACGGAGGCAATGGTCCACCGCAGAGATCTAAGTTTCTGGTGAATGAAGAAGCTGGGAATTTCGTTAGGGTTTTGGGAATTGAACCGTTGAGCTTGTTGTTTGAGACATTGAAACCATCTAAACTTTCTGAGAATGAGATGCTGGGTAAAGTACCCGAGAACCCATTGTTCTCGAGGAAAAGTCCAGTCAACTGAGTCAAATTGTTGAGTGAGAATGGGATTGGACCTGAGAAATTGTTGGAGGATAGATCAAGCCGCGTTAAGCGAGTCAAACGGATAATACTTGCCGGAAATTTGCCTGTTAATTCGTTGTCTTGAAGATAGAGACTCCGAAGCATCCTTAAGTTGGAAAAATCAGAAGGGATGTCATCGGAAAGACGATTGGAGCGAAGACTTAAAACTCTGAGCTGGGTCAGCTGGCCGAGTGTGCTAGAAGGAATCGGACCCACCAGCCCAACACCTGGTAGACGAAGACTGTGAACGGAAGATTGGTTCGAATCACATGTTACACCGACCCAATTGCAGACAGATTCGGAGGAGTTCCACTGAACCCGACTCGCGTGAGGGACTTGTGAAATAAAAGCAAGGAGAGCTTGCTTGTCTTGAGTTGGCTCCGAGTAGACTCTTCCAGTTAGTAGTATAAACGAGACAAAGAAAGCCACCGCACACTCAGAGCCAACAATGACTCCCATTGTTCTTTACTTAATTTAATCTGGCAAAACTAGATACCAACAAATAATAAATATATGGGGAGCTTTTTGAGTGTTTTCAATCAGCTGTTTGTCAATGGTGGTTTATCTAGGCGGCTCTGAAAGAAACCAGAATTGGTTTTCCGACGAACGGCCATAAACAAGGAACAGATACAATGAGAAAGAAGAGAGAGAGAGAGAGAAGGTATCGGTGTATCACGAGGTCATAAAAAGTGAAATAAAAGCAGAGAGAAAAACAGAAGACATCGTTTTGATGGCAGTGGTGTGGAAACGTTCTCTTTATGTTAAGGATTTTTTTTCTTTTTTTTTTTAATTTGTCCCCAATTTCTCATCTGTTAAAAAATCTAGTATAATATGCATCTATTAATTTAACAGTATAATATATATATATATTACAAGAAGTGTTCTAATATTTTATTTTTTTATCGTTTATTATGTTATGTTTTTAACTTAACTTATATTTTTAAATAATTAATCAATTTAGCAAAAATTTTAAATAAATTAATTTGATATTTTTTCTTTTAATTTAATTAATTTAATATATAATATTATTTGATTTTACAATTTAAACTTTTATTTCACACCATTAAGAAAAGATAAGTTATTTATTTAATTTAATAAAAATATAAAATAAATACACTTTTATAATAATATGTTAAAAGAAATATAAAGTATCACCTTGAAATCAAATCTATAATTTTATATTTTCACGATGAAAATTTGAAGACATTAAGTTACAATTGTTCGTACAATAAAAAGTATTTTACACCTTCAAAGTTATCAAATAAAATAAAAATATGAAATAAATGTAGAATGCCAATTATCTACTAAAAGATATAAATTATAAAATAAAATATATTAAATAAATAAAATATAAAAAAATAAAAAAGTATATTATTCATTGTAAATTAAATATAAAATTAACAAACAAAATAAAAATATGAAATAAATACATTTTTACAAATCAATCATCAAAACAAACATAAATTATCAAATAAATAAAAAATGAAAAATATAAAATATAAAATACAAAACCAATATATATATATATATCAAATAAATAAAAATATAAATCAAATATAACGAATACATTAAAAATAAAAAAAATATAAATCAAATATATCGAATACATTAAAAATAAAAAAAATATAAATCATCAAATAAATACAGAAGACTCAATTCTTTTAGAAAATTCGTGCAAAACACAAATATTTACCTCCTCGTAAATGTAATAATTTATTCTAAGATTCTTGTGTGCCCATTAGATTTTATGAAATAACTGTCTTCCACGAAAACTGTTAAGTATACCTTGAGAATCCATAGTTTATTATTATGAGATGGAGATGAAGTTTATAGATTTAATTGTGTTAAACTTCATCAATTTTTCCTATTTTTAAAGTTTATAAATACTGAAAATGGTGCCAAAAGTAACGAAGTAAACTGAGAAACGTGGGAATCAATTCAATAATTAATATACCCTTGAACGATGAACACATATTAGTCACTTAATGAGACTAAATTACCTAATTTTATTAAATTATAGGATTTTAGCATCATGATTAAATAATTATAAATTAAACTGTTAAATTTGTTAAATTAAAATAATAATATAATTACTGATACTGTTTAGCTTTTTCGATTACACAAAAATATAATATTATATTTTTATTTAAAAAAATTTAAAAAATCAAAAGAATTAATAGGTTATTTTTTTGACCTACGAATATTACTCAAAATAAACCGAACCCAAATAACTTAAAATTGTTCAATTTAAATTACTTCGCTAATCAATTTAGTCTATTTTAAGCTTAACTCAAATCAAATTTATCTTTACTTATACAAGTTAATTTCATCAACTTACTTATGACATAATACAATAAATGATCAAGGTGTTCTTATTATAATAAATTGTACAAACTTAAAGATTATAGAGAATCACCATTTTCTTTTTTCATATAAATACATCTACCTTTCCTATTCAAATTAGTAATGATAATGCTACTACATAATTTACTTTTATATTTTCTACAATAAAGCTAATGTATGATACCATAGACTAGCTCGTCCTCCTCGTGATAGACATAATAAACTTAATACTATATTTTTTTATTTTTGGCACGTGTAACAATGTATTTTGTTTAGCTTGTGAAATGTCAAAATTCAAAAAACTTCATTTTGCTTCCTTACATGTTCTTATAGCTCATTTTTTTGAATTTTTTTGTTGATTTTTGGACCTCTTCATTTCTTAGTAATACTGGTGCTAAACACTTTATGTTTGTTGTTAATGACTATTCACGATGTACGAGGATATTCTTTCTTAATGTCAAAAGTGATGCTTAGATCCTATTTGAGAACTTTGTTACCATGGTTGATAGAAACTTCTCATATAAGTCAAATTGTGGGAGTGAGTTTCATTTTCTCACTTCCAAACTCAATGCTCAAGGTATTATTCATAGAAATATATGCCCTCACACATATGAACAAAATTGTGTTGTGGATTTATGCCATAAATGTGTAGTTGAAAGGCATTTAGCTCTTTTATTTCACAGTGGGGTACCTTTAAAGTTTTGGGTTTATGCCTTAAGATGTGCATTGTTTGTGTTAAAAGACTTCCCATCAAGGTTTCGTTATGTAAGAGTCCTTTTAAAGCCTTATATGATAAACAACTTGACTACACTTTCCTTAGATCTTTTGGCTTTATGTGTTTCCCTTACCTAAGATCATTTAATCATCAGAAGCTTGAGCCTCAATCTTCACCCTATGTGTTTATGGGATATGCTTTTCAACAACATAGTTATTTATGTTGGGATAAAGAGGTTGGCAAATTCATCACAAGTAGACATGTGAGATTTGATGAATCGATATATCCTTGTATTCAGATCTTACATCCCCTAACTGGGATGATGTTAAGCAATTTAATAGCCTCTTGTTTCCAGCCGCTTCCATTGGATTTACCCTATTCTCTAACTACAATAACCACCACGACAACTCCTTCTCAATCATCTAATTTTTCTTCTCTTAATCCAATTACTTTTGATGTTTCTAGCTCAAACTCTTAATCACTTCCATCCTTATTCTCTATGGACAATGAATCTCTAGTTACTTCTTCTTCTACACTAATACCCATTTCTCTTAACACATTTCCACCAGAGCTTCCTAGGTAATTATTTGTTGAATTATTATATTATCTCACTTTGTTCGTCTTTGATGCCCTCTCATTCCATGTTAACTCAATCTAAGATAGGTTCTCTTAAACATAAAGCCTAGTCAGTGATTTTTCCTTTGTTACTTGAGCCTAATAATTATATTGAAGCAAAGAATATACCTGAATGGGAAGATTCCATACAGAAAGAATTTGATACCTTAATGGCTAGTGATACCTGAACCTTGGTTCTCTATCTAGTTGGTATTGACCTTGTTGGTAACAAATAGATCTATAGAACCAAAGTAAGGAGTAATGGCTCACTCGATAAATATAAATTTAGGTTGTGACAAAGGGGTATGATCAAGTAAAGGGTATAGACTATGCCAAAACTTTATTTCTTATGATGAAATCTCAAACAATTCGAGTTGTTTTGACACTAACCATATCTAATAACTCAGAGTTGAAACAATGAGAATTATAGGAAATTGTTTATATGAATCAACCTTTGGGTTTTGAAGACAAGTAACATCCCATTTAGGTGTGCAAGCTAAAAAAGGTTTTATATGACTTAAAATAAACCCCACAGATTTGGTATCAAAAATTAAGCACAAGCTTGGCTACCTTGAGTTTTGTAAATTCAAAATCAGACACCTCTATGTTTCTTTATCAATCCAACCATCATCTCACTATTATGTTGATCTATGTGGACGACATTATTCTCAAAGGTAGTAATGTTGCATACATTGTTGAATTGGTTGTGATGTTAAACAACAAGTTTACTTTAAAGAATCTTGGTCATTTGTATTTCTTTCTCAACATTGAAATCACATAATATGGCATTTTGTTGCATATGACTCAAATGAAGTGCATCAGTGACTTGTTGTCCATAACCGGTTTTACTATCACTAAGCCACTTAAAACACCTATGTGTGCTAAGCCAATTATGTCCAAATTTGAAGGTGACACTCTCAATGATCCAACACTTTACGAATGCATTATAGGTGTCTTTTAATATTGTTTGCTCATATGACCTAACATAGCCTATGTCGTCAATAAACTATGTCAATTCCTGCATACACCAATAAAGGCACATTGGATAGTTGCTAAAAGAATCCCTTGTTACCTAAAGGGTACCCTCACTCATGGAATGTTGCTTCAACAATCAGATAAAATTGACTTGGTTGGTTTTACAGATTTAGATTGGGTTTCTTGTCCAAATGACATAAAGAGTATTGAGGGGTATGACATCTATTTCATTACTAGCTTTGCCTCTTGGATGGCCTCGAAACAAAAATCTGTTGCTAGATAGAGTGTTAAAGCTGAGTATAGAGCCATAGTACTTGGTTTTACAGAAATTGCTTAGTTACACTCTTTATTGACTGAGCTGCATATAAAAACCAATATATACCTATACTTTTCACATATAACATTACCGCAAAAACATTTAGCAGCTAACCTTGTGATGTATGCTCGTATGAAGCATGTGAAATTTAATTTTCATTTCATACGTGATCTAATGATGCGAGAACAACTCGATGTCAAATTTATTCTTCGAGTGAATAAGTAGCAGACATATTCACTAAACCATTAGGTGAAATAAATTTCATTTCAAACAAAACCAAACTCATAGTTCTACTAGTCCCACGTGTCAAAAACAACGACAATAGAGAAGAAACTGTAAAGATATTAGATTGAAAGTAGGTTTAATTAATATATATAATTGGTGTTTAGCGTTTGATGATATAAATTTAGTATATATATATATAAGAATTGAGAACAAAGCAACATATTGTTAATATATATATAATAAGATATTTATTAATAATTTATTTAATATTTTTATCTTTATATAGTTTTTTTATTATATTTTTAAATATTTATATTAAATAATTTTATATGTAATTATAATTATTTGATTTGATTATTAAATTTTAAATAAATTATTTTTATTGAACTTGTGATTAATCTATTTACTTTAGGATTTACTAGTTAATTTGACTTAAGTGAAATTTATTTTAAATCATCTAGTTAGGATTATTTGACACACAAGCATTTGTGTTTTTGTGCTTACATTTTTGTAGTTAATTCGATCTGATTAACGAGAAGTTTATTGGAACATTAGTTTGAATACCGCTCACGTTAATCTTATAAACTATAAAAACAGAACAATGACTTGTAAGCAAGGTACATTGAAGTAGTATTCTTAGAAGGATAACATAAGATCGAATTTGTACTTGAACATTTGGTTTTCATAGTGAAAAATTAGGTGGTTTAATAAACCGATGGTTTTACTCTTAGATCGTGATTGTAGCCTAGGTTGTTCTCACCTAAAAATATTATGTTATTCTTTTATTTTTGTACTTTATTTTTACATGCGATTGCATGCTCGATCACTTTATCTAAATTATTAAATTATAAATTTTTAAAAATTAAAAATAATCTATTCTATGTGTTAATTATTTCCGTATTTTATGAATTTTCAGTTTCTCTCTAATTACTTTATGTTTTGCTATCCTTGCGTCTTCTTCCGGGTAATAATACGTTAACTTGTTGGTATTCTTAACTTAAGAAAGGTTTGCGATTTGATTAATGGTTTATTTTATTTTATGCCTACGAATCCAAACGTCCCCTACTTTTCATAAATGCCAAATTAGGCTATCACTCTATTTGTTAATATAAGAGTACAGATTAGATAGAAGAGCGTCGGTGCTCTTTTTTAGCAAAATCGATATCAGGAGTCAATCTGTAATACAGAATGAATTATTAAATGACAATCAAGTCATGTTTGGTTGTAATAATACTTGTGACAATGGAATGGAATTCATAGTATATTACTCTTGTATTTGGTTTGGTCATTTTGCTTTCTCAGTCTAAGAAGTTTGGTCATTTTGCTTTCTCAGTCTAAGAAGTAGGCCAGCGAACACAACTATGGAAAAGAAATAAATTATTTCCTTCATCATAATACTATTTTGAAATAACAATAGAAATAATACTCTTAAAAGTTAAAATATACGATTATAAAAATAACACCCCTTTTATTAACCTTCAATCTTTTTACTATTAAAAAAAATTAATACATCATTTTATTTTAAATGTTATTAAATTAGATACAATTTAAATTAAATTAAAATTATTTAGACTCGTTCAATATTTAACAATATCTAATTAAATTTTGCTAATTATTATTTAAACTTTATTTTTGTTAATAGTATTATAAGTATTATTTTTCTATAATTTTCTTACTTTTTTTTTCCTAATGCTATGTTTCATTTTATGAGATAAATGTTGATAAGTCTACTAATTATTGCTATTATACCAAGTAAAATAGTTTTTGTAACAATTAGTACACTAATTTTAAAAGATGATAATTTAATTTAAATGATCTTTTTTAAAAAAATTAACTGCATTTGAAAACAAAATTATAAAACTAACCGTTTAAACGTATATTGTTAATTGATGATCGGCATTATTGACATAAATGATTTTTTTTCGGGCTGATGTATAAGACTCGCTGGTTTGATTTCGTTTTACAGAAGTCAATTGATGATTGACATTATTTTTACATAGTCTGGTGGCCATAGAGAATAGCTTCCAGATTTAAAAATAACCCCTCCATCCATTACCCCTCGCAGATACTAAAAAAAGAAAAAAAAAGATATACAATGAAATCTTAACAACAAACAAATCAATTTCCTTCCAAATATTTGAGAATTTGTAACCCAATTGTAAGAGAAGCTTAACCTATGCGATTCAATCAAATAACTTTCATATTAGAGTAAGCACACGAACATGGGAAAATAAAAAATAGTGCACACAGTTACTTATTATTCTTATTATCCTTTTCTGAACGTCTATTCGTACATTTTTTAAATCAAAACAAAGTTATAAAATAAAAAAGTTGCAAAATAGGTAGAACCGTAAAAAGAAAGGTCAAATGCCACAATATATATAGGTAGTTTTACAAAATATCTTAATCTACGTACAATCCTGAAGCTGAAAGCATATCTGATTATTGGCTTACAAACGATTTCCAGCTAGCTACTGGCTATTTATCTGCCCTCACTGTAACGAATAACAATAATATTGATCTTTATAATCATGTTTCTGTACAGCTTTCACACCTTACTATGGGTTGATGTTTAGCTTGTATACTAGAAATATATGCAAAGATTCTACACCAAAGTGTAGAATTCATTATTTTTATCTTCTTAGGAAGTTGAAGGATTTAATTGCAAATGCAAATATCGTTCCAAATAACAAGCAGAAACCCACCACCATTACTCCGGCAATGACCAAGAAATCATGTCTGTATCCAAAAACATTTTTGATTAAATGTCTTACTGGTATCAGCTGACTTCCATCTGATTGCTTCAAAAAATCGTTGTCCTCCCCATATTGAGAAGTCACCAGACCATAAAGAGTCCAGGCTATAGGGTTTGCCCAGTAGTACCATCTCCACCATATGGGGATTCTCTGAAAAAGTAGAACTAGTTAGTGCATGAGGTACAATACAGCTGATATAATGTACTTGTGCACAAATCTGAAGACCATCTATAATTGAATACTTCCGTAGAGATTCAAAGAATCAGTAAGAAACCTTGTTATACATTTTTGCTATTATGAGTGGGGGCACAACAAACCGTATGCTTAAGTACTCATCAATGAGCAGAAATGCAAAAGACAAGTTAAATGGATAAGAAAGAAAATAAACACGTCCTTACCTTGTGAGGAATCATAAAGCCGCTGAAAAGATTCCATAGCATGTAAAATGGAGCAGCAATGATGGCAGCCACATTGTGGTTTGGCGTGACAGCTGTTGTCATCATCCCGTAGAAGGTAAAGTAAAGCATGGTAAAATACATGAAGAAAATGTACCAAGTGAATTTCGAGAGAGTCCAGTCAAATGAAGCCATGGAGTAGAAAACTGTGCTGTAAATGATTGATTGAGCAAATACATAAGGGAACTCTATGGCAACCTGCAAACCAAAGCAAACCAATCAGCTTATTGTCAAAGATTTTACAAGTTTTCTGCTCTAATGTAGGTGTGAAAAATAACATAATTATATGATAAAGTGAATCATAAACCTGAGCAAGCGCATATGGCAAAGCCGAGTACATTCCAGCTGCCCTCTCTCTGTAAGAGACAAATCTTTCAACAGAAACAACAGGTTGAACAGCAGTAGCATTGGTAATTCCAATGAATAGGATTGCTACATACATTGATCCCATGGCGTTAAATATATCCTGCTGAGTCTCCCTGTACGAAGAATAAATACAACAAAGTAATGATAGGAAAATCATATATACCTTGATAGGTCAAGGAGTCTTTTTTCTCTTAAGTAAAAGAAGAATATAAAAAAGAAAAGATAAAAATGCACAATATTTATATTTATAATCCTATGAGAAATTATGGATTACTGTTGAATTATTGTTGACATGGTACTACAAATATTATCTTGAAAATTGTAACCTTTTACATTTTATTTAAAAATTCAGAGCAAGAGTCTGATTGGTGGGGACTCAGAAGCACAACTTCTACAAAAAATAACTGATCTATTAATAATAAAGTGTATAGATATGGACGGGAACGATTTTTGATATAATTATCCCTGAATCGAATTATAAAATCTATAATCGAAACCATCCGAAAACCGTTACATTTTTGGATGGCTTTTTATCCATGGATAACGGTTCAAGACGATTATTAAAAATACCTGAAAAAAAACATACCATTGCTAAAACAAATATATAATTTAATTTAATAAATATATAAATTAATTAAATAAATATAATTAATTTTGAATACGGGTGGATACGATTATCAGTATAACTGTACCTGAATCGTACATGTTGCTTCATGTTCGGTTAATACCCAAAACCGTATCCCTCCCCGAAATTTATCGAGTAAAAACCGTACCAATGGTGCAGATAACCCAACCTATAGTTTTTTTGTCCATTCTAATCTATTAACCCGTCCTTACATAATGAAATCAAAAGAACAGAGTGGTAATCCAAATTGAGCATGGAAACATATATCTAAACCCTTGGAGATTTATGATTAAAGAAAAAAAATTTGGAGAGATGCATGTAACAACATTATTCACTAAAATTTCCAAGGGTAAAAAAATAGAACCATACCTTTTCTGACCAAATCTCCAACATATTGTTCCAAGCATCAACGAGATAATGACAGTGTAAAAGAAACGAACTGCAGTATATTGTGGGTTTCGCCAATAAGAAAGGTTTTGCTTCCAAAGACAAGTCAGGAACTGTTCAAAAAACGACTGAGAATACTTGGTTGGGAAGTTCAACTCTTTCGAATTAGAACTGGGTTTGCTTAAGCTTTCAACCAATTCCTTATTACGTCTGAAATGAAGAAATCATTATATTAAAGAAAAAGGTAACTGTGTGTAAAAGCAACACAACTAAATTAAAGGAAAACTCGTACTGAAATAAATATGATCTTCGGTAAATTTCAGCAAAGTCCACTCCCAAGTGGCTTTCTTCAGATGATGAGGTAACATCGAGCATCCATGCAGCAGGGTTATATCCAGGCTTGATCTTTGTGACCCCTTCAACTCCCTGAGGTAAGAGATGGTTAAGAGTTTAAACTCAGAACATATTCAAAATTATTAAATTACTACTTTCTAAATATGGCATCCATTATCTGACCTGGAAATACTTTATGAGTTCACATGACCTGCGACCCAGTGGACCAGCATATATGAGCTCTCCACCACGCTTCATAAATAAAAGCTGCAATTAGAAATGAAAATTGTTAGATAAATGTTAGCAACAAATTTTTCTAAAAGCTAAGCTGCTAGGAGCTGGGTTGATTATGATTTTATATGTTATATTTAGGTCTTAACACTATGATAGACTAAGAAGACGAATGTGATGAGCTTTCACTTTAAGCAAAGTAGATAGTTTTGAAGACCTATTAAATGTAGTTAGACATAATCTCGGATTAGATAGTAGATAGCTTTTATAAGGTCAACCAAGTAAAGAGAGACTTTATTTCTTTAAGGTAAAGGTAAAAGTAAAAGAAAGAAATACCTATTTAATATTAGGGAAAATTTTAGAGTTAAGAATGTTCAAACCAAATTTTTCTAAAAGTTCAAAAAGTTAGGAGATGGACTATGATCTTATATGTTATATTGGGTCTTAATAATAATTAAGGAGTAGGTTATATAAATAAGGTGTTTCCACATTTCCTCGAAATGTAGTTACGATTTAAAGATATTTCCTAAAAGAGAACTGAGGTATATGTTCTGTGTTGGATCGGAAGTTCATTTAGTTCTTTCATTAGCAAAAAATCTGAATGTAGTACTGATGCAGAGCATTCTACTGAGAAAAATATACTAAGGCAAAAGAGAAATATGCTTGCTTATAATTAAATATAGAAACATTTTTACGTAAAGCACCAGGGACATACGGACTAAACTAGACAAGTTGACGAGCTAGCAGAGATTAACAATTAATATATTTTGTATGAAATACCTCATCAAACGATTCAAAGATGTCAATGCTGGGCTGATGTATTGTGCACACTATAGTTCGTCCAGTATTAACAATATTTCTCACAGTCCTCATCACAATGGCTGCAGCTCTAGCATCCAACCCTGATGTTGGCTCATCCATAAATACTATTGAAGGGTTGGTAACAAGCTCAACAGCAATTGTTAATCTCTTTCTTTGTTCTGTTGACAAACCATCAACCCCAGGTAGACCAACCAATGCCCCTTTCAGCGGTGTAAGTTCAACAAGTTCCATGACCTCATCGACAAAAGCCTGGAATTTTAAGCTGTGGTAAGCATGCACAAGGAAGAAAATACAAGGAAAGTTAAGAAAATACCTTCTGCGTCTCCGAATCAACCTCAGATGGTAATCGAAGCCAAGCAGAGAATAATAATGATTCCAATAAAGTCAAGCAGGGGGAGTGGATATCGCTCTGCTCACAGTAACCTGAAATCCTTGCAAATGTTTCCTGTCTTTTGGGATAACCAGATATGTATATGCTTCCTTCTATGACACCACCAGTTTTCCTGCCAGCTAAAACATCCATGAGGGTTGTCTTTCCAGCACCACTGACTCCAACCAATGCAGTAAGAACCCCAGGCCTAAATGCTCCAGTGACATTAACCAGCAGCTGCAATTTGTCTTCTATAATTCCTTGCTGCTTCAATTCCTGCACTGGTACCAGATTAGGCACATAAATAGTCAAAATGTTTCCCAAAGTAGATGTACAGAAGATTTGATGAAACACCCACCAAAGGGACATCCACATAGTAACTAATGTTGCTGAATGCCATGGAAACTGGTTGAAATGGTAGAACCATTCCTCTTTTCTGACAATACTTTCCTGCTTAGAAGTTTAGATGAACAAGTACTTAAAGATTTTTTTCTTTTTGTTCAGAGAACAAATACTTAGATTATTCTTAACATTTATAAAAATATTTGGAAAAGAAAAAAAAATCTTGTAATATGTAATGTACGAACCACTCAATGATCCTGAATGCTTCAAATACTCTCTGAGCTCAATAACTACATTTTCTCCTTTCCTTCGTTTTTCTCTCTCTTGCAACTCCACTTTAGAGACTACAGCCTGCTGCTTTCCCAAAGCTGTATAACACAGTAAACTGAACTCTTAAGGTTTGCCATTTCTAATATCACCTTTTGGCTACATGCAGTTAATGGCTATTTGTCCAAAAAACAATTGAGAAAGAGAAGGCTTACGATTAAGGTAAGATAGGAAAAAGGTGAAGAGCATATTGAATAAGACTGTATATCCAAGCAAAGCGCCAACTCCAATCCAATACCAATAGCTCTTTGTAACCAAACTGCGTGATTTGAGCAATTCCTCACCTAATGAATAGCTGGTTTGGTTCTCAAATCTCTACAAATACAAGGGAGCCAAAATTTGAGTTTCCAATACAGATACAAAATGCTAGGTGGTGGCCGTGTAAAATACTGTGAAGTATCCGTTTTATACTCTTGGACTTACTACATGCCATGATTTAGAAGAATTGCATAAAACAATTTTGTTTATACTTATATTTTTTTTTATTATCAGGTTAAGATGTCAATCCACTGAACAACAAAATCCATGATTTGAGATAAACACGATCCACTAAACTAATTGTTAGTTTATTCATCGAGACATGCATATTGACACCAAGGTCTAGAAAAGTGCTGGTTAATTGCCAAATCGATGGGATGATGATATAGAAGATTACCTTATCCCAGGAATGCCCAAGGAATTCATTCACAGAAGCGGCATTTTGAGCATATGCCAAAGGAGAAAACCAGAAACCCCAGATCCACCAACGCGGGATGCAATCTTTTTCACAACAGAACAACAAATGAGTAGATTATAAGATTTAAATTAAAAATATATGCATAGGATTACGTTTTTTATATACCTTTAGAGATTATGTAACCTCCGAGAGCCATTACAACCAACATAGCAAAAGACCCAAAGGTGTTGGCAACTATCATACTTCGACCCAATGATCCCATAAGACGAAAGAGAGCTATAGACATTTGGTGTAGAGAGAAATATAACAAAAACTGCTGAAGAAATCTGCAGATTCCAAATAACTTAAGCTGATATCTAGTAAACTGTCAAATGCGCAATTCAAATAGAACTTAAGAGTTACCTAATGATTGCAGGATCAAATCCAATCACATAGTATGTGACTGCAACCCACAAGCCAGATTCCATTACTGAAGTAGGAATACTCAAGACCCATGATGGAAGAGTGTAAACCCAGCTTGGGTAGAAATGTAAGTCCCTATGCTTGTAAAGCACTGGAAGCTTAGCTACTAACATTGACACCTCTGTAAAGCCATTAAAAAGAATAATAACCATTGAAAAGTACAGGGCTCCAAGATACAAGCCTCCATCATCAATTGTATTGTGGTCCATTGTTGTTCGGAAAAAAACAGTCATTGTGATCACAGCAACAAAAAGAAGCTGGTAAACAGTAAATACAACACAAAGTAATAACAGTAAGCTGGTTATCTGGCAATAAAAGTGAACATTTACTCATAGGAGTAATCACTAACAGCAATGGCATGAAATCTTGGACAAAAACCAATGGAAAAGTTACCTGAACAAATTTGAAAACATAAATAAATGAATTACGTTTCATCAGCAACTTCTGCCAGTTATAGCTTGTCTTGAGAAGCTCACACCTTGTGATTCCATAAAGAGAAGTTGACAAGGCTGCTGGATGATTATATCGTCTATCAAAAGGAAGATCTAGCTCTTCAAACAAATTTTTCCCATAATGAAATGAGCGAAAAGCTTCAACAAATTTTCCAACTGGTACATAGCGGTAAGGAAGGTCAGGACTAGACCAGTATTGCTCTTGGTCTTTCTTTGATGTAACCTGTGTGCATATTTTATGTAAAAATTCGGAACAAGAAAAAAGACATTTAAATTTCTAGCTCTTCAGTCTCTACCACGTACTTCCTGTAAAAAGTCAGCTGCATTCTTTCTCTCTGGACAGCAAAATCCCATAAATGCAAAGAAATCAAGAGCACCTTCCCGTGGTCCTTGGTAAACAATCTGTCCTTCACATAAGAGGATGACATCATCAAATAACTCATAGGTCTCAGGAGCAGGTTGGAGCAGAGAAATAACAGTGGTGGTATCTAGCCCATGAGTTGAATGCCTAAGATACTTGATGATTTGATATGTAGTTGAACTATCAAGTCCATTTGATATTTCATCCATGAAAAGCACTCTTGCTGGACCCACTAAAAGTTCACCTGGACATGACATGACATTTCACCTTAGCAGCACATGTATTTTTCTTACTGTTGCATGAGAAAGAAAAAAAATAGAACTATGGTAGACACCTGTCGTAAGCCGCTTCTTTTGTCCTCCTGAAATCCCCTTAAGCATCTCGTCTCCAACCAATGTGTCAGCACATAGATCCAACCCTAAAATCTTTGTCAGATATATTTTAGTACCTTGGAAGTATCTATAAAAGTTAACCGCAAACATGTAGATTAACTCGGAGAAAGACAAAGGAATGAATAGAAAACACATCATTTCCATACGCATGTTATCTATTCTTTCTGATCCATCCACTTGGTACCAGCTCTAATTTCATGGTGATATTATTAAAAGTCACTCCTAAGATCTTCAGAAACTTTCTATTTTTCTTATAAAACATAAAGGCAAAATTGAATAGTAATGTTCCATACAAAGTAAAGATTACCGTAGTTGCAACAAAGAAAACCAGCATCTAGAGAATAATACCTTCATGATGTACTCCACTACTAAACCTGTCTCCTTTCCCCCAAGAGCCAATGACTGGACATGATACTACATCAGTACTAAATAAACATGTATCGAATATATGTGTTTATGTGTCTTGTGTGAAGAATTCAAATACCTTCATGAATATATCAAGATCCTCGTCAGGTTTTATCCCAGCAATCTTTTCCCTTCTAGCAAGTTCCAATAGCATATCTGTCACAGATTGCAACCATTAATAAATAACATTCAAGTGTTAAGTACTGAAATTACATAGAAAAATGGAATTTCCTGAAATCTTACCATACTTAAATCCAACTCCTTGACAACGCCCTGCAAAGTCAAGTGTTTCCCTTACAGTCATCTCAGGCACAAACCAATCTCGTTGACTGACATAAGCAGATGTCCTCTGAGGAACGAACTCGTTAAAGCCATGCCCATTGTATGTGATGCTCCCTGACATCTTCAAAGACAAAAGTTTCAATTGATGATGTAAAAGTGAAGATAATAAAATTATTAGCAGAGACCTAACAAGATTTGATTCTTTACATCCAACCACGAATACAAGAGTCAATCCCATTACAAAGTTAATCTACCATCATTCTCTTATCACAGACACTTGCTTTTGTATATAAATTCAGGATATACGATTAGCAACAATAAATTAACGGGTTTATCACATTAATGCAAGTATTAACCAAAAAATTAACAAGTACCTTCAAATCAGAGCCTAGCCGCCCAGCAAGAGCAAGGAGAAGAGTTGTCTTTCCCGAACTTGGAGGACCTAACAGCAGCGTTAATCTAGAAGTTCCAGCAACAGCTTATTAGAGATTAACAACAGCTAGAAGAGACAACAAAAAGATATTAGCTGGAATTTGTTCTGATAAGTACCTCGAAGGCCTTATGATCCCTTTAATGTTGTCTAGAATTGTCAACTTGCTCCTTTTTACGCTGTATATCCTTAATTTTCTCAGAAAAGCCTGAGTAATATCCATAGAATCAACAATTTGAGAACTCAGACGTAATAATACATAAGAGCAAGCTAAAAATAAAGATCAAGAGATCCAAAAATGAACATTGATTGATAAAATCAACCTCTGTCATATTGCAAACAAAATTTGTAATGGTTGGCAATGCTCTGCTTCCAACATGGACAAAGGACTCAACGTTCAAATTCTGATATCGAACCTCCACCTTAGGGAACTCCAAATCAACTCTGCAATATCAGCATTTGAAGAAAATTTCGAATAATAAGCCAAAAAAAGGTAAGAGACACTAATCAAAAGCTTCAGATGTAAAACACAATCAAGATAGAGAGGGAAAAAAGCATCGGAACAAACATAAATCGAAATTGGAGTTCTATTTCAGAAGATTAGAAAAAGAGACCTGAAGCCTCGCATTTCAAACATTAGCGTATTAAAAAATTCATTAGTTTTCAATTTCTTGTCCAATTATTACTACGTTAACTCCGAAAGGAAGCAAAATAAACAAAAACAACAGAAAATATTGCGAAATTACGCGTCAAATCGGCGTCTCATTCGATCGAAAAAGCGCTCGGGGTCATCGTCAACGGCAGTGACTAAGCGGTCTAACAGCAATTTCTGCTCCTGAGCTTCAAGCTCAGAGACATCGACCTCTTTGGTGTCTCCAACAATGTTCGTGAAAATACCCCGTCGGACGCGGGAGTAGGTAGGCAACCTCTCCAACGCCGCCCATCGGAGCGCCTCCTCATCCTCCCCTTCCTCCCTAAACGAAGGCGTTCTCACAAAGACATTCTCCGCCGTGTTCCACATCGGATCTTTAATTATCTCTGAACCTAAAAAACGAAGGAAGCTGAAAGCTCTTCTGTTGATAAGGTACAGAGAGAAATAGACAAAGAAAAGCTAATATGGAGAATGGTTTAAATGTGAGAATAGCATTATTGGTGTGAATATGTGACAGTGAGCTATATTACTAATCCTCAAAAGCAGCCAAGTAGGTAGTTGAGCTTTGCATTAATGGCGGTGTTTCTCTGTCCTCTTTCCCTTCCTATTTTTTCCCTGAAAGACTGGTTTTTTGTGAGTGCTCTTGATTATGATTAGTCCCTCTTCTTTTCTCGGTCTAATGGGGTTTTAGAGTAAATATTGAAGTGTGTTAAAACTGTGCAGAGAAGATCATTTAATAGCCGCGGGAAAGACAAATCTGTGCGGAAGGAAATTGAGAAAAACCATCCACTCGCTTGCTTACGTGATTAAGGTATACTCGCTCCCCTGTGAAATACCGCCCACCAATTAACATTAAAATTTAAAAAAATTATAAAAAATATCCCAATAAAAATAACATTTAATAATATTTTAAGATATTTAATTAATATCAAAATAATTATAATTTAATTTAAATAATACTATTTTTAACAGTGAAAATATATTTTATTAATATAAAAATTATTATTTTAAAGATTATAAATTTTTTATTTTTTATTATTTTTTCAAACATTTAAAGAGTACACCTTCCATAAACTTGGTTAAAAATCCAAAAAATAATTGGTAGTTATTTTTTAAAAACTTATGGAGATATTTATACTGTACTTATTAATTTTCTTTTCTAAAAATATAATGATTAATATTAAGTTAAATAAAACTAACGGTTTCAAGCATATAATGCATCCTACACAATAAATAGATGGATGACATTTTTACCATTTTATTTCAATGGAACGAGCTCTAACTAAGAAATTACTATAAAATTCATGAGTATAATAGCTATTTCTGTATTAAAACCGAATATGGTTTAGTGTGAAACGATGAAACTTTTGAGAGAAAAGGAGAGTTAATATTTCTCACAAGTTATATTAATTTCTATAAAGAAGTTCACAAACAATAGTGATTTACCTCATCCTCAACTAATAACTCATGCTTTTTTTCATTTTAATGCTCATATATATACACTTTATATACAATCTTATACTTCTTTAAATGACACATTTAAAAAATTAAAAAAAAATACTAATTTTTTTTATTAAATAAATAAAACATTATATATGTGAGATCGAACTTAGATTTTATAAATGAGTGATAAATCATATATCAATCTGGTTAATACATGTTTATATTTAAAACTTATAATTATAAAAATGATCATTAAAATATGTAATATTATTAAAATATTACATATTATATGCGGCTAGTATATTTTAATATTAAAAAAATTTAACCCATTATTTTTATATTAAATATCATTAAGTTAAATTATGATTTTTTTAATGTTAAATATCGTTTAATTAAATTTTATTTAATATTATTTTTATTATTATAAATTTTAAAAATATTAATTTAAATAATTTCTCAAATTTAAAATACATTTTTTGATATAAAGACATAGTATAGAAGTACCATATAAAAATTGTGAGAATTTTATTTATTTACGGTAATAAGAAAGTTTTTTTTTCTCTTTCTCAAAAGTAGAGAACAATGCAAGGATAGTATATAGTAAAAATTATTTTATCCAATTACCGTTCAAGTTGGGGTGGTGAGGGTGGGAGAGTGTGGAAGTTTGCGTAGGATTTACGCATAAATTTTGAATTAAAACGGTTAGGAAGATGGGTGGTTAGTACATTTTTTACTTGAGGGGACCGGCTGTCTTTGTTATGTTTGGAAGTAGATAACGGGCGGGTAGTCTTGTTATTTTCCATGTGACAAAATAAACTAGTACTGAATTGACAAGGTTAAAGCGTACATGTAAAAATAATATTATTATTATAATTATTATTTTTGTTATTATTAAGTTAAAAATATATAGATTGTATATTTTATTTTTAATATTAAATATATTTTAATGATATTATTATTTTATGAAAATATCATTAATGAATTTTTTTATAATAATAACAATTTGTATCGTGGTATTGTAATAATATATCTATCTTTAAAAATTAAATATGTCTCGATATATAGTCGATAATATTCAATAATGTTTTATATGAATATAACTATGTAATATTATTTTAATTAGATTATTAAGATATTATCATGTATTATTCATGAAATAAATTGTAATGTATTTTTTGTTAAAAAATGTAAATAAATTGTTAATTTATCTTCAATAAATTTTAGTTTTTGTAAGAATTAATGTATGATATTTATACGTGATATCGTAACAATAAGATCTTAGAACGAAAAATTATGATAACTCCTTAATGTCAATTAAATTATCAAATTTGATATACCTGTTAAAAAAATGAAAATTCTCTCTAAAATAAAGTTAAAGTAATATTTGACATTTGCAAAGATAAATAGTCTAAACACACATGATGGTGAATATTAAAGAATATAAATGAATTGTAGCTCTCACAAATTTGAGTTTTTAGGATAATTAATATATGATACTTCTATAAATTTTGTAAAAAAATCGAATATTATTCACGATATTATAACAAAATTAAATTTATACAATATAATTTTGAAATTTTTTTTCTACTTTTTAATAAAAGATTTTATGTGAATAAAATTATATTAAATAGTTTTTTAGATCAAAATGATATTTTGAAGAGTGAGTCATACTCTCAAATCATTTTAGGAACTACAAAAGTAATCTTGTTTGATCATTACGTGATAAAAAAGAAGAAAAATGAATGATATACATGATAGTGCAAATAGTAGCGATGACAATAAAATCACGATGGAGATGGAAGAAACATAAAATATAGTTCTAGATATACACGAAATTCATTCATTTGTGAAGCTAAATATACACGTATTATGTATATATATGAAGATTATAGGTTAGAGTTGTCGGTCCAAAAATAGGTGCTATTAAAAATAAATACATAATAAGATATCATGGAGAATACGATGATATATCAAAATTTGAAAAGAGAATTATAATTGAAAATTTATCTTCAATAAATATTAATACAAATGAAAGTAAAATTTGAAGAGCAAAGATGCACATAATTCTAATATAATCTTTGAAAATCATATACAATAATATGTAAAATTTTAAGTTAATCCACATTTTTTTATTCATGAAAAAACAATAAAAAGAAATCAAACCACATACAAATAATATCCTAATCATTATATTCAAAAAAATACTAATTACATATTATGATACTAATATTATTTAAATCAAGATATCACTTGATTTGAATTCTTTATAAAGTCTTTTCAGATGTAATTATATCATATTTTTTTCTTAATTTATTTATATTAAAACATCTTATTTTTACTCAAGTTTTTCTTTTATTTAACATATAATTATTAATTTTTTAAGAATATTAATTTATCAGTTATAATATTATTTAATTTTTTAGATTTATTATTTAAAATTTTAATATTTTTAAATAAGTGTTTATACTTTTAGATAAATTTACATCAATACTAATAATATTACAAAAAAAAATTTAATTCAATTATGGGTAAATTTATAAATATCAATATTTTAATAATTGATGGAAGTCAAATTTATCCCTCTTTACTTATACATTTAGTCTTTCTTTCTCGAACGTCAAGAAGATTACCTATAAATTGTTTTTTACTTCTAAAAGTAACATTTATATTTACACACGTTATATATATACTCATAATAAGCATATAATATTACATAATAATTTCTAGAAATTAAGTTAAATTAATAAATCTTATTCACAGAACTAACTATCAATTCTTTGAAAAGTAAAGAAGTCTCACATTTACAATTTCTTTTTTTCAACGATAGTTGCAATTTTTCTATCCTTAGATACAGCAGGCAATAAAATAATAGATCATGTCAAAATTGTAGGAGAGAATTGTTTCAATAATTTAAGGTTGGGAAATAAAAATAAAATAAAATCATGTTAGTAAGATAGGTGTGAAAGATCTTAGTTAGCTAAAAAAAAGTTGGGAATTTTTATGGCACGAAACTACTAAAGTACTTTATTAATAACCAATCAACAATTCAATGCATTGTTGTAAAAGTCTCGCCTATATATCTACCTTCTACCGCAATAGTTAGTTAAATCATAATGATATTTTTATAATAAACTGTTATTTTTATTATAAAAATATATAAATGTTTTATTTTTCTTCTGATATTAAATAATACTTATTATCATAATTATTAAATAAAATTATTATTGTAAAAATATTAATATTTTAATTAAATAATGGTTACATGTACTCAGATTCATGCACACATATAATAATAAGATTTAGCATTCTTAATAAAAAAAAAGTATTATTAACATGATATTTGGTTTTCGAATATATATTTTTTAAAAAATTACTCTTATTTTCACTATCTAAACTTTATGTTCTCGCTTAGTGGTTGGTTAAATAACCAATGGTCAATGGACCGTGATTCTAACGTAATTTACATACCTTAATATTAAATTTCTAGCAATTTTTAATTGAGAAAAAAATTTAAATTTTATATCTATACGGTGCATCGTTCTAGCTCGATTTACAGTTCAAGGGATTGTGAGTGCATTATTTTACTACAAATTTATGACCATTAAAATATTAAAAAATATATTTTTAAAATTTATAATAAAAAGATAATACAAAATATAATTCAATCAAATAATGTTAAATATTAAATAGGTAAAAATTATCATATTCAATTTAAATGATATCGACCACATTTAACATGAAATTATTTGTCAATTTTTTTTATTAGTAAAAATATATGTACTAAATATATGAGATATTATTTTTTTTATTAGTTCACATATTTTTATTATTAAAAAAACATAAAATATCATTTCATATTAAATACTGTTCAAATTAAATTAATGTAATTTATACTTATTCAATATTCAACGCTATTCAATTAAATCCTAGCTAATGATATTATATATTATTTTATTATTATAACTTTTAAAAAATTTATTTTTTATAATTTTCTTGAAAAAAATTTATTAATATATATAAAAACCCGTAGTTTTTCAAGTGTTTTTTTCTCTCGACTTTTTCTTCCTTTATATATATTTTATTTACTTTTCCTCTCTCTCTCGTATATTAATAAATATCAAAATATTATTATAATAAATAATAATTGTATAATTTAAATTTAATAATTTTATTTGTATTGACTTTACGTTATAAACCTTTAATTATTATTTTAAAAGTCATAATTGTATTAAATTAATCATTTTTTTCATGTCCAAATTATATTATATTCAATATCAATTAACTAAAATTACTTTTAAACAAAAAAGTTCATAAAAATACCTATTAAGTTTAATCAAGTTTTGTCTACCATGTCAAGTTCTTATGTGTCGTCTTGTTATATTTGATTTATTTGTTAAATAAACTATCACTCATATTTATAGTGTATGATATTATCACAAAGTGTCACACCTATAAGTCTTGTTATTCTCATTGTGTGTGTGTTAGCTTTTCGTGTACAAAATATTGTGTATATTTATTTTTACAAGTGTTTTATCCTACTCTATGTAAGGTTGGTTACTGTAGATCAATAATGCACACATGCACATAATTATGTACACTTTATATGCGAGCATATTTACATATAACATAGGGTTGATTTTCATAGTTTGCATGCTAAATTTAGTATTATGGTTTTCACCAAACGAATTTGCAGCAAACTAACATTGTCGCTCTTACTTTAGTTTCGTTTTGAATGTCGTTATTTATAAAATTACTCAATAATTTTTTAAATGAAAAATGTAATTTTTTAAAGTAACTTGCCACCACTCTTTTTGACCTGATTGTATATTAGGTATTGGACTCTTTCTTTATAATCATGCATGATCAGATTGTGTGTTAGTATAATCTTCCTTTTATCTGCATGCGAGTTTGATATAAGTCTCTAATAAGTATGTATCTTCTTATTCTGAAAGTGTACCAGACTTGAACTTTTTATTATAGTTTACTCTGTATGTTTGATTGCATTTTGTGAGAGGACAATTATCGTTTATTGAATATGTTTTTACATATAAGGTCTTGAAATGATTAATAACCCTATTAATTTTTTGATATGTGTGCATGTATCATAAGTTGTGTATTGTTTACCATGTATATATGTTGTCAATTTGGATAGGAGTCTGAGAAGTACACCATCACTAGTATATATTCTGTAGATTATAGTTTTTGTATCTGTTGAGTGTTTAATTATGTGTTGAATTGAACATGTAATTTTGTATTATTATTATGTAATTTGCTTAATTCATAAATGTGAAGCTTGTTTGGGTTAATTAGTATAGAGCTTGTAAAAATATTTTATAGGTTTACATTTTCACCCTTCATATAAGTCTTAGTTATATATTTGAGTTGAAGAACAATCGACTTTCGTGTAATTGTTTTTACGTATGAAAATCTTCAATATTTATTGCTCATAAAATAATTTCTTTTCTTTTATTTTTTAAAATAAATTTTAAAAAAATTTATTTCTGATAAATTAATGCTACTGTATACATATTAAATTTAAATCACTAATATGAGCACTTACACGGATTCAAAATTAATCTTTATACATAAAAGCTCCTTTGCTTGTTAGTTCTTCTGTCACTTTTTTTTTATGCTGCTTCCTTTATATATATATATATATTTCATTTTGATTAATTTTGGTTTTAATATATATATATATATATATATATATTTCATTTTGTTTAATTTTCGTTTTTTTGTTTAAGCTTTAATTTTATTTTATTTTCTCTATCTTACGTATTAATAAATATTTAAATATTTTTTTATAATAAATAATAGTTATATAATTTAAATTTAATAATTTTATTTATATTAAATTTATAATATAAACTATTATTATTTTAAGTGTCATAATTGTGTTGAATTGATCATTTTTTTATGGAGATTATGTTATATCTAATATCAATTAAAAATAATCAATTAATTTATATTATTTTTACACAAAAAATATTCATAAAAATAATTATTAATTTTAATCAAGTTTTATCTATCATGTCAAGTTTATATGTTTCATTCTATTATATTTGATTAATTTATTAAATAAAATATCACTGATATTTATATTGTATGATATTATCACAAAGTGACACAACTATTATTCATAAAATAATTATTATTATGTATATATTTTTCATTAAAATAATAAATTAATTAATATTTGTTAACAAAATAATTATTATTATATATTTATTCTTAATAAATTAATTAATTATTATTTTAAGATTATTTTTTCAAACATTTATATAAAAAGTTCAATTAATTATTTATCTTTTCACAGTAAAATCAATCTAAAGAAAAAGTACATTTAAAACTTTTTTATTTTTATAATAAAAATTTTAAAATAATAATAATTATTATTAATGAATTAATATTATTATATATTTATTAATTTTATATTAATGAAGAAATTTAAATATATATATATATAATATAACTTTAATATTTACGTCAAATGTATTTGGACAAAAATGAATGACTGTAATTGCAATATTTTCTTAAAGAAAATCAAGAATAAAGTTCCTACTTTTTTTTTAAATAAACATTATTCTAATTAAAAGAGCTTTGCTTGCATAACTCTATATGAAACTTCATTATAGCTCAAAGCTTCTTATGGCCCTATTTTTAATGTTTTTCAATAAATTTGATTAATATTAACTTCTATCTTAAGAAGAAAAAAAAACTTCAATCCCAAAAGCAAATAAATAAATAAATAAAACCAAATCTCAAAGCCACGATATAAATCATAGCGACTTCTATTTCTACGTTGCCAAACATGAAAAAGCTCATTGAGATAATTGGTACATATTTAACTAATTTTAAAAAATATATAAAAAATTATATAAATTAATATCTTTAAAATTTAAAATAATAAAAACAATATTTTAATAATATTAAATAAATTGAATTAAAAGTTAATTAAATAATCACAATTTATCTAGAACAACGTCCTAGGAGAACGCCCAATGCACAACTATTTTATAATAAAAAATATATAAATTATAAATTTAAAAAATATTATTTTAATAATTATTATTTTCTCAAAAATAATTAGCTATAACCATATCTGTTAAATCAACTCTTATGCTAGTGACGTAGTGAGGCTTTATGTATACTATGTCGCTATAAATAAGTTTTATGATATGAATATAATGCATGATTGACCTACTTTGACGGTGACATAGTAGGATTTATACGTAATATGTCGTTATAAATATGTAATATTAGGTTATATGATATGAATATAAATATGAATATGATACATGATCGACCTATTTTGAGTTTTTGCAATTTAATTAGGGATTATTTTAATAACTATTTTAAATTTTAAAATGAAATATCTACCTTAATTTATTTTTAATTTTTAATTTTTAAATTTAATTAAATTTTGAAATTGAAAATGCCAGTTAGATTTGGAATTAAATTTTTATTATTTTTACACTAAAATTTAATAAATTAACTATATTCAATCATAGTCAACTTTACTTAAGATAATTAAGGAGTAAAAATTTATCATTGAAATTAAATTTAGAGTTTAAAAAATTAAAAATTAAAAATTATTTATAAAACAAATATATTTAATTTTTAATTTTAATTTTTAAAATTAAAACTAAAAATTAATTATCAAACGACTTTCATTTAAAAAAAAGTTTAAAATTAAAATTTTAATTATAAAGATAAAAATTAAAAATTAAAATAATTATAAATATCTAAGTTAATTTATATAATAACAATAATCTAAGGTTGTACCATTTAATAAAAAAAAGATAGGAGCCAAACATGTCAAAAGCATTTACATTTGACAATATCACTGTATTTACATTGATCTTATGCCTTTATTAAATTATGGCATAAATTTTGCCAAATTAACCCATGAGCAATGTAAGTTATGACATTAACCAAAAATAAAATTAAAAGGAGTGATTTACTTCTAAGTTGTAAGAAATCAATTTAGATGACCAAACTTCTAATGTGGCAATTTTAATTTGGGAAAATTACAATGGGACCCCAGGATTTTTCAAAAAAGCAAAAAGGCCCCTAAAATTTTAAAAATATATAAGCAATTATATTACAACCATTGAATTATTGCTAGCTATATTACAATATTCTCTAATGAATATCCTGAGCAAATACTGATATAAAAAGTAACTAAAAGAAATGTAATTGTTATTTTTTAAAATTTAATGAATTTTTTGATATTTCGGTGAATATGAAATGTATTATTTGTAGTCAACCTCTATTATTTTCAAATTTGCCAACCCTTTTAGGAGATAGAATGAAGGACTAAGTTGGTATTTTTTTGTCAACATAACCATGTGACCAATGCGTTAAAGTAAGTACAACTAACGTAATGAACTTTTTGGAAAGAAAAAAAAAACGTAATGAACTTTTGAATGTGAGGTGTGCTTGACTTTATAAAGTAGGATCTATTGCATGAAAGATATACTTTTAGCCAAAAAAAAAAAATTGTATTAACCATGTAAAATTTAAAATATGAAGAGTTCAAATGGTTGTAAAGGAAATTTCATACTCAAATTGCGTTTTGCATAATTGGATAACGGTTTAATGATTAGATTTATCTTCAATTATATGAAGCACTTTTTACCACACAAAGTATGGCTTAATCTATAAAAAAAATTCATAAATTATACAATTTTAAGTATTTTGTTAAGACAACACAAACAAATGATAATAACATATACAACTAATAAGTAAGAATCTTCATATAAATGATAGAATTGCATGTTTTAAAAAAAGTTACCTATTTGTATTTCGAGGTTAGGAACTCTACTAATGAGTTAATTTTGTATTGACTATCATATATAATTTTCATTATTAAATTATATAAGATTTATAAGCATTTATAAATAGTGTAATATATTTTTGAGTGAATACAATAAAAATGTAATTTTAAAAGTCATTTTGTCAACTGCGTAGAGATATATTATTTTTAACCTTCATTGGTTGATGTTAGAAATTCAGGTCTAACTCAACTCAATAAAATTTCATTGAGTTAAATATTGTTTAGGCTTATAAGTAGCATTGTTGCCTTGCTCCTAGCCGATGTAGGACAAAGATACTTAATAGCCCCCTTCTATACGGCGAACAAAGGTGGACATAAGCGCCACAGTGAGATTGTGGTAGAGTCCAGAGTCCAAGCATATAGAGACTAGGAACAGAGCTATGATACCATGTTAGAAATCCAAGTCTAACTCAACTCAATAAAATCTCATTGAGTTAAGGATTGTCCAGACTTATAAGCAGCATCCTTGCTTCTAGTTGGTGTGAAACAAGGATACTTAATAGTTGAAATAATGGTGAGGATATTAATTGTGACTAAATGCAAGAGGCATGTGAGGATGCAAAACCAATAACAGAAACGCCTTAAAGTCTTATTGACACGTAAAAATGATATTTGTGTTATTAATTATGTATTCCATAGACATGAGTTTGTGTCGATACAGTGTAATTGTCTTTTTTTAATGCTAATAAAATAAGTAAATATATTTTTATTGTTAGAAATCTAGGCCTAATTCAACTCAGTAAGATCTCATGAATTAAGGGTTGTCGCGACTTATAATTAAGCAACATTAATTGTTGTCTTGTTTCTAATCGATGTGGGACAATGATACTTAACAGTCCCCTTCACACGACGGACAAATGTGGACATAAGCACCACGGTGAGACTATGGTAGAGCCAGAGTCCAAACACATAGAGATTTGGAGTAGAGCTCTAATACCATGTTAAAAATTCAAGCATAACTCATCTCAATAAGATCTTATTGAGTTAAGGGTTACACAGACTTATAAGCAGCATTGTTGCCTTGCTATATGGGACAAGGATACTTAACAGCCCCTACTCACAGAGTAGACAAAGGTGGACATAAGCGTCACAGTGAGACTGTGGTAAAGCTCAGGGTTCAAACACATAGAGTTCAAGAGCAGAGCTTTGATATCATGTTAGAAATTCAGGTCTAACTTAACCCAATAAGATCTCATTAAGTCAAGGGTTGTCCAAACTTATAAGCGATATTGATATCTTGTTCTTAGCCGATGTGAGACAAGGATACTTAATAGCCCCCCTCCACACGGTGGACATTAGCGCCACGGTGAGAATGTAGTAGAGCCTAGGATCTAAGCACATAGAGACTAAGAGCAGAGCTCAGATACCACGTTAGAAACACAGACTTAACTCAACCCAATAAGATCTCATTGAGTCAAGGGTTATCCAGGCTTATAAGCAACATTGTTGCCTTATTCATGGCTGATGTGGGATAAGGATACTTAATGTTAGAAATTTAGGCCTAACTCAACTTAATGAGATCTTATTGAGTTAAGTTAAACATGAGTTTCTAACATGGTATCAGAGCTCTGCTTTTAGTCTCTATGTGCTTGGACCTTGGGTTCTACCACAGTTTTACTGTGACACTTATGGCCACTTTTGTCCAGCGTGTGTAGGGAGCTATTAAGTATCCTTGTGACACATCGATTAGGAGCAAGACATCAATGTTTCTTATAAACTTAGGTAACTCTTAACTCAATGAGATCTTATTGAGTTGAGTTAAATTTAAATTTGTAACATTTATTGTGTAAAAATTACATTTTCTAACAAATTTTTTGTAAGGATAATTATATTTGCTACTTCTAGCCATCTGAGCCGAGTGATTAGCATGAACAATATCAATGACAAGTGTATACACAAGTGAGTAAATATTTATTTGAGAAAGATATCACGTAAATTTCTTCAAATTAAATTATTTGAGTAATTTTATTTATTAAATTACTAATGATATCATTTGCTCATTTATTTCGTAAAAAACTGAGTTAATTAAAAAATATATATTATTCAATGTTTTTTTATTATAATATCACTTTAAAAAATAATATATGTACGATAAAAAATTATATTAACATAAATGTGTCCACCGCGATGCCGTCCATTGCCCCCTAATATATATACACTAGTTTTTAGGCATATGCAAGGCCCGTTCTTCATATGGTACTATGACTAAATAAAAATAATAATATTTTTAATTTTTATAAAATTAACGTTTAAATGATTTAAATATTGGATTAAACTCTTTTTTAAATTTCTTATAAACAAAAAATTAATTGAATAATATCAAGTAATCCAGTATATAATTTGCTTCTTCTTTTTTAACTTTTCAAATTTTGATAAGAAAGTTATTTGTATTTGGTTGTTATGATAACATCAAATAAAAGATTCAAGAATAATACTAAGTTTTTGTGATATCTATCACAGAGTATAAATAAATAACTAGCTTTATATTTGTGTAATAAAATCTATATTTATTTTGTTTATATGGGCGTGGTTTAAGATCCACCGGTATATTTATATATAATCATTAACTTAAAACAGAGGTATTAATAATTTTTATTTTATTTTATTTAGAATAGATAATTTTATTTGATAAAAAAACATTTTTTTATTTATCATTATATTTTTAGTTAATATTTATTAGTAATTAAAATTATTAAATAAAGGAATAACTTATTACACTATTGATGATAAAATAAAAATAAACTAATTATTTAATGAAAATAAACAGTAAAAGAAATTGCACACCGTAAAAATATCACCTAAGGTATAATATAATTTTTGATTTATTTTTTGGCTATGTGTTTGGCTCCTTTTATTTGATTTTGCAATGCTCTTGTACGCATCTTTGTTCCTTAGACTAGCTAGTATCAAACCTTTCCAATCATAATCTCATATTTATAGTCTCAGTTTTTTATTATTCTTTTTTATAATATAAAATATTTATAATAGTTTAAACATGGTGACACCAATTAAAATTTGAACATAGAATTAATAAGAACAAATGTCAAAATAAAAATAAATAAAAACTTAAAAATCACGATTTAAATTGATATGTACAAGACAAAAATAAGTAAAAATCATTCAAACAATAACTTTTTGTATTCTTTGTAATCTCTTTGATCTATAAGTATATAAAAAATTGAATAAAGAATAAATTTTAAAAAAATAATAATAAAAAGATGAAAATCTTGTTGGTGTGTCTTGTGGTGCATGCTGTAACAGTAACAAATACTAATGTTTAGTGGAGTAAAACATGGAACAGACAATAATATTAATGGAACCATAAAACATGGATGTGCAGCTATTAGGGTTATTGTTTAATTTTCGTTTCCATTGTATACATATAGTTAACCTCTTGTATAGAAAACAGAACAGAAATAATAATGAAATATACATGATAATTATCAGAGAAACACAATATTTGTCATGGTATCAGAGCAAGTTATTGCTGACTAATGGAATTACCTACTAATTTCTGTTTTTTGCTGATTTTTGATTTTTGATTACGATTACGGTGTGTTCGATTGTGACTCTGATTTACATTTTCTTGATTTTGATTTACGGTTTACTTACCTGCGAATCGGTTGCAGGGTGGCCATTTACGATTTCTTGACCTTTGGTTCGATCTAGGTGGTCGTTCTGACTTACTCATTGAAATCGTACCGGTCTAACTGGTTGGGTCCAACGCTGGTTGCCTCATAGTGTGGTCAGTTCCACCATCAGTTTCTTTTCTGAACAAAAAACATAACACAACGATAAACGGTGCTGAAGTCGCGTTCTGTGTATCTGCGGTTGGAGTCACAGATTGTTCGTAGTCTCTCTACGTAGCTGTGGGCGACCACACCGGTTTCTTGCCTCCATGAAACTTGAAACGCAGCAACATATATTTTGTGTTTTGTCTCTGTGCGTGTGGCTGGTTGGAGCCGTAGGTCTATCTGTAGTTGTGGGTAACCATATTGTTCTTCTAAGCTCAGACAAGCTTGGAACAAGAAGGAACTGCACAGAGGCTGCGTGAAGAAAGAGTTGCTGTGAAGCCACGCAGAAGAAGCTACGCTAAGGAACGCAGAAGAAGTTGGCTGAGGAACGCAGAAGAAGCTGCGCGAATTTGGCTAAGAAGAAGCGTCGACTGCCCCTATTAGTATCAAGTTGGGAGGATCCAACTATGCCTTGTGGTCTGAGTGGTGGAGATGTATATCTGCAGCCCAAAGACAAGCGGGATATATTAATGGAGAATTTCCTCGACTGGCAAGCAAACCCTCGTGAGGAGATGGCCTTTAGAAAATGTCATTGTTAAAGGATGGTTGATCAATTCGATGGACCCTCCTTGATTGCAAATTTTATTCGATTCTATTTGTGAAACAAGTTTGGGATGCTGTTGCTACCCTCTTATGATGGGACGGACACGTCTCGAGTGTATGATCTTCGCCCGTCGAGTTACTTGTATGAAGTAGGAGGGTGGATCCATTGAAAAAATACTACTGATGACCTTGAGGGTTGTGGCGAGAAATTGATTTTCGTCGTCACTAATCCAATGGAGTGTGTGAATGATATACAAAAATACAACTCCGTACGTACGGAAGATCGAGTGTATACCTTGTGATGGACTTGATGACAGGGACTCGACAAAACTCGAAGTGATGTGTGCCCCGAATCAAACCATTTCCTCGGTGAGACAAGCCTGTGGATTAAATACGTAGGGAAGAAATCCGACGAGGCAGTGATGATCATGGGTATAGATACGACACACGGAGCGGTTATGGCTTTTAAAGGGGTCAAGGGACACCATAATCTGATGCCACCAAAACAGGAACCTCTTTGGGTAATAAGAAATCCACGGGAAATCCACCATCTCTTGACATGAAATGTGGCCATTGCGAAAACTCTAAACACACTTGTGAAAACTACGTGAAACTCCACGGGTATCCAGAATGGTGGAATGATCTTCAAGCACGGAAGAAACGGGACACCACTGGGCGAGCCGCTGTGGCTACCAATAATGTCTCACTATCCCTTACTCATCAGGGCGAATCTTCCCAGGATCCAGGTATTTCAAGTAAAGCATTTCACATCTCTACTCGTAGTGATAATGAGGATTGGATTCTGGACTCTAGAGCTACAGATCACATGACATTTGACCCCGAAAAGATCTCTCCAATACAAGGCCAAGACGGGCAGGTGTTGCCAATGCCAGTGGAGTCAACTTATCCGATTACTGGGAGGCTGGCAGGTGACCTTATCTCCTTCGTTATCATTATCTAATACTTTACTTGTACCTACTCTTTCAACGAGACTAATGCGTAAGTCAGTCCTTGAGGATCTTAAGCGTGTAGTATTGATGTATTCTACTTTTTGCCTTTTACATGATATTCTCGCCCAAGGAGATCATTGGGCATAGTATTAGGAGAGGAGGAGCTATATTATGTGGATGACCTCGATTCGGGAAGAGCCAATCACGCATGCAAAACAACTTGGTAACAAGGAACGACAGATTTGGCTATGTCGTAGATTTGGGTATCGTCATTCGGGTATTTAAGCACTCTCTGAGTTTATTTTTAAATATCACACATTCGGATTTCAAATGTGATACTTGTATCTTAGCAAAAAGTCATGGGGCGTCTTATCCCCATGAAGCGCGTGAATAAAAGTATGACTCCTTTTGCTTTGGTACATTCGATGTTTGGGGACCTTCTAGGTCATTCGTCATAGGGTCATCATTGGTTTGTTATTTTTGTTGATAATTGTACACGAATGACATGGCTTTACCTTCTGAAACATAAAGATGAAGTATTTTCTACATTTCACTTGTTTCACGTAGTTGGAACACAATTTTAGAAAAATTTAAGATTCTTAGGTCTGATAATGAAGGGGAGTATGTTAATCAACAATTTCGGACATACTTGGACAACCATGGTATTCTCCATGAAATCTCGTGTTCACAAACCCCACAACAGAATGAGACTACGGAGAGGAATGATAACTGTATTTTATATAGTTATTTTCACCTATTTTATCAATTATAATTGCTATGTTCTTGATGTTTTTAGTTAATTTTCGATTAATAAATTAGTTTTTACTGTTTTTTATATATTTTAATAAAAGTAAATAATTTGTATCGAAAATATACTTAATGTTAAATTTATGTCCACAAATATAATTTCAAATAATATACTTCTTAATTACAATTTATAAAAATCGAAAATATAATTTAAATTAAATTTGGGCTTCATTTTAATTATTAAAAGTTTAAAAATTTAATTTAAAATTAGCAAAGGGCTTAACTGTAATTAAATAAAGTTTAAAATGTAATTTGAAATATATTTGTGGGTCAAAATACAATTAAGATAATTGAATTTTACGCACTCAGTTAGAAGAACCACGCGCGCCGACAATGAGCGCGCAGTGGACCATCCGTCAAGAAGAAACGGCTACGATGCACGCATTCGGATCACTCCAGGCCAAAAGGCGTGTGCGAAGATTCTTTCACGCGGCTCGGCGCCGGTGGGGCCACGCATGTCGTGCGAGCCGGCGTGCGGGTGGGACCCAGCGTGCGCGTCAGCCGTGTCCCCCCGTCAGCGCGCCTACGATCCGTGCGGCCCGATCTCTGCGTACAACGGATTTTCCACCAATAAAGAGATGCCACGTGTGCTGCACCGAACCCGTTCCTTGAATGCGAAATTGCCACGTGTCCCGGTCTATTTGTCGGCTAATCATATGATGACACGTGGCATGTTATGGTGATCGCGAAAGCACGGGATCAAGCCGTGTGTAGCCGTTGATCCGTGCTTTCCCCCGATGTCCCTGCGCACGTCCCAGAAGCGAATCGAGAAGGCGCCCGTGTCGCGTTAATTCCTTTCGAATCAAAGCGGCCGACACGTGGCGTGCATAAAGAATTTAAAAAATACAGAATCGGCGCCCCTGGCTCATGCGTGATTTAATTAATAAAATCGATACGTGTAATTTTTGTTTTTCGATACAAATTATTACGCATTTTTATAAAAAAATAAAATAAAAAATGTAATATTTTAGATGTATTATTTTTGGCTATAAATAGGAGATAAGATGATAGTTTTAGGGGTTTTTTGGAGTTTTGGGTAGAGTTTAATTTTCGTGTGTTGCTCGGTTTTGGACGGCAAAACATGCAGAAGCCATATTTTGGCTTTTGTTGTGTTTTACGTGTGCCAAATATTTGTTCTAAGTGATGTTTTAATTTTATTTCTGCTTCTTCTTATTTTTCTGTAGTTCTTTTAATTTTTATTTTAATTTTATGAAGTAATTTAATTTTTCTAGGGTTGCATTCGATCTAAATTTATGAAGCTTTGATTTTAATTATTTTTGATAGATTTATAAGACGTTCGATTTGTTCGTTCTATTTTGTTCTTAATGCTTTTTGATTATTTACGAATCTTATCAAAGCGATCCAGTGACACGTGAATAAACTTGAGAAAGACATTTGTGTGTGTATTTGCTGTAAATAGAATGACATGTATGATGAAGGATGAAAATATACCTAATTGTATGTGTGGCCATTTGAAAACTTAGAGCGTAATGAATCTCATTAAATTTAATTCGTAGAGATATAGTAAATTAATTTAACGAGGTGTGTTTATACGAATACGAAAGAGATGTATGAATAATTAAAAAGAAGTTTTCGGTTGACAAATTAAATGTACTAAAAAATATAAATCAAAAGAAAATAACATGATTTGAGTGGATTAGTTTGGTGAAAAATTGCAATCCTAGATTTCTTTTATTTTCTTATGTTAGTTTTTTATTAATCAACGATTGTTTTGGATAAAATCAGAGAGATACAATTTTAGTACTCGACAAACTATAGTAACAAATCCTCGTGGGATCGATCTTTACTTACTAATCATATTACTTGTGACCGTGTATACTTGCACGAGTTCGTGTGTTGAAAAACACGCAACAAGGAAGAATAGGCATATTTTAGAAACTGCTCGGGCCTTACTAATCGGTACACATATGCCTAATAAATACTGGAGTGATGTTGTTACTACAGTTGTGTATCTACTGAATCGTATGCCCATAAAAACCTTACAATTTTAGACTCCATTAAAGGTACTATCTGATCATCTTCCCTTGCCTACTATTTTGATGCTTCCGTCCCGAATTTTTGGATGTGTTGTTTTTATCTACCGCCATAAAAATCAATGAACTAAGTTGGATCCATGTGCTGTCCGATGTGTATTCTTGGGGTATGGTGTACAAAAAAAGGGTTACCGATGCTATGATCCAATTACTAAAAGAACCTATATTACCATAGATGTCACTTTCCTCGAATCAGAATGTCTTTTCCCATCACCGGTATCCAATTACACTCTTCAATAGGAGAGTTATGGTGAAGAACGAAATTGGCTTGATGTTGAAATATTAGCCACTAGTCCAACATACTCGAATCGTGCCAATAATATGGAGGAGCCAGTATCTAGACCCGAGCTTGAACTTCTAAGAACTGAAGCTGAAGTAGTAATTGAATCTCCAGAAGATGAAGTGGTTGAAAAGATTATTAAGCTTCCATTTGTTAAATCAGAAGATCAATTGGCTGATATACTCACAAAATCTGTGTCTACAAGGAACTTCTACAACTCACTTGACAAGTTGAGCATAAGAGAAATATATGCACCAACTTGAGGGGGAGTGTTGGTGTGTGTTGTGGTACATACTGCAACAATGGTAGACACCAATGCTTAGTGGAGTAAAACATGTAGCATACAATAATATTAATAGAGCCATAAAACATGGATGTGCAGCTATTAAGGTTATTGTTTAATTTTCGTTTCCATTGTATACATATAGTTAACCTCTTGTATAGAAAACAGAACAGAAATAATAATGAAATATACATGATAATTATCAGAGAAACATAATATTTGTCAAATCTTAACCTTAAATTAGTGTCAAAATAAAATAAAAAAACTACCAAAATTAGTTTGAATTTTATAATATATGTTCAATAACTAAATAATAATGGAAGGAAAAAAATGACAAAAGGATTCAAATTTACTAAATCTAGCCAAGATCTATTGACATTTTTTTCTTCTTGCTTGCTTTTATGCATAGTTTCTCTATTCCTTTAGTTTCCCTTAATTTTATCATTACTTTACTAGAATGAAAAAGTACGAAAATAAAAAGCAATATTCATATTGAATTATGATTGAAAGAGTTAGAATTTACAATTATAAGATGATTATGGTCTCTTATTATAGATGATTCTTTTTGTAAAGTGAAATCAAAGTATAAGATCATATCTTTTGTAGTCTCTTTTTACCATTTATCTTCAGTTTTACTATACATATCACGGAGCCATATCTTTGTTAAAAAAACATGCATTCTCTTAAAACAAATATTTTATATGGGTTGTATTTTGTCCAAGATATAGGTAGATAGGTGATACTGTCTATAAGTCAATAGTATATATAAGTCATTTATGCAATCCAACACATCTAAACCAAATATGTAGTTAAAAAATACAAGGAAAAAGGGAAAAGGAAAAAGGAAAAAGAAAAAAACTTATTTTAATTATATGATAGATATTGACTCAAAATATACGTGTAAATACTTCACTCGATTATTATAACATTTAATGAAAATAAAAAATTCATCAAACAAAATAAGTAATAAATAAATAGAATAATAATTATAGAGTAACTTTTTTATATATAAGTGTAATATATTTTTTATATAAGAGTAATAGATATGAAAATATTTTTGTTTTTTATGTTCTTTTCTTTTTTTACTTTATATTACTAAATAATGTCATAAAATAAATAGAAAGAAAAAATCATCAAAGAAAATAAAATGGAGTAAACAAAAAGCTATCAACTCCCCTATATGTATTAAAGATACTTAAATTTATACTTATTTTTATATTCATATATAACACATGCGATAATATAAAAATTATTAATATAAAATTATATGATATTATCATTTTTATATTTAAAAGGACATAAATAGCAAGATATTTCTTTACGGCAGTCATGTTTTATATTGCTTCGTGGAGGTGATATATATAGTGGTACATTAGTAATGGGGGAATTTTTTTAGATTAAATAATAATTAATGTGATTTAGTAACGATGATGTTAGGAAGCAACATTACTTATTCTTAGAATTCGAAGTAGGCAGCTGATAAAAACAAACGAATTTTAAGTTTTTAAATACAAATTCGATCGATATAATCAGAATTAAAATAGATATAATTTTTTCAATAATATTAGATTGATATTAAAATTTATTTATAAATTATTATAATATATAAAACACGATAAATATAAATTTTAATTTAATATTTTTATAATAAATATTATTATTTATAGTTACAATTAAAAAATAAAAAATAAAAAAGTATATCTATACAATTATTAAATTTTTATAAATATTCATAAAAATAATAATCTAAAAATAATTATGATATGCATAATATTTAAATATAACATGTTATAAAAATAAAATATGTATTTTTTATGATTTAATAATAATTCGATTTAAATTAGATATAACAGATTATAAAATCTATTAATTTAAATTCAAACAGATTGTATAACTTTAAATTTGAATCTAATACAATTATAAATTTATATTTATCTATCTAATCTAATAAATTAGTTTATATTTTTCAATTTAAATATATTAATCATATTATTTGCTTACCTCTAATCAATTATACATCAGTGGTGTTAAGATATCTATAAGATAGAAAACGGGTGAGTGCCCAAAAAGACACCCTTTCTAATGCATAATTTAGACATAGAAGAAGAAAAGATGATGCCTCGGAGAAGTGGATGAGCTCAAATGAAATTTCCCTCTAAAATCAATGGAATAAAATGATGTATATGGTAAAAAATTAGGACAACATAATTTCAAATTGGCTTGGGCTCAAATGATGGGTCACCTTTATAATGCGCCATGCATATTACCACAGTTTTACCCTCAGGTCGATCAGCATTACTAGTACTGGGCATTCGGTAAACAGACTCTTCTGAATTCACAAGTAAAAAATGCAGGTCACAATTAACCAGCTGTCCATTAGGTGAGGGAGAGAGAGAATGCCAGCTGTGACAAACTTGCTCTAACTAACCATGTGCTCTTAAATGCACTCGTTCATTATTTGAATTAACTTTGATGATGAAAAATTATTAATAGGAGGTGATGACGTAGTATTTAATGTGAATACAATTTAATATTAATATATCGGTTTTTTTAATTTAAATATTTAAGATTTAATAAAAATAATAATAAATATTAACTCCTCTGATGATATTGTTGTTGGATACAAAGAAGGCAATTCAATTTCCTGTAAGAAATCATTTCTTTATACTCCTCGAGGGAAAAAAATCATTTCTTCCTTCGTATTCGATTTGATAAAAATATTATAAATGTTCAAAATAAGTGTTAAATAAACTTACGAATCAATTGAATCAAAAATAAATCGAATCATGGCCGGATAAATATTGTTAAAATAATAATAATTATTTTTTAAATTTTAATAATAAATAATACATTTATATTGATATACGTGATAAAATTAATCGGAGAATTTTAGGATACTTATAAGTCCTTTTTGTTAGAATAAACCTATTTTATAAGATTGTTAGTTTTTTTTAGGTCTATTGCACGATTTGTGTTATTTTCTATTTTTGATGTAAAGACTATTAAAGCCTAATCATTATTTCAATAGATCAGAGTTCACAAAATCTCATTCTTATTTCCTGGTTTCTAACATATTAGATTTGGTATCAGAACCATCAGAAAAGGAATCGATTGTGTAGTTAGGAACTGCAATATCCTAACACAGAGGAAGAACATCTGAGAGAAGAAAAAAAATCAGAAATGGCAACAGAAGGGAATTTCTTGTCGGTAGCAATTTCACAATTCGATGGTCACTACGATCATTGGGCCATGCTTATGGAAAATTTCCTCCAATCCAAGGAGTTTTGGGGCATCATCGAGCATGGAATTTCAACAGATGAAGTAGCACCAACATCTGAATCCAGAACCTTTTCTACGGTGATGATAGAGAGAACACAATCTACAAAAACCCAACGAAAACAAGTTAAGGAGTAGAAACTCAATGATCTAAAAGTAAAAAACTATATCTTCTAGGTCATTGATCGTACAGTTTTTGACACCATCCTCAACAAGAACACTGCCAAAGAAATTTAGGATGCCATGAAGAAAAAGTTTGAAGGAAATGCAAGAGTCAAAAGGTCTCACCTTTAAACTCTTCGCAGCGAGTTTGAAACCCTTGAAATAAAGATCAGTGAAGGAGTGATCGATTACTTCTCTAGGGTTATGACAATCGCAAACAAGATGCGGACATACGAAGAAGCTATGCAAGATGTGAAGGTAGTTGAGAAGATCCTGCGATCATTAACTACGAAGTTCGATTTCATAGTTTGTTCCATTGAAGAGTCTAAAGATATTGACTCTCTCACAGTCGATGAATTGCAAAGCTCACTCATAGTACATGAGCAGAAGTTTCAGATACACAAAGGAGATGAACAAGCCTTGAAGATTACAACAGAAGGAGGAAGAAGTCGAGGTAGAGGAGCCTACAGGGGAAGAGGAAGAGGTAGAGGGCGTCAGATTATCAACAAAGCCATAGTGGAATGCTATCGGTGCCACAAGCTTGGACACTTTCAATATGAGTGTCCAACTTGGGAGGCTAACTATGTCGAATCAGATGAGCATGAAGAAATGGTACTGATGTCCTATGTGGAAATGGATAACGCAAGGCAAAAAGATATTTGGTTTCTAGATTCAGGTTATTCAAATCATATGAGTGGAGATGCATCAATGTTTTGCAAGTTGGATGAGGGATTCAAACAACATGTCAAGCTTGGAAACAACTCCAGAATGATAGTGCAAGGGAAAGGAGATATCAGACTGCACTTGAATGGCACAAGTCTCATTATCACAGATGTGTTCTATGTGCCAGATTTGAAGAACAATTTGTTTAGTGTGGGACAATAAGAAGAGAAAGGAATTGCAATTTTCATTCATGCTGGAATATGCAAACTTTATCATCCTGAGAGGGGTATGATCATTCAAACTAGCATGTCTGCTAATAGGATGTTCATACTCTTGGAAAACACACAAGAAAAAAAAGTGCTTGCTTCCACACGACCTCACAAGACCACACCCATCTGTGGCATTGTCGTTATGGTCACTTGAATCATAATGGTTTAAAGACTCTTCAGACTAAAAACATGGTGAAAGGTCTGCCTCAACTTGCTCCCACCACAGTGATGTGTACTGATTGCCTTGTTGGGAAACAACATCGAGATAGCATTCCCAAGAAGAGTACATGGAGAGCTACAACTTGTACATGCAGATATATATGGATCAGTGACACCTACTTCTAACAACAAAAAGAGGTATTTCTTATGCTTTATTGATGACTTCATTAGAAAAGCATGTGTTTACTTCCTCATAGAAAAATCAGAAGCATTGAATTCATTTAAATGCTTTAAGAAAATGGTAGAAAAGGAAATTGATATGTACATCAAATGTCTACACACAGATAAAAGGGGAGAATTCATCTCAAAAGATTTCCAAGAGTTTTGTAGACACAATGGCATTAAAAGATAGCTGACAATGGCATACACTAAACAACAAAATGAAGTAGCCGAGAGGAAGAATCGTACAATAATGAACATGGTACGATCTATGCTTTCAGAGAAAAAAATTCCAAAGACTTTCTAGCCTGAGACAGTGAATTGGACCATGTATGTATTGAATAGATGTCCTATCTTGACAGTTAAAAATGTCACTCTAGAGGAAGCATGGGCAAGTATAAAACCCTCGGTAAATCACTTCAGAGTGTTTGGATGCTTAACACATGTACATATGCCAGATGCCAAACGAACTAAGCTTGAAGATAAGAGATTTTTGTGTACTGTTAAGTGTCAGTGAGAGGTCCAAACGCTACACACTTCAGAGTATTTGGATACTTACCACATGTACTTATGTTTCGAAATTATTCAGGTGCTTCTCAATTTTAAATTATGATAAAGGTGTGTTATGACTTTGAGATATTTTATTAATATATGCAAATAAAAATTGTTCTTGATAGTAAACATAACAACAAAGTGGACGGTAATATTGCCAAAATATGAAACATTAATGCTAAAATATTATTTATAAATAATAATAAAAATAAAATATAACTAACTATCGAATAAAGGAACCGTATATTTCTATTGCAGTCATATTACAATAATACTAACAAAAAATTCTCTTATACATAACTTTTTATTTTTTATTTTTTTGGGTTTGGAAATTTCTTTGTTTTTAACATCACTATAAATCACAATAGAAATGATAAATCCATATAAATTTATAATTACATTAATTATGGTGTATGGCATGGTTAAATTTTATTCAAAAATAAATAATATTTTTACTTTTTAAAATTATTTTATTATATATCACATTACAATTAATATAAATATCCATATATACAAATGTATATTTAACACTTCTCTTAGTTACAAATATATTACACAGCAGTCATTGAATTTAACTCTGTAGATTTATCTGTTTATCTAATTATAATATGCCATAGTATTTTAATTATATTGCAAACTTGTAATAATGACTTTTTTTTTTCCAAAATGTCTTTTCTTTATTCTCAAAGAACACTACCATGTCGTATTTGCCTTTTCATCATTTTTGTGGAGTGTGCCTATGATTTTATAATTTTATAATTTTTTCTTAGCAAAAAAAAATTATTTTTGGTATAAAGTATGAATAAATTTGTCATGTATTTTTTTCAATGGAGTGTAGATTCGGATTATTATATTGGGTTGAAATGGTTGAATAGTTTAGTTTTTAGCTTTAAACTAATACACGATGATAAATATGATATTTTGATAATTTTATTTTTATAAATTAAATATATTATTTATTTTTAAAAAAATGAATGTAATTTAATTATTTAATTATTATATTTTTTAAAAAATTAATCATTTATTTGTAATTTTAGTAAAAAAATTAAATTGGATCGAAATAAATTTTATGAGAAAAAAAATATCAATAAACATGACATATTTTTTAAAACTTTAAACAAAAGCGACTTCAAAGTGTGATAGAAGATGTGCTAATAAAAATAAACAAATTTATATTTTTGATAGATTTTATTGTATTAGATATAAAAAATGACTATAAATAAATTCCTTTCATACTTAGTGGTTCATTTTTAGCATCCGAAATAACATTCATTGATATAAAAAAAACTTATAATTAGAATATATTATGAACAAGTAATTTTTCATATTTTTAAAGTAATTAAATTTTTTAATAATAATAATAATAATAATAATAGTGATTAATTTAAGAACTAAATTGTATAAAATGTAAAAATAAAATAATTAAAATATATTAATTTAAAGTAAAATAATTAATATATGTTAAATTTGGGCCTAATTCCATCTCAAAACCAAAGTTGTGAGACGGAGGATTGACTTCATTTATATATGTGTTTAATATTTCATACCCAATCGATGAACGGTGGTGGACTTACAGCTGTGTGTCACGGGGTGAGCTTGTCTGCTTTGATACCATGTTAAATTTAGACCTAACTCCATCTCAAAACCCAAGTTATAAGATGAAGAATTGCATTCATTTATATATGTGTTTAATATTTTATGACCAATGTGAGACATTTTAACTATATATTTAATTTGTAAAAGTATTTATTCTAAATTCACAAGACAATAAGTTTTGTAAAATGGGACCCAGACATTTCATTCAGTGAAAACTTTTGAACGATGCATCATATTACAGTAATATTGATAATATTCCAAATGAAGTTTGGTAATACTCGGTTTGCTGATGAGTCTTCAAACAATAGATTCAAGGGTGGCGACAGGGGTGAAGATTGTCTGCTGCTAAAATGCCATTGTTTGGAGACTATAGCTTATCTGTGAGCGAATCAATCATCATCAAACTTTTCGTCGAGAAGCTTCCAAACACTATTAATGTTATTTTAATCATATATAGGTCATGATCAAAACTCAAAGTTTATTAAATCACTAAATAAAACTTTTAGCATAATATTTTTTATACTTAATGGACGTACCACCTCAAAGTGTTCAACTATATATTTTTCAGTTTCAAACTATTACACTGTACTTGGTATTTGTCAAAATAGGCGTCCACCAACCTTATTATATGATTATTATTATTAGAATATTGAATGTGACGATTCTTTTAAGTTAAACGTTAATTTTATTAAATTTAGCACACTTTTATTTATATATTTTTTATATCATAATTAATTTAAAAATTGTATAAATAATTTCATTTTCTAGATAATATTATACATATATAAAATTTAAGTGACCTAAATAACTACATACAAATTTATATATACGTAACATTTCCCTACTTTTAAAATGTGATAGCATTTTTAACAATTACAGTGACATACAACCACTAGAGCACTCACTTAAAAACCATGCTCTGTCTAGATTTTTTTTTTGAATCATGAATATATACTTGACCACGTGTTCAAATCAGCTTTATAATTTTTAAATACTTATTTAATTTTAAATATAACTTAACTAAAAGATTAAAGAAAAGAAAAGAAAAATAGTACATAAATAGATCAAAAGAAAGAGAAAAAGGTGTTAGAAGTTCTATTATTACTTGCAAAATGTGATTTAATTCTATAAATTTTAGATTAGGCACAATAATCATATTATTATTATTAAATTAGATAATTGAGTGTAAAAGTTGGTCCTTAAAAAAAAATTTATAATAATTATGAAACTAAATATATTAAATTTTTATAATAATAAGATCAATAATACTTAATTTAAAAAATATCATATAAAAATATATTTTTTATTTTAAAAAACAGAGAAGAGAACGTGAAAGTTTTGATAAAGAAAAACGAATTTTGTATTTTTAAAGTATCCCATTTTTTTACTTTACTAAATTATTCTATTTAAAAAAAATTAAATACTCAAATTATAGAAACTAATAGGTAATTGCAATTTATAAAAAAAATTGCATGAAATGTTATAATTTTATTTTTATAAATAAGATATATTAATCACTTTTTTAAAATAAATGTATTTTAATAAATTTATATAATTTAATCATTTTTTGTTAATTTTGATTTTTTTTATTTATTTTGAAAAAATTTAAGTTAGATTAAATTGAATCTTAAAAAAATTAAATAAAAATAAAAATTAAAGTGATTAAAATATTTAAATATTTAAATATAATAATTAAAATAAGTTAATTTAAAATAAAATAATAAAATATATATAATTTATAATAATAAGGTGAGCGAAGTTCACAAGGCTGAGAAGCCAAAACGTGGGACAACAGGATTAGTCTGTACTCACTAAAATCTTGGGTGGAGCTCGAATGTGTCAGGTTTCAATTTTTCTATTCAAAATCTTGGTGATCGCCAAATTATTTTTAGGTTAAATATTGGTATTCAAAATTTATTGAAATTTTTATATTGATTCTTCATTAAATTTTTTAAATTATATAATTTAATTTTAAAATATTTAAAATTTTATATATAGGTATTAAAGTTTGATCTATATAATTATGTATTTTAATATTAAGTTATAAATTATATACAAAATTTTAAAAATTTAAGTATAAAATTTAAAAATTTAAAAATTAAAATTTAAGAAAGTACTTTAACCCTTTTTTCTTTTTTTAATAACGTTATATTTATAAACTCATACACTCCGATTAAACTTTAATTTTCGTTTCAACTAATTGAAAAGTAGATTTTGGTGTCATAACATTACTACCTTTTAAAGGTTTATTATCTATCAATTATATTAGTTTTAAATTTTGATTTTGATATAAAATTAACAAAGTTTTAAAAAGTTTTTTGAAAAGATACAGGTAAAATATAACTTATTTTTATTAATTTTATTTTAATATAAACATTTTATTTATAACGTTATACTTCATGTTGAAATAAAAATATTGAAAAAGATAAAAATTAATCTAAAGAACTATTGCTTGCTTTCTACGTTAAAAACAGAAAAAACACCTCCGAAAATTTTATGCTTTCGAGTCAGAGCTCAAGAAACTAATGCAGTTTTGAGGAAATTAATGCAAAGACTGTTGAAAAGCTCATAAGAATTAAAATGGAAAGTTACATGATTCAGCTGTTTATCGCCGTTTTTGTATCGTCGTTTATCGCGATTAGGGCCTATCAAAGGAAATCGCTGGACCTCTCCGGAGCAATCGCCGGGTTCCTTGTTATGTCCATTCATATTTCAATTGGATACAGGTGCTTCTTTATTTTTATTTTTTTCTCTCGTTTTATTTCTCCGATTTAATCGGTTACTTTGATACTATTATTAATCAATTTTTCCTCATTTAATTGTCTGTTTTGGCTGGTGGGAATTTTTTGGAAAATAAAAACAAAATTATATTTCCTTTTTTTCCCCGTCTTTTACTTCACTAAATTTATTTTTCACTTTTATCTATAAAATAATTAATAAGGTATGGCGCTATGTTGTTGGTTTTCTTCTTCACTTCGTCCAAGCTAACCAAGTTTGGCGAAGAGAAAAAGCGTCGCGTGGATGCTGATTTCAAGGAAGGTGGACAACGAAATTGGTATGGTTTCTATAATCAGTTCTTATAATTTGAAATTGGTGATGAAGTTTTTCAATTTTTATTTTATTTTGTTAGAGTTGTTTCAAATCTGCCAAAAATTTAACCTAGAGCCAACATACTTTTTATACAAGTATTGGATGTATAGAAGTAGTGTTGACTATAGAAATACAAAATGAATGTTAGATCATTTTTTCAATAGTTTATGCCCTTCAAAGATTTGTTTAATTGACAAATTCTAACATGGTATTAGACTTGAAAGTCATATGTTTAAATCTTAGTAATTTTAGTTATTAAATTGTAAGTGTTCTTAAGAAAGTGATAAATATATAAAAACTATGTTGTATCTTCATCCAAGGATTGTATTCCAACAAGTTCTAATGTATTTGATGTTAAACATTGTTTAGGATACAAGTGTTATCCAACAGTGGGATTGCTACGATATTGGTTTTGATATTATGGAGAGTGACGAAGTGGCAAGACAAGTGCTTAGACTCCAGGGACTCAGCTCTGGTTACGTCTCTGATTGGGGGCGTGATTGGTCACTACTCGTGTTGTAATGGAGACACTTGGTCTTCTGAACTTGGCATACTCAGTGATTCTCAACCTCGACTCATTACTACCTTCAAGGTTTTGCCTTTCAATTACTCCTTGCCACATCAATATTCTTTTTGTTAATTACAGGCAGTTTCTGTACTTTGCACGATTAGCTAATAAATCCACATGTGTGCCCTTTTTGTGCATAGATTCCAAAATGTTTTAATCGCTTTGCTTAATCTTAATGCGTTTTGCTTTGATACCATTTACCTTTGCGGTTCTGTGCCTATTCTTCTAGCTTGAGAGTACCCAATTGTGATCAAAATATGTAACATTTCCTTTCGAGCTCCTGATTTTATCTCACCTTTGGGTGTCAATATTACTTCTCCTTTTAGAGCCAGGGACATTTAGATTGAAGCTCATTATTTGTTAGAAAGCTTTGATAGTCTACCTATATCCCGGACTACTTCTCACCCACATGGAGCATTTTCTTATCCCGCACACTTATGGAAGCATTGTGTCTTGCAGTGACACAATACCATTTTCCTTTCTTCTGGTTTGTGTCGATTTGAACCCCAAATTGCATGTATATATTGTACATAATCAAATTTGTCCCAAAATAGTATGTTAGTTGTACATAGCTACTATATATGTACATATCTTGAATATGTGCAAAGTGTACATATAACATATGTATATGCTAACATGCTATTTTGGGGTAACAACCTCTGCATGTTATCTAAGGCCCAATCTTGTGGTTTGTCTATGAATTAGTGTATTCTACACGACTCACTAACACATAACTACCGCTACACTATCACTACACTATCATTTTTGGTTCATCTTTCACAACATAATTATATTACAAAATAATGAAATAAAAATGTTAAAATAAAATTTGAGTATAGCTGAAATAGTGGTACAAAGTAGTGTAACATAGTCTCCCTTTGTCTGTGGACTGAAATTTAAATGTTGAGGGAGACAGGGAATTAGTTGGCTGCTTGGTTGTGTATTTGTGCATGCTAAGTTTTTTTTTTACCTATGGCTGGCAGCCTGTACGGAAGGGCACAAATGGTGGTGTTACAAAAGCTGGACTCTTGGCAGCTGCAGCTGCAGGCAGTGTCATTGGACTAACATTTGTAATTTTCGGTTTTCTCTCTACAAAATGTGCTTATGATGCAGCTTTGAAGCAACTATTGATAATACCTCTTGCTGCTCTGGCTGGTTTATGTGGTAGTGTGATTGATTCTCTGTTGGGAGCAACTCTACAATTCAGTGGATTCTGCTCTGTTCGCAATAAGGTAAGTTTAAGGCAAACAGTGAGCATGACTTTTGTGTTTTTTTACTTGTGGCATTATAGTTGTGCATTCTTAGCTCAAGCGAAGTCTTGAATATATATGCAATATATCTATAACAACCTGTGATGGTGATTCTAGGTTGTTGGAAAACCAGGACCAACCGTCAAGAAAATAGCAGGTCTTGACTTTCTCGACAATAATGCTGTGAATAGTGTCTCTATCTTGCTGACGGCAGTGTTGACTTCTGTTGTCTGCGTATACCTTTTCTGAAATCGAAGTGTTGGGTTTAAATGACACTAATTTAGAATCATATGGTTCAGAATCTTCAAATGCTTTTCAGGATTGGCATACAGACCAAGATTTGGTGTTGAACACTTGGACTAGGACATACTAACCTTCTGTTCAATCACTTGCTCAAATGTCTCCCCTTTGATAGCACCAAAGGCTCTTTCTGTTTGTCTATGGATATTGACATGTGACAGTGCCCCTAGTTTAAACTTGGAGATGTGGAGTTTTTTCCTAAGAAGATTTCGGGTCTGGGGTTTTAGAGGTCTTGTAACTTTTGGTTCAATAAATTTAGTTCTATAACTTTTAAGGTGAGTTCCATTAGTCTTATAATTTAAAAAATTAGTTTAAAAGGTGATTTTTTTTCAAATGCTCAGTAAATAGAGTGCATATTTGGTATTTTAAATAATTTTTTTAAAAAAAGAACGAAGCCTGTTTGTCTTTAATTTCCATCCTCTAGTGTCATTACCACTTAGATCAAGAGATCAAAAATTTACAATTGGAGATTAACATTAGCATGAATCCCACACTTTTTACGTTCTCAACAAAAAAAAAATTGTGAAAAGAAATATCAATCAAAAACAAAAGCTGATACCTTGCTCCTTTTGTGCAGTAAATAAAATGGTTTAGATCTCATCTTCAATGAGCCACTTGGCGATTCTGGTCTGATGGTGGTTTTGTGAATAATTATGGCTAATGCATTTAGCGTTGTTTTTAATTTTTTTTGTTCAATTTATTTAAAATATCGAAAAATGCCTTCTATTTATTGTGCATTTGAAAATAAAAAATTACTTTTTTGATCAATTTTTTTAATTATATGACAAATGAGATTCATCTCAAAAGTTATAAGATTAGTGTATTAAATCAAAAATATTATAGGACCTGTAGAATCCATGATCCGAAGATTTTCGTTAAGACCCATGAGTAACACAGTGCAAGAGAAGGGTTATAAATAGAGAGACAAGTAGACCATATTAAGGAGTGGATTGTAGAAAATAAACTAATACGATGTAGTTACGTTACAAACTTACACGGAGTATTTTAGGATGCGAATTATTTAAGATACTGGTCAAGTTTTTATTAATTTTCACAAAATTTGAGTGTTAAATATTCACATTTATGTTTATGTTATGTCGTTTGTATGTTAGGATAATAGATCGGGTTGAGTTGATTCGAACTGTTAACTCGTTTTAAATACTATTTTAGTTCTTAAAATATAAACATGTTAAAAAAAGTAAATCGAAACAGATAAAATCTAACTTTATCTATGATTCAATCCAACTTGGAATGATATTACAAATAACAAGATACATACCAAATTGTTTGAGACTCCAGATACCCGCAAAGCACTGACCCATTGGGTTAAATTGCCATAGCTATTTGGACAAAATTGAAGAGTCCATCTAATATAGCTGTGTGCTAACTTGTAGACAAATTGGAAAACCTAAACATGGTAGGTGGTTTTCTAATTTCTTAAGGTGTCGTTTGGTTAGTGGAATAGAATCGGAATCGAAATCGGAATCGGAATCGAAATCGAATAAAATAAAAAGGAAACAATATTGTTTGGTTTGATCACTGGAATCAAGCTCGGAATCAGGATTAAAGTGTTTGGTTTGTCATTAGAATGAAATGAAAAAAACTATAAGTTATCTTAATATTCCTATATTCAGTAAAGTTTAAATAATGTCATTTAATTACTATTTTTTCGTCAAACAAAATAAATTATTAAAATTATTCTTTTTTTAAATAATTATTACTTAATTAAAAAAAATATTATTAAAATTATTATTTTTCTAAAAAGGGTTTAGGGTTTTAGAATTTTGGATTTTGGATTTAGGGTTTAGGATTTGAAATTTGGGGTTTAAGGATTTGAGGTTTTGGGTTTTGGGTTTTTGGGTTTAGAGTTTAGGGTTTAGGGATTTAGGTTTAGAGTTTAGGGATTTAGGTTTTAGGGTTTAGGATTTAGGGATTTGGGTTTTAGGGTTTAGGGTTTATAGGGTTTTAGGGTTTAGGGTTTAGGGTTCAGGATTAGGGATTTGGGATTTAGGGATTTGAGGTTTAGGGATTTGGGATTTAGGGTTTTGGGTTTTGGGATTTTGGGTTTTAGGATTTGAATTTAGGGTTTTGGGTTTAAATTTAAGATTATATTTAGAATGAGGGTAAAATTGAAAAAAAAAATTAGATAGGAATAGAATCATGATTCCTAAAGGGCTGAAGAGGAATTATGATTTTTTCTACTTTAGTAATCAATTTCATTATATCCCTCTATTTCGTCCAATTAAACACAAAAAATAAAATGAATCAATTCTGATTCTTTTCTATTCACTCCAACCAAACATCAAATTTCATTACAATTTTCAAAGCACCAAATTAAGAGGTATTTGTTTATCACTTGTATCATCCCCCCTCAATTTAAGATACCATTTTATAGAAAATTCTCTTGTTATCATTGACGAACGATTTTATCAACATGATACAAACTGTTTTTTTAAATGGTTTTAAGGTCAATGCATTTGGTGAAACAACATTAATTGTGTTTTGAATCATCAAACGGCCAACCATTAGGTCATTGATAGTATTCGTCTTTTTATAAACAAGAACGAAATAAATGATGCTTAAAAAATAAAGATATAAAGATTGCACTGGCCACAGAGTAAGCACTGAGATTAGTTAAAGTGCTCGCTACGGGTTTGGTAATTAATTAATATTTATATTAATATTCTGGTATTGATTGTTGGAGAAGTTCTTGTGCCATATTTTAAAAATATTTAAATTATCTAAAATGTATTTATTTTGATTAAAGTAATCTTTAATATTTTAAATTTATTATTATTATTTTAATTCTTTTTTCAGGGCTAGTTCCTCTCTTAACCATATTATTATTTCGATATTTATTATTGTCTAAATTCTTAAGTAATATGGTATCCAAATTCTAAAAAAATGTATTATCTAATCAAAAATGATTTTTATGAACAAAAAATCGAAAAACAATTCAATCATTTTAATTTTTTATTATTATTTTCTTTCATCTTTTCCTCTTCTCTATTTTTCTTTTTTTTTTCTCTTCTTTTTCACACCTATTTATTTGCATAAAATTATATATACCTTCACTTTTCACTATACTCTAAATCTTAAACCATAAATCATAAATTCTAAACCCTAAAAATACTAAACACAAAATTCTAATCCCTAAATCCAAGAAGAGGAATAAAAAAATAAAAAAGAAAAACCAAAAAAAAGAAACTAATAAAAAATTTTGCAATTTAAGATTTAAAATTTAAAATTTTATATTTTAATGTTAAGGATTCAGTAGAAAAGGAAATGAGATAATTTTATGAAGTGTAAGAAAGAGAAGATGAAAAACGAGAAAATAGCCTTAAAAAAATTAAAATGACTAAATTATCCTCCATTGTTTTTTGAATAATATTCATTCTTATGCAACTTTTTAAGAATATGAATACCTTTAAGGTAATACTAAAAAACTTAGACAATAATAAATACAAAAACAATAACATGAGTACCATTAAATTATCATTCCCACCGCTACACTCTTTCCACTAGGAAACTTTAATCGTTCTCCAAGTAGAACAAACAGTCCTCGACTCTCTAAGTATATGATACAGAAACCTCATCCTTAACAAAATACACACAATTTTGGCTATACATATTACACACCAGGAAGTCGATGGCTTCAGCAATCAAGGGTCCTAAAGGGCACAAAGAGTGGTTTCTAAAATATTGGCTAAAAAACAAACAGTCCTCGACAAGACTTGTAGATGCACATAACTGCAAGTAAAAAAAAAGAGCCTCTCTTAATTCAGAGGTGGAGCGATTGCCAGGTACTTTTTAACACAACAAAGACCTAGTACACAACCTTCAGAAACCAAAAGTTGATCCAAAGAACTAACACCACGTTGCACAGTTGCAGCTACTGCATTCATGATGGACTTGTTTCCGAAAAACCATTACTTAAGCAAATCAGCAGGCAACAGAGCATGTAGCAGGCTTCAGAGGAACTAAAAAGTTAACAGATGGAGGTTGGAGACCAGCAACAGTTTCCAGGCGTTCCCATGCCAGCCTTCGCTTCTCAGCTGCTGCCTTTAGTTTTAAATTTTCCTCCTCTGACTTACATTGGCAAGCAAGCACTAGCTCTTCATCCATCTCATGGAATATCTTTTTCACATTTAGTGTTAAGTTGAGTACTGCATGGTTCCAGTGATTCTGAGTATTGCACTCCAAAGCTGAAAAGACAAGTGGCAAAATAACCTGACGATTATGCGTTATAAGATTGAGAACATGCTCATTGTTCCATAGGAAGTGTGCTCGTTCAGCTACCTGAAATGAAAAAAATTAGCTCGTTATTTAAAATTGGCATGTAGAAATGAGAAGTGAGCCACCACAGGCTAATTGCCTTGCAACACAATGCCATAAGCTCCAAGTGGGCAATGAAGTATGTGTTCGAGCCCATCCTATATAAAGGGTGCATGGGTGTGAGTTTAATAGTGTGTATTCTACTAAAATTAACCAAAGAACAATGTGAAAACACCAAAAAAAAAAATCTTTGTTCTTTTTTATTATTTTCTGCAACAGTAATCACCTGGTAATGGGAGCTATTGAGGCAGCATGCTATGCGCCTAAATAAGGGAGCCATTATCTTTTGAAACTCAACCATGCTAGTCATCTCCAAAATCTCTTCCAACTCACTCAGAAACATCAACTCCTTCTGGCTATTTGTTACTGGCCAGTACTTCAATATCCCCTTTATTATAGAACTTGCCAACTTTGGATCTTTATCTATAAACTGCACAACACAATATGTTAGCCTTTGATGATAAACACCCACAGATTTTGGTTTATGTAATGGAATCAGAGCCCTCCAAAGAAAAACTTTATGTTCCTCCTTCAGTGGCATTGCAAAGCCACTAATTATACTACCAAAAACCTCCAAAAGCTCAGCAATGCCATTATGCCGTTCTGTTTCAAAGACAAAACGATAGATGACAATGCTGACAGCTTTACGGATAAATGGCCTATGTACCATGAACTTTCCATAAATCCTATGCAGAATTGTTTTCAAACAGTCTCTTTCCCTTGGATCTTCGGAATCAAAGAGATCGAGTAATCTCAAAATAAAACAATGATCAATATATTTCTTCGCCACCTTTGTGTCAAGTGAATTGTTACTGATAAAATGGAGGAGTAGATCATACACAATCTGCAAATATGACCAAGCAGGATCAAACATTGGTTCATCATCTTCTGTTTCAATGCCAGAGCAATTAGAACGATACTTTGGTGGGAAAACTCTAAACAGGTTGAGTGCACACATTTTAAACGTTGTAGAAATTGCTGTTTCTGTAAACTTTATGGATCCAGAAGAAACAAATTCAACAACCTCTAACAATGTTTCGCGTTTAAGATCTTGCTTAACAGGATCATAAGAATCAGTAACCTCACAACACAAATTCAACTTACTAATATACAAATTTTGCTTCTGCCCATTCGAGACATCTTTAAAGGACAAATGAGGCTCCACAGCCTCCAACCCAGCAGCAATGCTAGCTGGGAATACGGCAGAAGACACCCTCTTGACAACACTTAATTTGCTGGAAAAAGAGCTCCCACCGAACGTACATTGAAATCCACTGCCCAAACTTGAAGTACTGCTTCCAGAATCACCCTCCATAGAATCCAGTGAGTCTTTCGGCAACTTCCGAGGAAGTTTGCTAAGAATTTGCCTCAGCATAGTGTCAGTTCTACTGCATAGAATCAATGGCACAACAAATTAATCAGTATACAGAACATCAGCTGTATTAAAGGAACATGCAAACACTGCTCAAATTGTGATGTAATTTATAGAGCTCATAAAACATGTGTCAACTTGTAGCAGGACTTTTACCAGATAAATTCAGGAATTTTAGCTTCATTCAGTTGGTGGAAAGTAAACTTTTAATTTATAAACAAGATGAAAGATTTATAAAAGTATAGTTAGTAATAGCTTAAATATTTTGGAGAGTATTTTTTCCAACATCTTCTAACATGATATCAAAGCTATTGAGTTCAAACCCAGTAACCTTGTTGAATTGCAAATGTTTGGCCTATAAATCATAGATTGACCGTTTTCCAAAAGCTTAAACAGAGAATTGTATTCTCAACTACTTGATTAAAATTCTTAGGAATCTATAGCATTCAACCTAAAACAAGACTAGAACGAAAACCCAAAATACAAGCATAAAATAAAGATAACTCCACTCCTCAGAGGATTGTACCCTAAACGACAAAGTTTCTTAAACGCTAAAGGCATTTTCAATCGTTCAGCAAACCCCGATGCTCATGTACTTTGATTAAGTATCATATAAAGACAACTGGAGAAAAGGAAATACAATAGTTGGATGAAACTACAAACCAATTAACAGCGAAAGTACTTAAACAGAATCTCAGATCTGGGACTAAAACACCATAACGAGATACAAAACCAAGGATCTAAATCACATTATAAATTTCAAGCAAATAGAAGAAGACCCATTTGAAAACAAAACTAGCCTTAATCTTCAAAATGCATACATTGAACTCAAATACATTTATTAAGAATTTGAAACCTAGGAAACTATGAAAGTAGTAACTGAACTTTAGAGAGGGCAAGGGAAAAAGAAAGAAAAAACCTGACATTTGAGGTAGTGGGTTTTGGAGTGAACGCTACGCGTATAGCCTTGGATAAAAGGAAAGAGGCAAAGAAGGAGCTTAACTGCTCAAGTCATGATATGGTAGTCTTGAAATCGTCATAATGTTTTTACTTTAAAGGGTGAGAAAGAAAGCCAAAACACTGGGCTAAAAAAGGCGTATTGGGGAGTAAAAGTGATTTACTTTTTTTTTTTTTAATCTTAAATTTGATCGAATGAGAAACTTTAGGTTGAATTTGGATTTGGACATCCATGAAAGATTAGCAAGAGATCCTCGATTCAAGAGAACAGGCGGTGTGGCATTTTCTGAGAATTTGCACGCACCTGACTCTATACACCAACAGTAGGTAAAGAAAATAGTGTTATTGTACGTATAATAGTTTGAAGGGCCACGATGCCTAATAATTTAAACATTTTTATAAACAAAATTTTAAATTTTTAAAATTATATATATATATTTTTAAATCATATAATTTAATATCTAAATTTTTAAAAATTTACATATAAATCATAAATTTTTTATATTAAAAATAAAGTTATTTTAAACTTTTGAGTTCATATGCATATATCCTTTAATATACGTCTTCTTTGTCTCCTATTCAAGTTAACTATCTCACTACTATTATGTACCTAGGGTCGGTGCCTCGTGTTCTTTTGTGTCCTCGTTTAGGTCAAGTAACTCATGTACTTCCTTAGATAATACCTTAAACTAACTCATGCGATGGGTACTTAGAATAATAGTTTATCTTGATCCGTGACACACAAATAATTCTTTAAATTAAAAACTATTTTTACTTAAATTTATTACTATATAAAAATTATCTATTAACAACAAAATACATTATTTTTACATTTTTATATTAAAATATTATTTTTTTAAAAATAATGTATTTTTTAATATATCTTTTTAAAAAATTAAAAAATTAAATAACATTAATTATAAACTGAATGATAAAATAATATAAATATAATAATTTAAAATTATAATTTTTTAATATTTTGATAATTGTATATAACTAAGATTTTTTTTTTATTTTTCAATGTAAGCACAAAATTAAAGAAAGTATTTATAAACATTTGTTAAAAAATAATAAAAATTAAAAATAAAAGCAATTATTTCATATAATATTCTCTTAAAAGTTAAAATAATTAAAAAAAACATAAAACTATAATTTTAAAGTTTGAGACCTTTTATTAATAGGAAAAAAAAAGTATAAATAGGTATTTGGGTGGTCACTTCGCTGGTCAGCCTGGTCTGAATTAAACATGAATTGGATTCATTCAGCTTCGATGAATTTGCTTTAGACTGTACTTTGTGGCTGTGTGGGTATCCGAATTATTATAAGCACAGCTCCACGGGTACTGATGTTGCAAGGAGTATACCTCACTAACAATTAACAGTACCTCAAATAAGTATACATACTGATCGATAAATCAAAATATTTGATCTAATAAAAAAAACTTAATCCAAAAAAAAAACCTAATTTTATATTTTGTAAGTTAAAATAAGTTACTTTTGATTTTTATAACATGCAATCAAATCAAATATAATTATAATATATATATCACATATATTTATAAACATATAATTTTAATTAAAATTTTATATTATTTAAAAATATAAAACAGTATATGTTATTCTTATTTTATGTTAATTTAAAAAAATTAATATAACTAATAAAAAATCTAAATTATTTGTTATCCTCAACAATTTATTTATTTTTAAAATTCATTTTCATTTAAATGTATAATTATAGTTTAAATGGTAATATATAATTTTTTTAATGAAATAATTAATTAAACAATAAATATTATTTATTATTTTATTTAAATTCAGTTAAAAAATAAATATATCTAAATCGTAAATTTAATTTATCAAACCGAAATAATATAGGTTGATTAAATGTTTACTAACTAATATTTTATAAATTAATTTAAAATTTTAATTTAATAAATTAATATATATCGATATCATTAATATTTTAAGTAAAAATTGATCAAATTTAAATTATTTTTATTCAATTTCGTCGTATTTTAGATAAATATTAAATATATATTATTCAAATTATCGAGATATATCATAACTCATCAATTCATAGGCACGTGAGGTAATAAATTTATTTTTATAGAAAATTAAATATAGTAAGAAATTAACTAATATTATGAAAATGTAATTTGTGCATATAAAATTTTTTCAACATATTTTAGAGCTTAAGTAAAAACAAAACAATAAAGCAAAAAATAAACAAGATTTTTGTTTTTTTGGGTTTACATAGAACTGTCTCAATATCTCATCGATACAGTCTTGCTTAATCATTATTAGCATGAAAATAAAATAAAAAATTAAAGTCTGCTTGCCTAATCATGTAAAGTTTTACTCGATGTTTTACAGATGTAAGTAAGTTTTCCTTAATATCTTACTTAATGTCTTACAGATGTAAGTTTGCAATTTCTTACCCGACAACACAATTTAAAAAGTGTTTAATAATGATTGGTGTCTGTATTCAAAGATATTATTGTTTATTACTACTAGAAATAACAGACAAAATTAATAAATCGAACAAAATTATAAATCATGTAAAATATTTATAGATAAAGAGTTTAATCAGCAATAATATAAATAGTAATAAGAAAGGACTATGTATATTTGGTTTAATTATTAATATAAAATAAAATATATTATTTTTATTCCTCATGTAACTATAAAAATACATTAAAATAACTTATGAGTGTTATCATTTATTTATTTATTTTTATTTTTCCTCCTCATTTTTTTAACTCTACATCATTTTAACGCTATAATTTTTTATTTTTTTTAATTTACTATTCAAACAAATTAGTTGATAATTTTTTCATTAAATTCAATTTTTATTATTTTTACCTTCTCTGATATCTTATTTAAACATACCTATTTCACGTTATAACAGTTTTAGTAAAACCTTTTTAGAAAATTATATAAAATAAAATTAATTATACTTTTCTTCTATTAACTTTATATTTTTAATACTTTAATTATTTAATAAAACTTTCAGTAAGCTTAGTTTTTATATTTAATAATTTCTATTCAAATTCAAAGATAATAAATTAAATTTGATAAACTTTAAAAATTAAAATATTATATAATTGAAAAATTAAACTTTAAAAATTAAAATATTATATAATAAGTTAAATGTGACAAAATTAGTGGACTAAAAATATAATTCATCTTAAAAATAACATATCAATCTAAAACTTATAACAAAAAATAGCATCACAATAACATTAAACTTGACACTTAATACAATTGAATAACGTTTAAAATTGAACAGATTTAAATGACAATAGTTTAATTTAAATGGTATATGATATTCAAAATAAAATGATTTATCATATTTTATTTTTAATAGTAAAAATGTATGATATAAATATAAAGAATATTATTTTTATATTTATAATTTAAGGGTATTATTTTTGCTTTTGTTAAAAAAATATTTCTCTTAAAAATTTTAGTAACAAAAATAATATCTAGATAATATTAAATGATGTTCATGTTCAATATTGAATATGATTAAATGAATATAGATATATTTAACGATATCTAATTATATAACGTTTAAAATAATATATCATATTTTTTGAATAATAAAATTACTAATACAAAAACTGTTATGTTTTAAATGTTATTTTTATTATTTCACGAGTTTGTTCTTCACTTTTTTACAGCTTACATTAATTTAACCCAGGTGAAAGTTGGGCAAAAGAGGCTGGGTAGTTAGTTAGCCAGTAGCCACTACATGAACTCTTCACAACTAAGAAACTCTGTACATGACATAATTTGGAAAAGAAGGGTGTATGCTGGGGTTAGCTAACAAATAAGTATACAAGTTAATGTATTAATTAATTGATATTTTTATAACTTATATTATTCAAAAAAATTATTTTAATACTCTAATTCAAATTATGTTTTGCATTATTAAAAGGTTTAATTTTAATATCTTAATTTGAATATTGGTATTTTTTTTGTCAAATTAGACAAAGATATTTGTAAAAATTTAAACAAAAGGAAAATGCAATAGCAAATAATTTAATAAGCTAAAATATGTATTAATAATTAAATTATATATTATAATAGAAAATTAAAGTATTTTAAATTTAATATTTATTTTTTTGTGTTAATATATTGATATTATCATTTATACTCTGAATTTAAAATATTTAACAAAAGAACATAAAAATTTATAATATAAAAGTCATACCATTAAAATTTTTTTTATCTAGAAGAAGAATTATTATTTTAGCTTATTGTTATCATTGAAAAATTGCAAATGTTTTATTCTTATTCTTATTATTCTCATTCATTTTCAATGTTGACATGATCATATTTAGAACAAATATCCATTTTTATTACTCAACATCATATATTGTAGTTTAGAGTTATATTCATTTTAGAATTATCATTTTGAATTTAACGGTTAAACAAAAATTCAATGGCAGTGTTTATTACTAATAACTAGAGGTGATGATGCTGTATTTATTTTTTAATAAATGCATAGAGAAACTTTGACTTTTAAGATTCTAGTCAATTTTATCATATATGTTATGTAAATCTTATATATGCTCTTGAAGGAAATTAAGGTTAATAGCTGTTAGTTCTTTCATCAAATGCTGGCAAGTTTACATACAAAAATGTTCACAATTAAGCACCAACATTAATTTATTAAATAAGCCGGATCGGAGCTTATTGATGTGCATGGTTTCATTAATATTCCCCTTTTAATTTGCTTTGTTCTTGCAATGATAACTAGTTAGTCCTGGTCTAGCTAGCTAGCTAGCTACAATAATCATGTGTCACAGTATACTGCATGCATGCATGCATTTGATGATAATATATATAGTAGTTCATCCTAGCGCAATCTGATATCATGATTATTGCGGTTTATATATGAATTTAATCATTTGAAATTTATCCGTAAATTACTTCCATCTATAATCTCCTCTAATAGGTTGATCTTCACGTGAATTATTGCAAATTAATCCACACAATTCATAAAATAAGTTTTTCCTAATCTAGCATAGGCAATAATCATACCACCCATCCTTAATACTATTTTATATCAAAATTTATATTATTTTAATATATTAAATTTTTATTCATCTCTCACCTACTACATCAAATATTACACTAAAAAATATATTCTTTTATAAAATATAATATTTATTTTAATTAATATTATATTTTTAAAAAATTTATAAAAAATTGACTTATGAACATTGTTGTGTTAAATTAAATTGACACGATATTATTTATCATAATGCAAAATTTGATGATAGATTAAAACAAATTTACACCAAATTTAGTGGTATGGTACAGGGGTCGGAGATGCCGTTTAAAGTAGAGCTAGACAAATTACAAATTGAAGACGCACATTTAAGTGATAATTACTCTTAAACAAAGACATAAGAACAGTACATGAATAAATCACGTCTAAAATCTATCTTTATATACATACATATATATATATATATAAATTGGTTCAATAAAAGGGGATTGTGGAAAGCAAAGGGACACCCAGCACCATCTCTGTTCCTGTTAGTATTAAGCATATTAATTTATGCAATAATATTACCAAGTCCAATTGCCTCAGAACTTTTCATAAGCCTGATACGCTTGCATGATTCTATGAACATTCTGCCATTTGAAAATTATAACTAAGTTAGATGATATTTTAAAAATTATGATCCCAGTCAATTTTTTAAACTTCTTAGAATAATTATAGCTAAGTTAGATGAGTTAAATACCATATTTTTTTATGTTGTAAAAAAATTAATATGTGCACTATATTTTTAAATACAATTAAAAAATACAAGTTTTTAGTTATAAAAAAATATTTACACCCATAAAATAAAAGTTAATTAAACCGAGTTATAATAAGTTGGCAAGAAAACTAACTTCCAAGGAACATCTCCAACTAACATTAAGTCACCATCTGTGTCTTCATAAGTAGGCAAGTAGTATTCCATTCCATTCCTTTCTCTGCTTTGCTCTGCTCCAAATAGCCACCTTAAACTCATATATACAAATTAGTATGTACTACTAATAATTCAGTAACAATGTAAAAATTAAATACTGTAACTCAAATATATACATGGTATCTTTTTTAGGAATTTTTTTTATATAATACAGATGCATTTAGTGTATCTTGATAATTTTAATAAAATATTATTAATATTTATATAAAATAAGACCCTTATATGTAAGTAAATGTATCCAAAATCAATGGAGAGTTTCTTTGAGTTATCCATAAGCCTAAAGTCTATTCTTTTTTTAGGCATAATTAAATATTTAAGAATAATATTATAATAGAAATGTGCCATGGTAAGGAAATTAATTATAAGAAACAAACCCAAGATAGTGAAGCAATAAAACATTTGGTGCAAGACTCTGAGTAGCTGCTCATAACTAGTAAACATGTGTAGGTCTATTTTACGCAGAAATGGTTCTCCATCTGCACCCACTTTCACGTACTTAATTGCTTTCTTTCTAATTGAGGATCTCACCGGTGGCCACCCAATTATTTGACCCCTTCATAACACATTAAATGCATTAACCCAATATCCATTACTACCATTAATTATCACTACTTTCTGAATAATTCAAAATAATTGTTGTGTACTACTCCAAATTAATAAAATATATAAGATTATTACAAATTTTTTTTTTGAAAAATATAAATACTTAATAATTGATAAAAAAGAGTAAACAATGTGATTAATGGTAATATATGTTAGGAGTAATAAGTAATACATCCATCACTACTTATAAAACACACATATAAGTATGCTAATATCAAGTACCTTTTCTATCTAAACATGTATTAGAATTATTTGAAAAAATTAGATAAATGATTTATTTTTTTAGAAAATATTTAGATTTGTGAGAGTGCAATTTGAGTGCCCTTAGCACCACTTATATATAAGCATTCATGGAAGCAATTTTTTATAAGAGAAATGTTATATCATCAAATAAATTTGCATTTATTTTTTGAACTCATCATAACTCTTATATTGTGTCATGTATCAAAATTATTTTGAAAATAAAAAAAAATAATTAAATTTTATAGATAATATTGATACATGACATAACATAAGAGTTTTGTGTGCAAAAATAAGTATAAATTTATGAATATTTAACATTAATCTTCTTATAAATTACGAGTATATATTCTCTGACACTTTATAAAAACACTAACCGCAGCGCTTATGTTTATGAAGACCATAAAAGTACTTTTTAGAAAAGCGCTTTAAAATCTGATCATAAAGCACATTTTGTGCTTCCTAACTACAAATATATATATTATTTTATCCTATACGTATTTCTTCATGAAATCACTAGTAACAAAAGCATAAACGAACCACCTCTAGTATATAAGGAATACTTTATAAGCTAATAATAGATTACTTTACAGCAGGGGCTTTAGTGTGTTCCAACTTATCATCTTCGTGAGTAGTAGTTGTGGCATGTGGTTTGCTACCCAGAAAATCAACACCAACTGTCTCTACGATTCCACGCTTGCAATTCCAATTGGTGGAGTTCTTGATCTGTCCACTTGATGAGACCGATTCTGACGACCAAGTTGACTCAGTAGTAGTAGTAGTAGTACTGGTGCTACCTGGGAGTCGTAGAGTAAGTTCTGTGTCTTTGTAAGCCAGACTACTAACTAATTCTATATCTACAAGCGGCATATTGATCTACTTTTGAACAAAACGACCTGTCGTTTCTAAAATCGAATTAAAGAGCATACAGTGCTTTGTGAACGTGTGAGTGTGTTCCTTTGTTGTACATGTAGTCATCTACTTATATATATATATATATATATACTTGCTAGCTAGAGACGAGAGAAGAGAGCTAGATGACTATTGACGACAATAACATTTAAGATTGGGCCTTGTGTCGGTACATCCAGTTTAATCCAAGTTTTGGTCATTTGGGTTTTATGATTAATATAATATTGTTATGAACCTTAACAATAATCAATCGAGTCAAAAAAAGAACTTGTATATTGTTGTTATGTATAAATGATCAACATTTTAAGACTTGTAAAGATGCCAACTTATGGCTACAATGCTAGTTCGACATATTTTAGCAAGGACGAACGTCAGCCAATTCCGTAATGTATAAAAGAAAATACTTTAAATCTATAACTATTAAATATAACAATACAAATCTATTATTTAATTATTTTAATATTAATATTGTTTTAATTTCAGAATATCGATTTTTGTCATATTTATTTGTCCTAAAACAACAAATGATTGTTCATATTGTATAATTATGTCAAGTTTCACATTAAATTTAAATGAATTTATTATTTGTTAAAGGAACAAGAACAAGTCAAATTAGTTGCTTTTGACAAAGCCACTAATTAAGCATGTGATAGTGTTGGATTGTCTACAAAGCGTCGCTTTTAATTCATAGAATCCCAACTCCAAAACTGTGTACCTTGTTATTTTTTTTTTATTATAAAAAATCTGTGTATTTTTGGCTTTAATAATTATACAAAGTATAAATTTATATTTATTTTTATAAGAAAGTTATTTATATGTATAATAGAATATTAAGAAATTAATTACTTTTTTTATCTTTAAAATAATTCTAATATATATTTAAATATAAGTGAAATTAACTGAACTTGTTATGTTTTGCTCTGGTTTATCAAACCTCTAAATACGGCAGCCGCACCGGGCTTTAGATGCAACCTAAACCATTATTGACTGGGTTTATTTAATTTTTTTATATCAGATAACTGGTGTGGTTTTAAATGATAAAATAATAAGTTTTATTGGATCTAATATTAATAATAATTTGAGTACTAAATTAGTTAAAAACTTTGTATAGAATCTAAATCAAATATAGTTAAAGGGTAATTCTATTTTCAGAACAAATATTGTTAATGTTAGAGTAATATTTTTATTTTTTAAAAACTCTAAAACATTAAAATATGATGTAAAATATTTAATTATTTTAACATTAATATTTATAATATAAAAATATCAATTACTTAGTTAAATAATATAAGTGGTGCATTTATTCCAATACATATATGCTATAACTTCATTTTAAGTTCACATAAAAGATCAGGAGGAATTATTCATAACTTTTTATTAATCAAATTATTTTTTATTTTTATCAAATATTGGATTTTTATTTTTTTATAAAAAAAATTGTATTAATTTTAAATTCCAATACCCTATTATACCACGTTATTACATATATTCGAAGCCGAACAATAACACCTTCCCTTTCATTAATCAAACAAAAAAAAATGCTTATAATTATCTCAAATATATTTATTTGATTAATGACTACATTAATAGTACTTTAACAACGATAAATGATTTCCATTACAGGTAGTTAAATGGATTGGGTGGAGCTTCCAAGTAAGCTATAGGCATTGGTGCCTAATCATGTGAGTTCTCGTGCATGAATAGTTGGATTCTTGTTAGTCCATGTGCATGCATGAGTTGTATATTTAAGTCCGAACATGCAATGAACTATTATTTATTTTTATTTTCCCTTACAAAACATGCAATGAACTTGAAACAAAACAAAATAAAATAAGGTTGCGTTTGGTTCATGAAATGAAATCGGAATCGAAATCAGAATGGAATGAAAGGGAAAAGAAACAATTTTGTTTGGTTTGACCACTGGAATCAAGCTCGGAATCAGGATTATAGTGTTTGATTTGCCACTGGAATCAAGCTCAAAATTAGGATTATAGTGTTTGATTTGCCACTGGAATGAAATGAAAAAAGCTGTAAATGACCTTAATACCCCTATATGCTGTAAAGTTTAAATATCATTTAATTACTATTTTTTCGTCAGACAAAATACATTATTGAAATCATTATTTTTCTAAATAATTATTACTTAATTAAAAAGAAATATATTATTAAAATTATTATTTTTCTAAATAGGGTTTAGGGTTTTGAGGTTATATTTGTAGGTTAAGGTTTAGGGTTAAAATTATTATTTTTCTAAAAATGGTTTAGGGTTTTAGAATTTTGGATTTGGGGTTATATTTGTAGGTTAAGGTTTAGGGTTAAAATTATTATTTTTCTAAAAATGATTTAGGGTTTTAGAATTTTGGATTTGGGGTTTAGGGTTTTAGGATTTGGAATTTGGGGTTTTGGGTTTTGGGTTTTGGGATTTATGTTTTAAGGTTTAGGGTTTAGAGTTTAGGGATTTGGGGTTTAGGGTTTTAGGGTTTAAGGTTTAGAGTTTAGGGTTTTAGGATTTAGAATTTGGGGTTTAGAGTTTAGGGTTTTGGGATTTATGTTTTAAGGTTTAGGGTTTAGGGTTTATGGTTTAGGGATTTGGGGTTTAGGGTTTTAGGTTTTAAGGTTTAGGGTTTAGGGATTTGGGGTTTAGGGTTTTGGGATTTGGAATTTAGGGTTTAGGATTTGGAATTTAGGGTTTAGGATTTAGGGTTTTGGGATTTATGTTTTAGGGTTTTGGGAATTATGTTTTAAGGTTTAGGGATTTGGGGTTTAGGGTTTTAGGATTTGGAATTTGGGGTTTAGAATTTAGGGTTTTGGGATTTATGTTTTAGGGTTTTGGGTTTTGGGATTTATGTTTTAAGGTTTAAGGTTTTAGGATTTAGGGATTTGAGATTTAGGGTTTTGAAATTTTGGGTTTAGGGTTTAAGGTTTGGGAATTTGGGGTTTGAGAATTTAGGATTTGAGTTTAAGGTTATATTTTAGGTGAGGGTAAAATTAGAAAACAAAAAATTTAGATGAAAATAGAATTATGATTACCGAGGGGAGAAAGAATTGTGATTTTTTTTCTTTTAGTAATTTAATTCCATTTCGTCCTCCATTCCGTTCAACCAAACACACAAAATGGAAGGAATCAATTCTGATTCCATTCCATCCTTCCAACCAAACATAGAATAAGAGTAATAATATTAGGATATTTTATTTTCAAAGTAAATTTTATTAATACGAGAACAATATTTTTATTTTTTAGAAACTTTAAAGCATTAAAAAATATGATAAAAAATATTATTATAAAAATATATGAATTATTCATTTTATTATTAAAATTAATTACACTAAAGTGTCATTATTATTGAATAAAATTATCATTAATAAAAAATTATTATGATACTAATAATTTTAATTATAACAATATTATCACTCTAAAATAAAACTAAAACAAGCTAATAGGGTCTTAAAATTAGAAAAATTAATTGCGATGAAAATTGCAATGCACCGTCCGATTTCACCTTTTAAGTAGGGTGTTTTGTGTTCTACATATTTTCCATTTAAATTTGCATAAATGTAAAATGAAATAATGCCAAAGATAACTCAAACTAAATTCGCTAGAAGATCATAAACAAGTAAATACTAAAAGTTTTGCAAAGAAAAGTATTTTTTTAAGATCAAATAATATTTAGTGTAGTTTTAATTTGTGTTTTAAAACGAAAATAAATAATTCTTATTAGTAGACCATTAAATGTAAAAAATAAAAAATCAGCATATTTCAAACAAGATTAATAAATAAATGATAGAAACTCTCTTTTGTTCAAACAAATTCAATGAATAACTAAAGCTAAGTGCCAGCAAAGGTAATTAATATGGATTACCGATAGTAATTTTATTTGTATCTACTAGGACAACAACTCAACATTGAATTGATTTTCAAACATAAGTTTCATTATTAAAGTAGGTGAGATATACAAAAAGAATTCCAAGTATAATTTATTTTTAATGAAAAAAAAATCAGGATGGATTTCTAGTGCGGGAGAGTAATACGGGAGGTGTATAATAAAACAATATATCAATTTATCCCAAATTTATTTAAGTGATGAATAAAATTATAAAAATAATGAAAAATAAAACATATTTATCTATAATAATTATGTATAATTTCATTAAATATAACTTTAAATGAGATAAATAATTTTAATTTATAAATTTATTAAAAATATTAAATAAAATATAAGATGCATTGTATTACTAATTATTATGAATAAGAATAACTACGTAGTCCTGACAGCTGGTGCAAATGTAACAGGGTATAACTAATACAGACTCTAGCCCACACTTTTTATAAGTTTGCGCCACTCACTTACGCAGTGTTCGATAGTAAATAAATCACCAATAGTATATGTTGCTATGGGTATTAAAAATATGTAAGTTCAAACCCAACGAATGTATGTGTGCTTTTTGTATAGAAGTGTGTAAATTATTTAAAAAAAATTAAATTAGTTATAAATTACTAAAAATCCCTTATTTAAATATAATTGCTTCTAAGTCAGCCCACATTTATATTTAAATTTATCCATAACTAATTACTAATTACTAAAGAACTTGAAGAGTTAAATTTATGCACAATGTTTACTTACCTTTATACTCTTTCAATCAAAAAAAATAAATTTAATTTTTTAAAAATAAAATTCTCAGTGCATTAAAGGTGCAAGTGAAAATCAAATAAGACAACATTTCCTTTCACACCAAGTGTAATTCACCCGATGGTTCAATTGATTAAGATTGAATCTAACAAATAACATCCATTCCCATCACATAAGGGCGCTTATTTAACTTTAAAAAAATAAATAAATAAGACACCTCTACATTTATAATAATATTTATTTTTAGGAAAGGTTTTACACATCAACAAAACGTTAAAAAAATTAATTTTGCAATTAAATTTACATGTATTAAAATAAAACAATTTTAGTACTGTTTACTAAAAAAAATTATAAGTAATTGAATTTAAATGGTTTTATTTTGAATATTATTATAAGAACTTGTTATATTTTATTTCAAAAGTTTTTTACTAAACATGAATTTTTGAATTAAAAACAAAATAAAAGGAAAAGGAGAAAGAAATAAATTTGTGTAACAATTTATAATCATTGCAATATATGAAGGGCAAAATAGGAACAAAAGTGGGCCATAAAACGTTTATCTTTTAGGGAAAACCTACCTGACATTTGACAGCAGAGGGGGCAAGAGAGACACTGCAAGGGATTAATTACAATGGGATTACTTGTCAAGACTTGGGGAATATATATGCAAAGAAAAAACATCTATAATGTAAATCCAAGAAACACGAGTAGGATACCGCACAAGTAATGGAGACACGACATAAATTACTGTGATTTTCCCTAGCTGAAAAGAACTCGAACGTCTCAAGCACTTCCTGCTGGAAACTGATCCACAATTCCATTATTGTTAGCAAGTTTAGGCCTCCATTTGGTCCTTCCTCTCACTATCTCTGCTCCACCGTTGAGCCGTAACAAATGCCGGCACTCAATATCACCAGAACTCACTACATCATTAACACCACCACCACTCGAGACAGCAGATAGGGACTGCAACACACTGTCCCTCCCACATTCCCTCCTATATTCCAATGACATAGCAGAGAGCTCATGCTTCTCCAAGATCGGCGGAGGAGCACTCTGTAAAGCAGTGCAGTGTTTAAGTCAATGAATCGTTGTATCAGAGAGCTCATGCTTCCTAACCTAAGTTTAGGTCGTTTAAACAAATAATTGCCTGAAGACTAAAAACAAGTATTTCTCAAGTGAAGCCCATTCTAACATGTGACTTATGACAGAAAGGCCAAAAAAAAAGGAGAAAAAAAAGAAGAGGAAAGAATATTGCAAGGACGAAGTTGGAGCCTTTGAGCTTGAGAGACAGATAAATTAGCTTGGAAAGAATGTCTACCTCAAGGATCCAGCCAATGTACTTAACATTGTTGACATGCTGGTTGACATCTAGATCACTCCATCTTGGCTGCGGGGAGAAAAGAAGATCAAAGTTTAAAGCGACATTTTTTAGAATATGATGTATTGTGCTTTAAAGCTAGTGGCTTACAGCTAAACCAGTACGGATGACATCTGCTATATTGTCGTCAAGCTTTGTCAATTTTTTACTATCCTCTTCCACAACAGGAGTAGTATTAGTAAAATAAGGTTCTATTTCCTCTCGAACTTCATCTGGCATTTTCGATAACTTCCTCGTTAATTTATTCATCATCACCCACACACTGAACAAATCAACAAAACATGATGTCCCGGGTAATAATTTGATTTCACATGATAATATATTAAACAAATGCAGTATTCCTAAATTCACTTCACAAATTCCACTCTGTATCTCTAGGAAAACATCTCTAATGAAATGGTATCACTACTTTTTGTCTTTCAATGGATGCATACAGCAAAAGTTAGCAGCTTGTATAAGATGTCAAATGTATACATCCTACACTTTATGCATCAACATGCCAGTCATGAATAAAAAAGAAATTGGTCGGGAAAGAGACCATGAAGAAGACAATTAATGACCAAAAAAAAAGTCCAAAAGAAACATAAAATTACCTAGAGGCCCGAGTTAGAACGTCACCAGTTCCACAGTCTCTGAGCATCCAATCACGGCGCATACTATTCTTTCCAGATTGACTAACCCAAGTGTCTATTTGAACAATATCACCCCTGTAGAGCCCCAACAAATAATTGAAATTTTTTTTATCATGGAGTCAAGTCATAACATTAACCTTAGCTGTCCAGGCACGAAAAAATTTACAATGTTTATAATTGCCAAATTGGATGACATACAACTAGTCATCACCCAAAGCGAAGAGATTTTTACAATGTTAAAAATTCTAGTCCAGTTTTTTGAATGCTAATACTTTACCACAAGGTCTCCAACAGTTGGATATATATCATTTTACTTCCAGCTTCCAGAACAAACAACAGTATCAACCCAACAAACTAAATTGAAAATCTTTGCACAAACATAATATGTGATGAACTTTAAATTGCTAGGCCAGTCTCCCAGAGACCAATCCAGGCCTATCAGCCTAAGGGGAAAATAACCTCAAAAAGAAATTAAATTTAGAAATTCAACCATTTAACATCCCAACTTTCAATTACAAGCCAAAACCTAATGAAGCTGATAACCACAAACGATTGCTGCCCCAAATGAAGCTGTGTGCTTGAAATTAGGACTTACCAAGTTGGATAGCGATCTACTACAACCTGCATTTTAGTGACAACCCATATGAGGTTCTTTTTGCTCATCCCTGGCGTAGACCCAAAGCCCTCACCAAGAAGCCCAGCACATTTTACATGATTAATTGCCGTTTCCTTGAGCCAGTTAAAGAAGACAGTGAGACAAGCAATGGTGAAGATTGTGACAAAGCATACCATGCAGTCATGCATGCAACACTAGCAACTCTTTTAACTCAACAGCACTTCAATTTCATGGCTACAGAATAATGGAAATATAACATGGATATATCTCAAACAATACACAGTAAGTTTGAGGTAAAATAAGATACCTGTAAATGATTCATTAGTGTCTCTATAGAAGCCATGCGGTCAGCACCTATTTCATACGATCTAATTGAAAATTTTTGCCGGAACACACGTCCATCCTGCACAATTCTTCCCATACCAGTTGGGTCAATAAGCATGTCAGGTCTCTTGGGTTTCCAATCGAGCATCATCCACTGCTTCTCGGCTGCCAAGAAGATAGTTGTTATGGCAGCAAGAAGCATGCTCCAATCAGGTAATTGGTTAATAAAAGTTCGTGGAGGAGGCAATGCCATGTCATCCCCATTCTTCACAGACTCTGCAGTAGATGCCAAAGCACCAGGTGTGCCATTTATCTTTGGTGGGGCTCGGGCATTTGCCTTGACCTGCAAACCCCGAGAGCCAGATTTAGACTTGAATCCTCCCACATTAGAAGTTCCATCTTTTGTACTCTTTCCCCCAGAATCAGGAGATGCGGAGGAAATCGGTACAAATGCTGAAGCAACAGCAGCAGCAGTAACCATGATGAGCTTCAAAAAGCTAATAAATATGTCAGAGCGACTGCCAAGGAAAGCACTGGTTAAAAAGAAACTTGTCAATGTACAACTGAAATATTCAGCAAAATACACACAAGGCCAACAAACAACAATTGCATGATTTTTTGTAACCAGTGAGAAAGTCTTGTGGTTGGTGTTTGTGGGTGAAGAAAACCAACGAGATCACCACACAAATAAAAAAAATCCTCTCTATCAAGTTACTACCCCGATGGAAAATAGATATATATCAGCAGCATAGAAAAGTCTTTACGAATCTTTGCCTAAACTTTTTCCTTATATTGCTTTTAACATACAAAAGCATCAATTTATTTATTTATTTGGAAACTCATGTTTTACATAATAGAGAGATGCTCGAAAGGGAAAAATGGGTATTTGATTTAAAAAATCAGTGGAAAATCAAGGCAGATTCGACCTGAGAAATTACAGTAGCTAAAGAATAATATAATAAAATTCATGCCACCAACAAAAAACTAAAATTTGCAAAATTATGAAAACAAAGAAAACCTTCCGGTTTTGATCTTAACTTATTAAACTATTACCTCCTTAAACTAAACACCTTAATTACATAATGAAATGAAAAACTTTCAATGTCGCATTTGATTGTCGAGAAGAATATACAAATCACTAGCACTAGAGAAAAGTGTTTTTAGATCAGTACCTGAACCAAGAGTGACACTATCATTCCCTCCGACTCGAAGCAAGTTTATAACACTCAGAAAGACTCAAACAAACACTAAACCTGTCCTATTTCCTCTTCTACATCCCTAAATCGACAAGCATACAGCCACCGGATTAGAAGGAAAATGATAAAAAATGGAGAAACAATATGTGCTTCATTACCTCAAATAAAGAGCGAGCGAGACAGATAATAACACGAAAATACTTGAAAAACACCACAAACCTCGAGGAGAAATGATTAGCAAAAACACAAAGTTGAAGGCGCTACAGCGTCACTAGCGATCTGGAAATCGTTCTTGCTTTCTGGTAAGTTCTATGCAACGTCTTTGTTCTTCGAATTCTCCTTCTTCTTCTTTTCCTTCTTTTTTTTTTTTTTTTGCCCTTATTTTTCTTGTTTTCTCAGTTCAGTTAGGCTTCAAAACAGAGACAGAGATTAAAGAAAATTTAGGGCCAGCGGTGTTCTGGGGTCGGGAGCAACGGAGGCCAGCGACTAATATTAAAACGATATACATACATATATATATATATATATATATATATATAATAAATAATAGTATTAATAATATTTATTCAATTTGCCACCTGGATAATTGGCAACTCTTCTCCTTGTACAAAGAATATTTATAACAATACTCTCTGTCACATTTTTATTTTCACTTATATTATTTTTCGAATGATATATAAATTCTAATTTATTTTTAATTCTTTTCATATTTTTAATAAAAATTGATTTGTAAAAAAAAATTATATATATCAATTAATAAATCATATAAGTAAAAATAAAAATAATTAAAAATATTACTACCAATATTCTTTGTACGAATTCACACCATATATTAAAAAGAGAAGAATATTTTTTAAAAAATAACAATATTTATAATAATCTTAAAATTTAGGTATTTATTATATTTATCTATAATATTTTTTAACTGTTAAATGAAAAATATTTTTATTTTTTTCAAATAAAATATAAATATATATTTTTTAACATTGTACGAAAATAAATAAATATTTTTTATTTAAAATTAAAGTAAATCTATGATGAATAATTAAATTATTTATACAGCGGAGAATAAATTTATAATAAAAATATATATTTTATTTTTAATCATATATTTTTAATACTTATATATATTACAATTATATTAAAATTATAATCCAAATGACATAATTATATAAATTTGATTGTATTTATTAATAATATTACTTTACATTAGTTATGATTTATCCCAAAATTATGATAAATAGATTTTTATTACTAACAAAATCTCTTAATTCAAAATTTTTTATATCAAATTAAGTTAAATTGTGATAAATTAGATTAATTTAATATTAAATTTTAAATAATTAAATCTTATTATTGAGATGATATTATTATAATTATAAATTTTTAAGATATTATTTTATATATATATAACTTTCAACCACTAATATAATAATAAGAATTAATTATAAAATATGAACCAATAATTTCTCAAAACTATCTGTAATTTTCGTAAGGGTAAAAGGTTCCATTTTTATCGTGTTGACTATATCTTTTACAAATAGAATATATACTCTTTAACGAAATAATAATTTCTATTTGTAGAAGTATATTTTTATGAAATAAAAGGTAAAATTAGTTTGAACGGCTTTCAAACCCAAACCGAGCCTACTATACTAATAAGTAAATTATAACAGTGCTGCTGCAAGTGCTGTTAAATAAATTAAATGAAGAGAAAGCTCTCTGTATTCGCGCAACAGTTATATTTAAAATAGCTTAATAATATTGATGGAGCATGCATGCATGAAGATATTAATTAAGGCAAATTGAAGCCAAAACAGTTGAGAGACTCAAAACATATTGGAAGATAGATTATTGCTTTAATTTCATGCGTTATTTAATACCGCAAAGTGACAGGTTACTGAAGAACTAACTTTGTAATCTAGAATCTAAATTATTGCTTTTCATTATTTATTAAATAATAACTTTTGAATGGGAAAGGAAACCAAAATTAACAAAAATGGTCATAAATAATTAAATATATATAAAAGGGGTGTTTAATAATTATAACTTATTAGTCAAAGTTTGTTTAACTACGCAAATTATTCATGACATGTTGTATACGTATTAGTGTGGCAAGTATATATTAATGGGTACCGGCGGGAGAGGACCAACTTTAATCTGCAGATATTAATGTATATAAATAATTATAGAGAGCAATACGATTTGCTCATAAAATAGGAAGAGTAAGATATTAATGTATATAATATTGGACGTAATTTCATCCATCGTAACTTACAATTAAAAGGTGATCTTAGCCGTTAAAGTGCCAAATTCTGTAAATCTTAAAAGGGATAAAAACCTAAATATTATATTTTAATTATTTTAAAAGATAAAAACCTAAATTTGTTATCAAGTAAAGTCGAATAAATTTTAAAATTTTAAATAATCGTATTTCAGTTATATCTTTTATAGTTATGATACATAGAATTAGACTCATACATTTAATTATATATGTTCATAAAAATTAATTTTTTTTTACTGTTAAAATATTTATTTAAATTTAAATTAATTTATAAAATTATTAATTAAATATTTTTAATATGTGTTTTAAAAATAATTTTTTTATAATATTAAAGTTTTTAATGAATTTTAAAAAATTAACTAAAAAATATATTCGAACTTAATATTATTAAGTTATGGTTATTATCTATGTACATAAATACATTATTATTTAAAATTGTGTGGCCGAATTTGAAACTGAGAAGCTGTTGCCGCCGAAAACAATAGAAAGAAAAATATATGCTGCCGCCGGAAACAAAGTAAAAATATATCGGTGGAGCTTAATTGAAATAGTTAATATATATGTATATATAATTGAGAGTCCACTGACTATGAATAGTGGTATGTTTCTTTTGTGCCTTGCACATTACGGAGTTTTGGAAGTTAATTGGTTAATATTATAACACTTTTAGTTTTAGTATTAGTATTGTTTGGTTTTTAAATTCTTATATTTATAAGTTTATTTATTTTATATTTTTTATTCATATAAATTTTTTTATAAATAACTTATATATTTAAATCAAATAATTGTATAAGTTATAATGATTATTTATTTTTAAATTTTTAAAAAATTATATTTATTGAACACATGCTTAATATCTTTACTTTAAAATTTTTAGTTGATTTGATTTAAATGATATATGTTTTAAATGATATATGTTTTAAATTATATAATTAAAATTATTTATTATTAATTTCGTTTTATAACATACACGGACAGTTGTGTTTTGAGTTAATCATTTTTCAGTTAACTCGAGAACGTATTTGATTGGCAAGAAATTTACTGAAATGTTGGTCTGAAAACCGTTCACGCTAATTTTAGAAACTGTAAAAATATAGCAATGACTCATAAGTAAGGTATATTGTAACAGTATCCTAGGGAGTGTAACATAAGATCGAGTTTGTATTTGAACATTTGATTTTCATAGTGAAAAATTAGGTAATCCGATGGATCGATGGTTTTTCTCTTAGATCATGGTTGTGGCTTAAATTGTTTCCACTTAAAAATATCGTGTGTAATTCTTTTATTTTCATATTTTATTTTTAAACGCAATTATATACATAGTCGATTTGTTTAGCTTATTAAATTATAAATTGATAAAAATTAAAAATAACATATTCACCTTCTCTAGGTTAATTAGGTCTATATCTTATAAAAAAAATTAATAATTGATAAAATAATTAAGGATAAATGTCTGCAAAGAATACAAAGCTACAACATCTCAATATTAATCAGACAATGATAACTACCATGTTAATTCTTTCCCATATATATATATATATTCACATATGCACACAATAAAAAATATCTTGATATATCACTATATCTCATAACAAATAATCGTAGTTAAATATTCTTTTTTTATATAATTATTAGAGCGAGATTATAGACCTGTCAGAAACAAATCAAGAATGTTGTATGAAAATGATCAAATGATTAGTCTTATGATTTCTTTCTATTTATAGATTTTACAAAATACAACAAAACTTTCTATGAACAATTGTGGACAACTGTTTATAGACAATTTATGGACAGCTATGGATTGTTGTATATGGACAACTGCTTATGGATAATTATTTACAACTAAAAAGATTATGAATAGCAACTGTGTACAACTAAATGAATATGGACAACAAATTACAGTAAAACTATTATGGACAGTTAAGCTGTTAATGGAACACAACAAAGCTGTCCATTGACAACCCCCCTCAAATTGATACGGGTTGATCAATAAGTATCAATTTGCAACTTAGGAAGCAATGTCGATGACGAGTGACAAACTTGGTAAAGATATCAGTAATTTGTAGTTCAGTAGAAATATGTGGAAGAGTGATAACACGAGCTTCAAAGGCTTCACAGATAGAGTGTCAATCGACTTCAATATACTTTGTGTGCTCATGATAGATAGGATTGGCCATAATCTAAATAGCATTTGTATTATCGGTATGTAAAGGTGTAGGATCGGTCTCAAAGAAGTCTAACTCAACTAGCAAACCTCGAAGCCAAATAATTTTGGAACAAGCAAGAGACATTGCTCAATACTCAGATTCTGTAGATGACTTAGAAACTCTGTCTTACTTTTTACTCTTCTAGGAGATCAATGTATCACCTAAGAGCATGCACCAACCAGTGATGGAGCGATGTGTATCAACACAACCAGCCCAATTAGCATCGCTATAAGCAACAAGACGAAAAGAATTTCCTGAAGGAAAGAATAAGCCATGGGTATAAGTGCCCTGAATATAACGTATGATTCGACAGACAGCAGCCAGATGAAGATGACGAGGAGCTTAAAGAAATTGGTTGACTTGTTGTACAACAAAAGAAATATCTGGTCTAGTGATGGTGAGATAGATAAGGCTACTTACCAATTTCTAATATAAGCTAGGATCAACAAGTAAGTCACCTTTCTCTTTGCGAAGCTTGACATTTAATTTCATGGTAGTATCAATAGAGGTAGTTTTCTACAGTTCAACTGTAGTCACCAAATCACTAGCATATTTGTTTTGATTGAGGGAAATACCATAGAGGCTACAATGCACCTCAAGACCAAGAAAATATGTAAGAGACCCAAGATCTTTCATATGAAAGGATTGTGAGAGATGAGTCTTGAGCTAGACAAGTAAAGTAGAATCAGAACCAATGATCACAATATCATCAACATAAACCAAAAGGACAACAATACCAATGTCTAATTTTTGAAGAAATAATGAAGTATCATACTTGCTCTGTATGAAAGAAAATTGTAATAAAATGGTTTGAAATTTTCCAAACCATGCCCGTGGAGTTTATTTAAGACCATAAAGAAATCGACGAAGTTTACACACGTTGGATGTCGGAAAGGAAAACAACCCTGGATGTGGCTTTATATAAATACATTCTTTAAGATATTTGTGAAGGAAAGCATTTTTAACATCCATCTGATGTAGTGGCCAATCATTGGAAGTAGCAAGAGCTAGAATCGTTCAAACAATAGTCATTTTAGCCACAGGAGCAAAGGTCTCCTCATAATTAACACCATATTCTTGTTTGTTCCTAAGGATAACAAGTCGAGCTTGATAACGATCCAAACTTCCATCAGAGCGAACCTTGACTGAGTAAACCCATTTACAACCCAGAGGAACTAGTGTGGAAGGACAAGACTCAATGTCTCAGGTGTGATTGGCCTCAAGAGCAGCAATTTCTTCCTGCATAGCTTGGCACCAACAACCATGCTTGACAAAATGTGGGAATATCAAAATTGGACAATGCAGTAGTAAGAGCTGAAATAAAATTGCCAGAAGAAAAACCATACCTATCAAGGGGTACAGACACTCGAGAAGAGAGACGTACCAGAGGCTCTAGAGGTGCTGCAACTGACTGACTCTGGTGTATGTTAGGATCAAATATCGGGTGAACCACCGGAAGAGACTGTAGGCGGGAATGTCTTGTATATACCATTCCTAGTTTGAAGCGAGAACTATTTTGAGGAAAAGCTAAGAATTGGTACTCAAAGGAGAGAAGGACTACAGTAGAAGAAAAGGGCATAGAAGACACAAGAAAAAAATGTTGATTTTCGAAGAAAATAACATTCTTAGAAATACGTGTATGATGTAATGTAGGATCATAGCAAACAAATCTCTTTTGACACACATTATATCCTAAAAATGCATATCTAACAGATTGAGCAGATAATTTATTTCGCTCATGAGGTGGTAAATGAACAAAACATACACAACCAAAGATACAAAGATTATCATAATTGGATTGCTTAGTAAACAAACGAAAGTAGGGAGATTCCATATGCAAAACTTGGGAAGGTAAACGATTAATCAAGTGAGTAGCAATCTTTAGAGCCTCAACCTAGAACATGGATGGAGTAGCAGGACATGAACGTTGATGGATGATACCTTTAAAAGCCAAAAATATTTGAAACTCAGTGGATAAATATTAACTACCAAAATCTGTGCAAAATGTCTTAATATTTGTAGAAAATTGATTTTCAACATATGCTAAAAACTCAATGAAAGCACGAAAAACCTTAAATTTAAAGAGAAGAAAATAAACCCAAGTGAATCTGCTATGATCATCAATGAAAGTTACATAGTATTTAAATTTTTTATGTAAAGTAATCGAGGAAGGTCCCCAAACATCACTGTGAATAAGATCAAAGCAGTGAGAAGCTCTACTAGCATACAAAGGAAATGGAAGAGTTTTGCTTTTACCAAGTTTACAAGAGTCACATTCAAAAGGTAAAGAAGAGCGTTCTTTATTACCAAGAAAGTCTGAGTTCAATATATGAGATAAAACTTGAGTATTAGGATGACCTAAACGACGATACCACACCATACTTAGATTAGGAATATTATTACAAGCAAAAGACTCAATAGAGGGAATTGGATAAAGTGTTGGAATAGGTAAAAGTAATGGAAACAAACGTCCCACTTTAAGTCCCTTCGCGATCGGCTCCCCTGTTACCTGGTCCTGCACAACACAACCATCACCAGAAAATTTAACAGCACAATTGTTATCAACTAATTGACCAACAGAAATGAGATTTGTAGAAAGTTGAGGAGCAAGAAACACATCAATAAATGTAGAAGAAGCATTTCCAACAGCTTTGATCGGTAAAGAACTATCATTGGCAATCTGAATAGTAGATTGGCCAACATAAGGTTGAACATGAGACAAAATTGTGGGAGTATTTTTCATATGATTAGAAGCCCCTAAGTCTACATACCAAAGTGTAGTAGTGTAGTAGAATTTTTACCTTGAAATACCATTGTAGATAATGCCGAAATTAGCATATGTTGCACCATTTCAAGAGTGCAGTAAGTTGCTGCAGGAGGTGGAAGATTAGGAGAAGCACCTGAGGAAGACACATGTGCTACAGTAGGTGCTACTGGAGGAACAACAACAGAAGTCTGAAATGCTTGGGCTTGACGATTCTGGGGATGAATAAGAGATTCTATGATAATATGACCTTTTTTCTTGCAATAAGAACAACATTTTTTAGGACAATTGGCAGCAATATGCCTATATTCTTTGCAGTAGAAACATTGTAGATTTTTAGAAGGCATATATGATCCACGCCCTTGGGTTGCATAAGTCATAGTTATCGTCGTGGAATTGCCATAAGATTGTTGCAGAATAGCTTGAGTACTTAGACGTTGTTCTTTGCGAAGTAACTCACCAAAATAAATATCTAGAGAAGGAACAAGAGACCTGTTCAATAGAGAAGAGCGAACTAGTTCATATTTCGGGCGTAATTTCATAAGAAATTGATCACGTTGACTAGTCCTGTGAAGATTTTGAATAGTTGATGTAGCAGCAACATGAACATTTGCTATAACTAAATCGGCATATTCATGCCAAATAGTCAAAAATATCGAATAATAATCTTGGATGGAAAGACTACCATGTTAGAACATAGAAATTGCATGTTCCAATTGAAAGCAACGAGTATCATTATCTTGATGATAAACTTTCTTCAAATAATTCCACATGGAGTGAGCAGAGTGATGAGCCATCAAGTTAGTGTTGATATGTGGTTCCACCGAACTAAGAAGCCAAGACATGATTCGAGCATCAAGCACAGCCCAAGAAGGAAAAGACACGACTTCTTTAGAGTTGACAGTATGAGATGTTGGTGGAACATCTATGGCATCAATATGGCTCCAAAGGTCTTTTCCCTTGAGGAAAAATTCAAATTGAAAAACCTAGGTAGAGTAATTTTTTCCCATAAACTTAACACACACTGGTGCAATGTCTATTGCAAGTAAATGAAATCCGAGAAATATAAAAAAAACCAAGATAAGGACCTTAAATAGAGATTGTCGAAGAACACTTGTTTGGTAAAAAACGCTATAAAGTATCAATGAAGATTTCCTCAAAAATATAATGTTGAAATTAAAGAAACCGAGAAAATGACTTTAAACAGAGATTGTCAAAGAACACTTGTTTAGCAAAAAACGCTAAAAAAATATCAATAAAGATTTCCTCAAAAATAGAAAACCGATTTTTTTCTCAAAGAAGCTGTGATACCATGTCAGAAACAAGTCAAGAATATTGTATGAAAATGACCGAATGATTTGGTCTTATGATTTCTTTCTATTTATAGACTTTACAAAATACAACAAACCTATAAAATACAACAAAGTTGTCTATGGACAACTGTTGACAGTTGTGGACAGCTCTTTATGGACAATTATTTACAGCTAAAAAAATTATGAACAATACCTGTGTACAACTAAATGAATATGGATAACAAATTATAGCAAAACTGTTATGGTTGTTAATGAAACACAACAAAACTGTTATGGACAACTAAGATGTCCATTGATAAGACCTCCACTAGCCTTCATCTCATAGTTATTAACGTAATCATCGAATGGTCAAAAATCACCATACAAAATGATCTAAGATCGTTATAATTTATCCATCTCATAAATTCCACGAACAATAATTATATCTACATCAACATAAACCATAATTAATATTCGCTATGCATTACATAGTAATTTGTTTCATCGAAAAAGTATACATATTAATTACTTCATATTTGTAATTTTTCAATTTTTTTAAACACATTTTAATTTTAAAAATTGATATAAAATGCTATAAGGTCGAACATAGATCAAAATATAAGATTTGTTATAATTTTATTGTATTTTAATTAAAAAGTAACTGAATTTACACATAAAAATTTAAATTTAAAATATTTTGCACATAAAATTTAAATTGAAAAGAGGCATTACATATTACATATTATTTATCTTTCACAAAAATTATAAAATTTTTAAGTATTATTTTTAATGAAATAAGGAGTGAAGATATCCTCCCAAATATCGGTATACATACGCCCATCAACCCATGATTATTTGAATGTCACTTTTATTTACTTCAGATGGTGAAAAGAGAATACAAGAAATCAAATTATGATTGATTTATTGCCAATTGAAAAAGGAAAACCATATATAAACTACTAAATAAAATAATAATTATGTCATTTATGTGTTAAATAATTATTAAAATTAACTCATACTATATTTATAGCTTAATATATATATACTCTTAACCAGTTATTATTTTACATATCAAGGGAAGTTTATCAACTATATTATCTGATTAAATTCCCAAGTTTTACACGTATTAGTTGGAAATTTGAAATTGTGTATGAAAGACCCAAACACTTCTTTCACAGTATTCAAGAGTTGTTTTTAAAAATATAAAACTTTTATTCGTGAAACAAGAACTTCTTGTAGTTTATTATTGGTTAAGTTAATTAAACTTATTTTTTCTTAATTTATAATAATCTGATCCATCAGTTGTCCTAGAACCATTTGTTGCAAATAGATTTTATATTAAAATTATGTGAAGCATTCTCAGTTCTTTAAAATCTGAATGAAGAAGATTGCGTTATTTTTTAGAAAAGAATAATTTTATAAATTAATTTGTTACTTTTGTTTCTACCCCCGGAAAAACAAGTTTTTCAATATATATTTATTTTATAGTAAACTGTGCAGTTGTACATGAAGTAAGCATGGGTACCATTATTTTGTTTCTAAAAGAAAAAATCGGGAAATTCAAAAAATCAATACATTTTAAACTTATAATAATGAAAATAATATACTAATAAGTTATTTAAATAAAATTTAATATTAAACAAATATAAATAATTATATTTTAATTTAAATAATATTTAATTAAATGATGCTTAATATAAAATAATGAGTTTAATATTTTTTTAATAAAACATATAAGCGTGTTATTATTATATTTTTATATATAAAAATAAATAAATTGTTACAGTTTTACAAAGAAAGAGAGAATAAATGGGGTTGATATTATTCAAGATATCCAAATGCAAATCTTAATAAAATAGTTGCATCGGGATTTATCTGCCAACGATTTAAAATCTTCTCTCTCCATTTCATCATTTTAAAAAGTTATTTAATTAAAAAGTTATTTTTATTATCATAAATTCGAGGAAATTATTTTTTATTTTTATTTTTTTGTATTGAACATTATTTATCTGTGGATAAAGCACGACGGAAGAGAATAAGAAAAATAAATTATTAATGTACCTGAACTTCATATTGCATTGCTCACAGAAAACTAGTTAATTGATGCTCAAAAGCCAACCACTCATTTTCTCAAGTTGACCCACGTTCAACCTTCAACAAACATGCATGCCAAAGTCCTACTAGGAGGCATATTAACTATTGTGCTCGGAAACTCAAGGTGGCAATTTCCCATATGACTCGTGAGCACAATACAATATAATATAAAATCGAGTATGACAAAAAATTAGAAAATTTATCGCTAATTATGTTAATGCGAAGTCCTGTTATTCTTTGATAATTTCTATGACAAAAGTTATTTATTTATTGTCAGCTATTGCCCTTTTTTATAGAAATTACTTGGGTCCCATTCCAATACAGTCCAAAAGGAAATACAAAGCAAGACAGCTTTAGATAACCCTTCAAAGCAGCAGCAGTTTCAGTGGAGGGAGATAAAGAGACGAACAAATAAAGACCCAAATTTTCGTTAGTTTCTTCAAGAATATTGTTGACATTAAAGTTCGCAAAAAAATTTCCAATGTTTATTTTTGCATACAACAAATGAAGAGAACATGCTCATATATGAGAAAACAAAAACAAAAATTCAGCAACTTTACCGCACAGGATGCTGATTATAGTGATTCTTCTCTTTTTTCTTTGCAGCAGCTAGCTTTGCCCTCCTTGCTGCAGTTTCACTTGCAGCAGCTCGGGCAGCAGCATCCATATCTTTGCTTGATTTTTTCTTCTTAATAGATGCCATCTTCTTTAGCCGCTCTTTGACATCAATAGCAGACACGTCCTCCACCTTCTCTGCCTCGGCGGCTTCACCAATTGCAATACCATTTTCTGTGTCATCCTGTTGGTCATGATCTTTCTGTTCTTTTGATGATTTGTCCTTCTTCTTCTTCTTTTTTGCAGATTTGCTCTCCCCAGGGGCATTTTCCTTTTTTTTCACCCCTCCATTAACTGTTTCCATATTCTTTTCTTCTGCAACAGCAGCAAGGCACAGCATAACACTAATCATAAATGAAACACGAAATGGAAGTCGCAAAGCTCAATTAACAAAGTTCAGATTTCAAAACACAAGCTGAAAAAATGCATTTTCAGTTGAGATGAGAAGGTCAATGAGTATGAAATGTCATGAATAAGACAACGTCTTACTGATCTCACCTACTTCCAATAGGTTGAAATTTTTTTGATAACACAAGAATGTTGCTTCATTTCTTCATAAAGAAGTATCAGATTATAGAAATTCTTTATGGAAATAAATCTAACAGGGTTCATAAGAATTTAAGGGTATGATGATATCATAAACCTAATCGAAAAAGACTTGGGCCACTTGGGTATCAAGGAGGAAGGGTTCTTTTAAAACTTTATATTGCAGCGCTACTACTTAGCATGGAAGATGACCATCCACGAGATAAGGATTGTTAGGCATAAAGCCTATAAAGGTGCTAAAATAGTGTAAGAATGACCTTGATCACTGGTCTCACTTTTAGTATTGCATCCTAGTTCAGCAAGAATAGCTACAAGTTCTTCAAGCTCTTTTTTTTTAAGTTCCTTCTTCGAAAGTTGTCTCTCTGACTCTTTAGGAGGTAGAAAAGATACAGAAGACTCAGCTTGCAATGCCATTGCAGATTCGTTTTCCTGTTCTTCCTCCACGTCATCATCAACCTCATCAAATGCTTCTTCCTCACTTTCACTTACCTGGAGTAAGTGAGTAAAAGGATCAGTGGGAGTATAGAAAGAGAACATTAAAATGAAAATTTTAGCAACAACAAAAAGGATAAAACAACCAAACCAAGACAAATAGACATTGTGAATATTAAATAGACATATTTTATGAGTCCAACTCCAGATAAGGATTTAGGACTTACATTGTGTAAGTATATACCTAAACTAAAGATATAAGTCATAATAGACATTGTGGTAATAACAATAGCTAAGCACGTGTAATGGAGTTTTTTGCACCCTTCAGCTTAACAAACATCAAAGAATCAATTTCTTTTCCTTCTTTTTTCATCCAATATCAATTAGCTGGTCATCTAGACAACATTCATACAATCCACAGCATTTTCTTTCCCAATAGTTTAAATGCATACAAGGTTTGACGATCGGACTTGCAGTTCTTGATAATAGAACAATAATCCATATCAACAAACTGTCACTTCAAAATACCTTATATGAAGTAATGGCATAACACAAGTTAATGAAAGAACATTGACGATAGCAACAAGTAGATAAAAACCTAAAACTATTGTAAACTGCAGAAATCAAGTCATAACAGCAATGACATCATCGTTTCAACACATGGAAACTAGAACCATAAGCAGGAGACAACAGCATAAACTTTAGAGAGCCAGTTGGCTTAACCTCAAACTAATCGACCAAAGGAATGACCGAAGCAACAGTAAATCTAAATGCCCCTAAAATATTAAGAAATAATTAAACATAAAACATTTTATCAAACGAATCTCTTATACATTCCAAAAATAAAAGTAACAAAGACAAAGGGAAGGGGATGACTTGCCTCTGGAAAGAGGAAATATCAATCATAGACCCAAAAAAAAAAAAAAATCAGATTCATACTTCTGATCAATTGATCAGTGAATCATTCGTTTAAGCCCAACACCACATACACCCATGCACTCCCAATCGGTAAAAAGATCACAACATAAACAACAGGGGACAATTGGGCATATAACAAAAACATAAATATGTACAAATCATATATCTGAAATAAAAATATTGATAGTTTCCTAAGGTAGAATATATTCATATATGAACAAAAATGTTCCACATTAGTTTAACTGGTGTTAAACCGGTTAGGAGCCTCTAAAGTCCTATAGCTTTTGTAAGTACCACAACTTTTAAGTTTTGACAAGGATATCACTAGTCCCTTAGCTTTTAGTAAAGGTATCCAATTAGCTCATAACTCTTTAAAATAGCAATTAATAATACCCTTAAAATTTATAACAATAAAAATAACTCTAATAATATTAAACGAGATCGAATTAGATAGAGTTTAATATTGAAAGAGTCTAAATGATTGTAGTTCAATTTAATCAACATCCATTAGAAAGTGTTCAATGTGAAATGATAAACTTGAATTTTTTTAAATAGTAAAAACATATGGCATAAACGGTACTATATTTATGTTTATAAGTTTTAAAAATGATATTTTTGTTGTTTCCCAATTTTATTTACCTTTTTTAAAATTTTTGACTTAAATGAATCTTTTTCTTATTGGAGAGGATCTCAGGTGCACCTTTTTTTCTAAGGTCCTAAGGGATGTTATTTTCCCATTTGTTAAACATAATCATCCTTCTCAGAGTATCCGACATACCTAGTCCTACCCAGTCCTATCTCAAAATTCCTACTCTAGGATAAACACCAAGAGGAACATGCAGGTAATCACATAGCAAATAAAGAATTTAATTGGAAAATTCTTTTAACAACCAAAATTCGGACCATACATAATAAAAGATCACGGACTAACTCGACAAAATTAAAAAAACAGTAAAGAGAACCAACCTCCAGGGCCGGTTCCAGTTCTGGCTCCGGCTCGTTGGGCTCATTGTTCGACTCTGAAGCACCCCAGACGGAGCTCGTAGGTGCTGCGGTGGCATAGTAATCGTCATCATCCTCGTCATCAACATCAGCCCATGACTTTGTCGTGAGCTTCGCCGGGGCCCAAAAAACCTCCTTTGCCGCCTCCTCCTGAAGCTTCTTCGCCGAATCTTTGCTCTTCGAGGAGCTCTTATCCTTCTCAGAACCTGAAGGCTTCTTCTTCTTCTTACTCCCGAGAGCGGCGAACACGTTGGAGCTGTTTATCACCAGCGATTCCTGCCTTCTACTCCCACCTCCCGCCATTTCGAACCCCAGCTCCGAACACCTCAATCAAGTCACCAAACACCAAGATATTAACCTCCTGAGAACAAGCCAAAGAGCTTCTTCCAAGAAACAAAATCGAAAATCAGAAGAATCTACGCGGCCCTAAGAGACGAGAAAAACCAAAAAAAAATTAGGGTTTCAGAATGATTGGACCCTGAGAAATAAATTTCAACAACAAAGATTACAAGTTCAATAAGGATCCAAGATCGGAAAGGAATAAAACGATATCGTCTTGGCAACTCGGAGAGATTTCAAAGTATATCAGGCTTATCTGGTTAGATAACGTATCTGAAAGTGAAGAGTTAATTTTTTTTTAATTACATAAAATAATGGCACTAAAATTAATTAAAAAAAATTAAAAAAATTAAAGAATTAAATAATATGGAGTGTAAGTTCGTATGCAACCAAAAATTGTTAAATATTAAATACTTGAAATTAACTTTTTTAATAATAAAATATGGAAGTATAAAAGGATTGCTACATTACTCTTAATACAATTTTATTTTAAGTATTTTTTTATTCATATTTTTAGATGATATTTTAATGATATCTACGTTTAATAATATGTATAAATTTAATATTTTATATGATTTTAAGGAAAAAAATTCACACATTTTGCAAACAATGGAGGATATTGGTAGTATTTTTTATAATTTTTTCTATTTAATATTAACTTTTTTTAATTTTTTAGTAATTAAATATATATTTTAATATTTTTAATTTATTTTATACTATATTTAATCTATATTATTTTTTTATTACTTTAGACTCAAAAACTTCCATCATATTGAGTTTTTTTAAATATAGATCTTTTTTCTGTTACTATTTCCGTTTAGGTATTTTTGAAGATTCACATAATGATAAAACTTTTAAACTCAAAAAGTAAGGAAAATTTAAATGAATATTAATAATTAAGCACTATGTACTTATAAAATTATTGTGATTTTATATGATTTACGAAGAATAGAGATTAAAAGGAATAAATATTAAATATTAAAATATTTATTTAATAACTCAAAAATAATAGATAATTTTTTAACATTTTAATAGAAAAAATAGTTAAAAAATGTTACAAATATCATTCATTAAAAACACATATGATGTATATGTCTAATTTTTTTTAATAAAATAAAAAATTACATTAAATTAGTACATTTATTAAATATGAGTATCATTAAAATACCACTTAAAAATATAAATAAAAAAATACTTAAAATAAAATTTGAGGGAGCACACCAGAGGTAAAAAAAGTATTTTTTTTGTTATTACTTTTTAGAGTTGTTATAAATATTATTTTCCTTAATTTTTTATTTTTTTAAATGGTGCGTTTCATTGGGATATTAATGTTTTTATTGAGATTATAAAATTAAGTGTTTTATTAGAATTGTTAAGGGATTTATAAAAATTAGGTGCATTCCATCAAAATTTGATAAAAAAATTTTAAAATTTATTTAATTATATAACATAGTTTTTTTATAAATGGAACTTTATTTTTAACATCTCTATATACACAGTATTTTTTTCTCTTCTTATAATATACACATATTTAAAAATATGGTGTATAAACTTAAAAATATATGTTTTTAGAAGTTAAAAAGGATCATGTAAAAATCAAAATATTTAAAACGGTATATGTTAAAAAATATATTAAGACTTTAAAAACATTTCGATTTTTTATGTAATTTTTTGGGTTAAAATTATATGTAAGAAAATATACCCTCGCTTTTTTCTCAACGTAAATATTTCTAAGGACTTATTAGTATTTTTATTTTATTAATTATTTTCAATATTCTCTCTCTAATTTTTATTAGTATCATTATAAATCTGTTAAAGTTCATGAAATAAAATTTTCTATAACTAATATGACTCTAATTAAGTCTACAGACAGTTTTTTTAAAATAATATATACATTCAAAAATTCATAAACTTTTTAAAAATGTATAATTCCTTAAAAATTTATCAAAACCTCAGTTGAATGCTTCTTCTCATAGTCTTATACATAAAGAAAAAAGGAAAAAAAAACTATATATGGATTTTAAAAAATCCAAAAGAATAATAAATATAAAAATTCAAAGATATAAGAATTCTTTTTTACATTTATTATTATTTTCTGGTAGATGATAGGCAGTTGGAGAAGTAAGACCGAGCCTCTTAGATTAACTTAGGTTTGGAAATTTTTTGAACTAGTTCAAAGGGTTTGGATCGAAGAAGTGATGGGTTCAAACCGATTAATATTATGATTAAAATTAATTTAATCCAACTCACGTTAAATCAAGTTAATTTGGGTTGATAATCGTTAAGGAATCTAAGTTATACATCGATCAGGGGTTAGGTTTTCACTGTACATATAACCTTAATTAATCATTTATCTCACAATTTAAATTTTGAGATGAAATTAACCTCAAGTTTAATATGGTATTAAAGTTGAACTCTGCACCCCTAAAGCTCACCATTCGTCGATACTTAAGACATAATATCTATCTGTTTATCTTTGTCGATGTGAAAAGTGAGTGTTAAGGAACCTAAGTCTCACATCAACTAGGAGTTAAGTTTTCGTTACACATATAATTTTTGACAATTTTTCATCTCAAACTTAAGTTTTAAGGTGGAGTTATGCTCAAGTCTAACATGGTATCAAAACTAAGATCTTGATTCTCAAATACCACTGAAACTCACCTCCCGTCGACATTCAGGATACAATTTTCGTCGATGTGAAAGGAAAGTGTTAAGGAACCTAAGTCCCACATCGACCAAGAGTTAGGTTTTTGTTGCACATATAACATTGAATAATTCTTCATCTCACAACTTAAGTTTTGAGTTAAAATTAGACTCAAATCTAATAATAATTTAGACTAAAATTTATTCAAAAATAATATAATAATATTATTAATTATCGATATAAAAGAAAAAAATCAATGTTAATAAAATAAAATTGCGCCTATAATTCTCTACAAGAGCACAACTTAGACTCTCCATTTATGTAGAAGAGTACTAAAAAAAAGTGCCCAACTTTTTTTTATATATAGTTTAATTGGACTTACTAAAATATGCATATGATAACATTAATACGTTTAGTTAGTACTCAAAGCCGTACTCCAGCCATGACCGATCTTTGCCTCCTTTCTTAAGATCTCCATCTTTATAATTGTTATCAAGTCTTCTTCTCTTATTATCTTTTTTTCTAGTATGCTTTTTATTTAAGTTGATTCTTCCTACATTATAAAACTCCCTTTGCCCTTTTTTTTTTCAAGCTTTACTCTATCTGGCTACAATGAAAGTTTTATTGGAGGATTTAGATGAAAATGAAGATGCATGATGATTTTTTAAATCAAGAGGAAGATAAAGATGATTTTTTAAATCAAGAGTAAGATAAAGATGATGATAGTTAATGGAAAGCCATATTTAGTATTTTTCAAAGCCAGAGTTATGGTATTGTTTAGCGTCGATTGTGTTGATAATGATGTGAATAGGGAAGAAATGATATTAATTATAAACAATACGTGGGTTGTGAAATATTTGTGATGAATTCTAATAAAAATTAAAATTTTATATTTTTGTTTAAAGTTTTTAGAATAATTATTATATCAATTGATTTAAATATGTATTAAAATGAATGAAAATACCTAGTAAACCAAGAGAGTTTAAGAATACTTTCTTATAAATCATATAATACAGCTACTAATTAATCTTATATTTTTAATTGTAACTTAAATGTTTTTGAAAAACTTAATTTTATATATTTTTTTTAATTTTTAATCCATATTTAACTCAAATTGTTGATTTTTATTATAGAAAAATATATTAATATTTAGCGTAAATATCAGGCTTCTGGCTAAATAAGCTGGTAGGATTCCTGACTTAATACTAGACTTTGACTCCCATTGAGTATTATTTTAAAAAATAATAATTAAAGTATAATTATGATCATTTCTTATACTAATAACAAAAATAACATGTATATTTTATATTTATTTTTTATAATAATTTAATCTTATTAAAAAATAAAAGTAATTTTTGTTAAAAAATATATTATTTTATTTTTTAACTATATTACATAAAAAATTATTTAAATTTAAATTAACTATAATTAAAAGAATCCAGGAAAAAAATTAAATTAAAATATAAAATAAATAAATAAAAATATAAAAATGAACATTTATTTTTGTAAAATAATTTAAATGATTATTTTTTTAAAATAATATAATTAAATTATTATAAAAAATATTACATAACTTAAATATTATTTTTAAAATAAATATAAAACATGTAAAATCATCCGCCGTTAATTACTAAGGTTGGGTTGCTTTCGTGTAAATTTTAATCCAACCCTGCCATTGTCTCGGCCTAAATATAAATCAATTTAATTAAAATTATATTTAAACCACACAAAAGTTGGGTTGGTTTGGTTTTGGTTGGATTTAACAAGTTAATTTGAGTTTTCTCATAGGAGTAGAAGGTAGATTTGTGCTTTGATGTGATTACTTTCAAGATAAGGAGGTAACGTATGACATCTATCCTTATTTATATAAAATTTTATGTATGATAATTATAAAATTATAAATAAATTTATATATTTCATAAATTTTAATTTTTAATTTTTTTACCATTTAAAAACTTACTATTAATTAAATAATTAAATATATTTATATTTAAATAAAATATATATCACATATTTTTTAATAAAAATTAAATAATAACTGATAAACGAATAGTTTTATTTTTAATTATTTTTATGATTCTTTCGTAAATTTCAATTCTAATTCCACAAATGCTTCCTAGCCGGTTTTTGTTTAACTAGAAATATCATGGTTTTATTTTTCATATTTTTTTAATTATATTTTTGAAGTGATATGTTAATGGTATAATTATTTAAAAAAAATATTAATTTATTATAATTTATCATTTAATTTAAAAAATTTCACATGTAAAATAACACATTTGAGATATTCAAAGGTGATTTTAAGACAATTAATTAATTAATTATTTAAATATTACGTGTATATTACTACATATGTAAAAAAATCAATTAAATGATAAATTATATTAAATAAATATTTTTTAAAATAAAATACCGTTAATTAGCAAATATTTTGAGAAAAACAACTAACTGATTATCCAAAATTATTATATGAATATTACACGTGTATTAATAATAAATTCTTAAATTAATGATAAATTATATTAAATTAATATATTTTTTAAATTAACATATAATATCTAAAAAATCTAAAAAAATAACAAGATATTTTGAAGAGTTAGGAGGGAAATAAATGATTGAAGTCTGTCAGCAACTCTCATATAATCGTTCTTAGAATCTTGACATAATCAAGCAATTACTTTGCTTGGTTTTCCATTATAAGTGATCATTCTTTTATATCTTCCCTTAGCTTGGATTTTCCTTTCCTGATTATCATTTATCAAATTCAATGGCAGTATATCGATATAATTTCCTGTGAATACTGTAACCATATATGTTAAAACGAGTTTGTAACTGTTATTTTAAAATTTTCAATAAATTTTTTCATAAAAAAAAATTAATGAATTCTTTTTCTATCACACCTAGATTTCAATTCACCTATCATAATATAACTAGTATATAATTACTTAACTATCTCATGTTATCAATTTACAATTAATTCCAACCATCACAAATCACTAAATGCATAGAGCATTACCCTATTCCAAACAATAATTTCAACCCGAGTTTTTTCAAATCACAATTTTATGGCGTGAGTTGTGAAAAAAAATTTGCATTATGAATTTAGAAGTGATAAATGACATTATTCATAGTTCAGTTAGATGCAAACTCCATAAACTCTGCATCATCAGCCAAAGATTGCAAGGTCAAATCAGAAAGACAAGCTTCAAAATCAATACTTCCTTGTTCAAATCCAGGAAATACAGTAAGCTTCCCATCAAATTTGTTGCCTGGGCCACTTCTCACTGCAATTGGTCTTCCCCAACCAAAGTCATTTCCAAACACATTGAATCTTGGTGAGCTTCCTGTCATTGCATGATTGGCCCTCAGAGTTCCAAGTTTACTTAATTTTGGTGTTTTCGACCAATCCTCCAATACTCTCCTAACTTCTTTTTCTGTCTGAGAAGCAACCATCTTGTTAATTTCCCAAGCAGCCCAACCTAAACCATTATTTAACAACTCCCCTGCAGTTGACTTCACTGTCCCCAAAACGATAGCGTTTCCAAGGTAATGTTCGGACAATGGTGGTCGAATTCTCTGTCTCGTTCCTACAAGAACGTTATAACTAACCTCTTCATCAGGGTTTGGATTTCGACTGCGAGTTATAGATACCCAAAGATGAGCCATAAGGGCTTGAAGGGAAGAGATTTTATTAGTGCCCATTTGATTATTAGCTTTTGCTTTAAGTAGTGCAATTTTTTCATTACAAAAGTGAAACATTTTTTGTTGCAATGGTAGTGGTGAAATGAACTTATCTTGGATTTGATTTTGGAAAAAAGATATGCGAATTGGAAGATCAATGATTCCATCAAGATACCCACGATCAATAACGGGTTGGAATTGTAATGGGTCGATTTGGGTCGGGTCAATTGAAAACCCGATATCTCGAGAGATTGAAGACCAAGTATTAAAGAAATGCCAAAAAGAAGTGCCATCAGCAACAGAGTGGTTCATAGTACAAGCAATAAAGAGACCATCAATAAGCTCAGTGATTTGAACAGACAATAATGGTTTAGAAGTGCCCTCGTAGTTTAAAACCTTATTCATTGAAAATAAAGAGTAAACAAGTTCATCAGGAAATATATTATGAATGGGATTGAGAATATCAGATATTTTGACGTCATCATTAACAGCATGAATAAATTGGGCTCCTTGATTATTACAATCAAGGTAAAAAGAAGTGGTTTTATCTTCATTTTCTATCATTACAAGGCGACCAGCAAGAGGATAAAATATATTCAATGTCCGAGAAAGTGTGAATTTCAAGTGTTGTATTAATTCGTTGCCACCGCTATTAATACTTTCTTTAGTACATTTGGGGTTGTTGAAAAGAATACCTTTTTGGATATAATCCATCAATATGAGCGTCAGATCCCATGGAGTTAGCTCAATTCTGCGAGAGAGTTCATTGTGATTGATGTCGTGTTTGATGGTGCTTGTAGATATGAAGCGAATTTGCGACATTTTGATCTCTCTGCTCTTTTGTCTTATAATATTAAGTTATCACTATACCAATGTGCTATGGCTGTATCATCTCTGCTCCATTATATGCTGGATCGAATCAAAGTGAATAAGATCTGTAAACAACACGATAAGGAGATATTTATTTTTTAATTAAAGATTTAGACCAAACTCGTTAATAAATAAAATAAATAGAGAGTAGATAAAAAATAAAAATAATATAAATTAATCAAAGATTAAATAGATTAATTTTTTATAATAGATATTAAAATAAAACATAATAAAAGGAAAAAAAAGCATGATATATCATAAATCAAATAATTTTTCTAATTAAAATTTAAATCTTGGTTGATAGAACATACACAATAGAAATTTAAATTATATTAACACAAGAGTTGATCATGCATAACAATATATATAATGAGATAAATTTACATAAAAATTTTACGTATGTAATAAATATTTCTACAAATCGAGATCATACTATCCTAATTGTATATTACTGTCATTGTTTAATGTATCTACAATAACTTGATTTAATATACGGATCTTACTCTCCACCAAACTTAACACTGGACACAACAATGTGATTAATAATTAACGATAAGCAAAGTGTACAACAATGTAGGAACCACCTCAATTGCTACAAAACACTATCTTGAGAATACATAGATATAATTAAGTTCAATCAAAGAATACATTTTTGCTCACATCCACCTAATAAAATAATTTTAAGTACTCACAACTTAAAAATGTCATTTTACACTCACAAGTACTTAATACGAACACCAAAATATACTCTAAATGATTTATAAAATGAAATCAGAAATGAGATAAAATTTCAACATAATTTTGCTTTAAATTTCTTGATTGAAGAATAAAAAAAGAGATATATATTTACATAAATTCTTTAGCATTTTGGGATACTTCGTTGACCCTTTCATTGACCCATAGTGAGGGTAACAACCAACCACAGGAAGACAACTAACCATTAAAGGCCTCGATAATTAGGGTCATCAAGGGGTAGATAAAGGTGCATCAAGCTATAAAAAATGTGATTTTTATTTTTTTAAAAAAATTCAAGTTATTTTTCACAAATATCTGAAAATAAAACGAAACAAGAACACAATATTCAACCTAACATTCACGCTAAAAACCACACTCGACACATTATATGTTCACATATAAAATTACTTAATTATGTAGATGTGTACATTATTAATCATCAGTAATCAACTTTATATAAATTAAAATATATACATTAAATAAAATAAAATAAAATTTATATTTTATACATAAAAACACAACAAAGATTCAAAAAACTTACTAGAGTTACACAAAGTATCTTGCATGTCGTCATCATCCCATAGTTCTATAAAAAAATGAAATTATTATTTTATAATTATAAAGTATCATGTAATTATATATAAAAATATAAAAATACGAAAATTATAAATTATGCTCATAAAATTTATAGCAATATATTTATATTAAATGAAGTTTAATTTAAATATTTCAAAGAATCTAATGTGCCATCGTCATCCCATCTTTCCTTTTTTAAAAAAATTAAATTATTACTTATAATTATTAAGTATAACACAATTATATATATATATGAAAATAATATATAAAGTGATAATTATTATTAGTTCTATAGGATGCCTTTTTAACAAGTTGACGGATAATTTTATTTTTCGAGAAAATTTATTATATTTATTTTGAAACTTTTTTAACTATAGTTACACGTTAGCAATTCTTTAAACTTAATAAATAATTTCTTCCTGTTATTTATTGTATGATTTTTTTAAAAAACATTACATAAAATAACATTCATAAAATATATAATATTAAAAATAATACTAAATAATATTAAGTTAATTTAAATAATAATAATTC